>OY759212.1:13902424-14109924 GCA_963662105.1 Meiosimyza platycephala
CTGTCTGTCTGTCTGTCTGTCTGTCTGTCTGTCTGTCTGTCTGTCTGTCTGTCTGTCTGTCTGTCTGTCTGTCTGTCTGTCTGTCTGTCTGTCTGTCTGTCTGTCTGTCTGTCTGTCTGTCTGTCTGTCTGTCTGTCTGTCTGTCTGTCTGTCTGTCTGTCTGTCTGTCTGTCTGTCTGTCTGTCTGTCTGTCTGTCTGTCTGTCTGTCTGTCTGTCTGTCTGTCTGTCTGTCTGTCTGTCTGTCTGTCTGTCTGTCTGTCTGTCTGTCTGTCTGTCTGTCTGTCTGTCTGTCTGTCTGTCTGTCTGTCTGTCTGTCTGTCTGTCTGTCTGTCTGTCTGTCTGTCTGTCTGTCTGTCTGTCTGTCTGTCTGTCTGTCTGTCTGTCTGTCTGTCTGTCTGTCTGTCTGTCTGTCTGTCTGTCTGTCTGTCTGTCTGTCTGTCTGTCTGTCTGTCTGTCTGTCTGTCTGTCTGTCTGTCTGTCTGTCTGTCTGTCTGTCTGTCTGTCTGTCTGTCTGTCTGTCTGTCTGTCTGTCTGTCTGTCTGTCTGTCTGTCTGTCTGTCTGTCTGTCTGTCTGTCTGTCTGTCTGTCTGTCTGTCTGTCTGTCTGTCTGTCTGTCTGTCTGTCTGTCTGTCTGTCTGTCTGTCTGTCTGTCTGTCTGTCTGTCTGTCTGTCTGTCTGTCTGTCTGTCTGTCTGTCTGTCTGTCTGTCTGTCTGTCTGTCTGTCTGTCTGTCTGTCTGTCTGTCTGTCTGTCTGTCTGTCTGTCTGTCTGTCTGTCTGTCTGTCTGTCTGTCTGTCTGTCTGTCTGTCTGTCTGTCTGTCTGTCTGTCTGTCTGTCTGTCTGTCTGTCTGTCTGTCTGTCTGTCTGTCTGTCTGTCTGTCTGTCTGTCTGTCTGTCTGTCTGTCTGTCTGTCTGTCTGTCTGTCTGTCTGTCTGTCTGTCTGTCTGTCTGTCTGTCTGTCTGTCTGTCTGTCTGTCTGTCTGTCTGTCTGTCTGTCTGTCTGTCTGTCTGTCTGTCTGTCTGTCTGTCTGTCTGTCTGTCTGTCTGTCTGTCTGTCTGTCTGTCTGTCTGTCTGTCTGTCTGTCTGTCTGTCTGTCTGTCTGTCTGTCTGTCTGTCTGTCTGTCTGTCTGTCTGTCTGTCTGTCTGTCTGTCTGTCTGTCTGTCTGTCTGTCTGTCTGTCTGTCTGTCTGTCTGTCTGTCTGTCTGTCTGTCTGTCTGTCTGTCTGTCTGTCTGTCTGTCTGTCTGTCTGTCTGTCTGTCTGTCTGTCTGTCTGTCTGTCTGTCTGTCTGTCTGTCTGTCTGTCTGTCTGTCTGTCTGTCTGTCTGTCTGTCTGTCTGTCTGTCTGTCTGTCTGTCTGTCTGTCTGTCTGTCTGTCTGTCTGTCTGTCTGTCTGTCTGTCTGTCTGTCTGTCTGTCTGTCTGTCTGTCTGTCTGTCTGTCTGTCTGTCTGTCTGTCTGTCTGTCTGTCTGTCTGTCTGTCTGTCTGTCTGTCTGTCTGTCTGTCTGTCTGTCTGTCTGTCTGTCTGTCTGTCTGTCTGTCTGTCTGTCTGTCTGTCTGTCTGTCTGTCTGTCTGTCTGTCTGTCTGTCTGTCTGTCTGTCTGTCTGTCTGTCTGTCTGTCTGTCTGTCTGTCTGTCTGTCTGTCTGTCTGTCTGTCTGTCTGTCTGTCTGTCTGTCTGTCTGTCTGTCTGTCTGTCTGTCTGTCTGTCTGTCTGTCTGTCTGTCTGTCTGTCTGTCTGTCTGTCTGTCTGTCTGTCTGTCTGTCTGTCTGTCTGTCTGTCTGTCTGTCTGTCTGTCTGTCTGTCTGTCTGTCTGTCTGTCTGTCTGTCTGTCTGTCTGTCTGTCTGTCTGTCTGTCTGTCTGTCTGTCTGTCTGTCTGTCTGTCTGTCTGTCTGTCTGTCTGTCTGTCTGTCTGTCTGTCTGTCTGTCTGTCTGTCTGTCTGTCTGTCTGTCTGTCTGTCTGTCTGTCTGTCTGTCTGTCTGTCTGTCTGTCTGTCTGTCTGTCTGTCTGTCTGTCTGTCTGTCTGTCTGTCTGTCTGTCTGTCTGTCTGTCTGTCTGTCTGTCTGTCTGTCTGTCTGTCTGTCTGTCTGTCTGTCTGTCTGTCTGTCTGTCTGTCTGTCTGTCTGTCTGTCTGTCTGTCTGTCTGTCTGTCTGTCTGTCTGTCTGTCTGTCTGTCTGTCTGTCTGTCTGTCTGTCTGTCTGTCTGTCTGTCTGTCTGTCTGTCTGTCTGTCTGTCTGTCTGTCTGTCTGTCTGTCTGTCTGTCTGTCTGTCTGTCTGTCTGTCTGTCTGTCTGTCTGTCTGTCTGTCTGTCTGTCTGTCTGTCTGTCTGTCTGTCTGTCTGTCTGTCTGTCTGTCTGTCTGTCTGTCTGTCTGTCTGTCTGTCTGTCTGTCTGTCTGTCTGTCTGTCTGTCTGTCTGTCTGTCTGTCTGTCTGTCTGTCTGTCTGTCTGTCTGTCTGTCTGTCTGTCTGTCTGTCTGTCTGTCTGTCTGTCTGTCTGTCTGTCTGTCTGTCTGTCTGTCTGTCTGTCTGTCTGTCTGTCTGTCTGTCTGTCTGTCTGTCTGTCTGTCTGTCCTTTCTGGTCATTTTTTTCCAAAATCGCCCATAAATTTACAAACACATTAAGGCCTGGCGACTATGCTTGCGATGCCATCAAATTCGGGCACTTGTATAATTACCAGGATTGAACTACGCCCGGAGATCGGAATCGGAAATTTGGATTTTATAGGAAATATCATGAGTATTAATATGTGTCTTCAGATTATAAGTGTCAATTCATTGCAAAGTGCCGAAAATCTGTTCATACAGACATATTTCCGGTTATACCATGATAAAGCCCAAAAACACAAAGTGGGCGTAGTTCAATCCTGGTAAATATACAAGTGCCCGTATTTGATGGCATCGCCAGCAGAGTCGCCAGGCCTTAATGTGGTTGTAAATTTATGGGCAATTTTGGAGAAAAAATTCCGAACATACAATATTTCAACCAAAAACGACCAAAACGAGGCACTTAAAATTGAGAGGCGTAATATTCCGCCAGATACCACTAAATAATTTGCAGCTCCGATGCCACACCACCTTTAAGCCGTAGTTGACCAAAGAGGCTACTACATTAAATATTAAAAATTACAAAATTATTACTTTTGACAGTGTTTTTACAGTTTGAACACATCTGCATAAAATAAGCTGTGACGCGAAATTTAGTAGTATATTTCAATTTTCTATTATAAAAATTCCAGGTAATATTTTTTAACAAAAAATAAACATTTTTTTAAAACTAGAATTTGTGCTTTTTCAAATGATATCAAAATTTTTTTTATATTCCAATTAGATTAAAATTATAGAGTGTTGAAGTTAAAAGTATGCACTGCATAAAATAAGATGTGACCCACTGTATGTACATATCGCTCATTTACTTCAAGACTGGCATAACTCAAAAAACGAAGCTTTTGAGTTAATGATGCAGAAATATCCACCATTTCATGTTTTACTCTGTGTGAATAAATTAGAAAGGTATCTTATATACTTGCCTTGTGAGAAGAGCTTATGTAAACATACTTTTCTTAATTTTCATACAAAAAGTAACTTATTGAAAACTTTACATGCGTTTTTCTTCCACTTTATGTTTTTTGAGTTATGCTACTCTTGAAGTAAATGAGTGCTATGTATGTACAGAGCCTGATTTACCCACAAGCTATTTAGGCTTAAGCCTTTGGCGCAAGGTCCGAGGAGGCGCTGAGAATTAACGTTGATTAAGATTTTTTATTATGTTGCACCTTCTTAACACAATCTTTCAATTCAGGAATTAGAATCTCACATTATAGTTTTTATTTTAGCAGGCTCTTTTCGTACTTAGGGGGCGCATATTCCTAGTTAGCCTAGCGCGGTCAGAGGTCTAAATCAGGCCCTGTGTATGTATGTATATAAAAAAAAATTTTTGAACTTTAATAAGTTTTTACCAAAAATTAATATTTTTGACAAAATTGAAAATTAATAAGTTACCTTAAATTACCTCAAATTAACATAGTTTTCGTTATCGCAGTTTGCTAACAAATGAATGACGAGACCTACTTTTCTTTCTTAAGACAATTGTTGTTGTTGCAGTTAATAGTTGCAACAATCACAGTGCTAAGATAACCACTGAGTGAAAGTAAAGTGGGCCAAAATGCAACTTTTACAACAACAGCAATGAGAGCATTATAACACAATAATAATAATTGCTAGAAAATGCAGAAAATAGCAAAGCGAATCTAACAGATATCTACTTAACATTCAGTTCAACGATAATGAAGATAGCGATTACCACACCAACAATAGAAACAGCATAGAATTACATTCACATAACATAATATGTATGTATGTATGTATGCATTGAAATATTATAAGCACACACATGATATTGAATGAAGAAAATGCAAGAAAAAACTTTCTTTTTCTTTCGTGTCACAAACCCAGATTTTTTCAAAAATGTACCACCCTCGTCCCCTCTATCCAGCAACCACAGTTGCTACATTCAACTTCAGCAAACAGCAACATGCATATGAATATTTTTCGCTCCCTCCTTATTGTCAACACACACTTCCTTACCTGTTCTCACTCGTTTAGTTTCGCGATGCTGTTGAGTATGCTCAATAATTGACTTTGACCGTTGTTGTTGTAATTGTTACCGCTTTCATGGCCAACGTTAGAAAAAAAGCACAAATATGTAACTACAAAATCGCAGAAACAAGTCGGAAAAAGAAAAGCTGCAACTACAATATTAGTGCGTATTGACACACTTTTTGCCAACACAACGACCAAAGCATTACTGATCAACTATCTGTAACCAGATTTGTTTGATGCTGCAGTAACTATTGCAATAAGAAAAACCCACCTACATACAAATGTATATATCATAGGCATTATTTTGTATATTAGGGTGTCAGTCAGGGCCGGATTAAGGCGAAGGCGAAGCAGGCGACCGTTTAAAATAAAAAATCTTGATATGTCTGGATAAAAAAAAACCAAGCTGAGCTTCAGGAAAACAGATATGTACATATATTTAATTTAAACAAAATAAACCAAAATTTATTTTTAAATAAGTTAAATTAAACCCATAAATACTTATTATTAGATCGAACTGCTTCTATCAATTTGTTTCCTATTGGTGTTTCTAAAAAGTTGTTAAATGATTGATAGTTTTCGCTACAGTTTAATCTTATAATGAGTTCTGACCTTATGAGATCTACCAACATCCGATTTCTTTCTCTGGAGTACAAGCTATGTAAAAGGCTAAGAACTTTTTCAAAATATGCGTTGATTGTCGGAATTGAAAAATAAATGGCTTCAATTTTCTTAAGTTTTTCACAAATTTTTTCGTTTGGAATACATAGTATTTGATAGATTTTCATTCATACTACGTAAGCAATAATAGTCTGTATATATGTAAGTCATCATTGTTAACATATTTTGTTTGAGAAATGTCAAATTTTTACGAGCAGTTCGCACATTCTGAACATAACGGATGTAAAGATATTTTAATCCATGCAGTAGATGTTTTTAGTACCTAGTCTTTTTATTTCTTTGTTCGCATTTTATCTGGACATATTTCTGAATGTCTGGACACTGGACTTGGGATAAAAAATCTGGACAAACCACAGACCAATCCAGCCCATCTGGCAACCCTACTTGTATCTGATGTAAAGACAGTTCACAAGCATGGCTTGTATTGTTGTGTGCGCCACATTCGGATAGCCTACAAAGAAACACACTCAATTGTATACTTTTGGCATTGAATTTTGTTTCAAGTCAACCTTGTAAGTAAGCACATTCAGAAAATAACTATCAGTTTGGAAACAGCTATGAAACTAATGAGAATGGGTGAGATGCTTCCTGAAAAATTTAAGAACAGAATAGGGTTTGAATAGCGTTATCACTGATGGACTTGCTGAACAGATTGATGCGAATTCTGATTTTGAGATAGAAACGAATATGCACCCAAGGAGAATCAAATGCAATTTGATTAACAGTTAGATGAACCAAGAACTTCAGGGAAGAAATCTTTTGAAATCAATTTTATCTATTCAGTTCTGGGTGTAGCTTGTCACTTGACGACAGATTTCAGCAAATGAAAAGTCATAGTGATAATTTTACATTTTTATATGATATACAAGCATTATCCCTTTGTGGTCAAGTTCAACTTTAAAAAAAACTGCCGAAATCTACAGAAGATTCTCACACATGGAGAGGAATGTGATATCAATGGACAAGAAATTCAAAAAGAACTAAATGTCCTATCGCCGTCAACTACAAGAACGATGAAATTTGACGTTTTTAGCTTAAAATATGGGTTTTAAAGTAAAAGGAGGTCGAAAAAATGAAAAGAACACAATATCTCGAAAACTATACCATTCAAAAAATTTTTATTTTCATTTACGAACTCAGCAGGAAAAATTATATGTATAAGAAAAGTAACCTTTCATCAAAGGAACATAGAAAAATAATTTTGTAAGCTAGTGTTATTCAAAATTTTTCGAAATTTTTCGAAATAAATAATTTGTTTTTTAATCTATCAACACGGGTACTCATTTTCTAGATACTTGCCAATTTCTTTAATTGGGTGGGGGGCACCAAATTAGCTTTTGCCTGCAGCTTAAATTGACCTTCGTCCGCCCCTGGTGTCAGTTTATTTAATGGAGGAGCAAAATTGAGGTTCTGAAATTTGATCGTATTCGGCCAAATTTTACTTCGAGAAGGCGTGAACACATAATTTTTCTTTTTGTTTGAGGCTTAGTTGTCAAGTCGTGGACTTCTGAAAATTGAAATAATATGATAACGAATTTTTCGAAAATAGTTTTTCGAATTAAACAAATTTACAGTAAAATATTAAACAGTGGTTTTGATAAGAAATCTACTGTCCTTTTCAATTATGAAATCAGATTCGAAGTTTGAATTTTTTTTTTCGTAGTAAGCTGGAAACAAACATTACCGATCTGAACTTCAACAATTTTGGCATTTTTATATTTTTTATTTTAATATACAACAAAAAAAAAATATGGCCGAGCCGATGGCCTCTCAACGAAACATTGTAGAGTAATTAATTACTTTGTAATATTAAATTAAAAAAAAAAAGATTGCTTGCGCTATTATTTTAAAAAAACATATACGATTCGACTATCGATATTTGGGAAATAATACACAGTTTAATGTTAGAATGTCCGTTTTTTTTTAAATAAGAAGATTTTTGGAAGGATCCGACGATTTCGAACTAAGTTTAGACTTGCGATAATTCAAAATATGTTAATTTATAAATTTTGATACTTTTTTTTAAATTAGACTAAAAGCAATTTTTTCAATTTTCACGGTAAGCCATGTTCACTATGTGGTTTTAAAGTTTAAGGCAGTCTTTTGAGTTTGAAAACCCCACTGCCTATTCGCCTAACAAGTCAAATCAATAGCTTCATGATAGGCGAATCCCGCATAGAAGTGTATAACTTTAGTTACTTAGAGTAATAACACCTGATGGTGGGACCAATAAGGACATCCATGCTAGAATCAATAAAGCGAAAGGTGCGTTAACTCAGCTTAGTATTATCTGACAGTCTCCGTTTTTGTCTACGACAACGGAACTGAAAATAACCAACTGCATCCTACTACACAATTTACAAGTTCTCACCAAAAATTGTCTCCGCCTAACCCTGAAAATTTGGTGGCCTAGGACCATCGCTAAAGTCGAAATTCTCATACTATTTCCATTTCAATTTGCGAGATAAGACCAGTCACTTCTCCGGCGAACGAGATTGTGAACTCTTACATATTTCAGTTCTCGCTCGAATTTTTCTGTAACCTGGTCCTAACTTCATATGCATGTATGTATTCAACATTTCATATACGGTACTACTGCCGAAAATTGCATAGAAAAATCATGCAACCACGATCGGAGAAATTTTTCATAACTGACGTTTTTTTGTTTTCTGCTGCTATAAAATTGCATCTACGATTGCATGCGACATTAGGTGGCGCGAATCACGTAGAAAGTGACCTAAATTACATTGAAAAGGTATTACTTGTTGCAAAGATATAATCTATATTTATACACATAAAGAAAGATTTTGTTTGTAGTAATGTTAGGGATGGGTTCAAGTACTACTGGTCCGATTTCAAATCATTAGCTAATTGAAATCCAAGTGTTATATCATTTAGTCTATTTTGATAAAATTAAGAGGTGTAACACCTCCTATTGGAGGCAAGCAAATATTTTAATGCTCTTAATGCTCTACTGCTGCACGAAATAGCCCCCAAACAAAATAAGCCCCAATGAAATAATGACAATGATAATGACGCGAAATAAGAAAAAGTTGATGAAACTTTTTTTAAAGATTCGTTTTGATTTTCACTGCAAAAAATTTAGTGTACTAAAAAAAAGCCCACACAAACCCCAAAACCTTAGCAAAATTAGATATTTACTATTTTACTATCTCCAATTATGTATTTATATTTACTAAAAAAAAAGTCCTCACTTTCACCGAAACCCTAGCAAAATAAGACTTCTTATTTCCAATGAAAACGCGGACCGCACGGAGCAGAAAATCAAAAACTAGGACTTACAGAATTTTCTCAAAAAAGAAACCGGAATTTTTTATTTATCAAATTCCTAGGATCCGACCGAAGGTGACTGTTTTGGCCGAAGCCGAACTTCGGCCATTTTTCAAACATTCGGCGGAAGCCGAAAGTTTAGCATTTAATAAATAAAAACTAGGGATGTTATGGATATGAAGTTTCGGATTCGGTTACGGATACGGATATTTTTTTATTTTTTATCGGTTTCGGATACGGATAAGGATATAATTTTATTTCGGTTTCGGATACGGATATTTTGGTGGACTTAAGGGAAGTGGTAGTGGTCCCACTATTGAACTGGTCCCGCAACCTTCACGTGAAAATTTTTTTTCACATTGCTTGACTTTGCTAAATCACTATAAATTTCAGTGAAATATTTCTAAACCTTTCTCGTTTTAGGTTTCACTCCAATTATAGTAACAGAATCAACTGTAATGCTTTTTTTTTTAAATCTGGCAAGTTTTTCATTAATGTCTTTTCAATTGGTCATCCAATAAAAAATTCACTAACATATATTTGTTTGTTATTTTAATACCTTTAATTTGGTACCAAAAACGATTAAATTGAGCATTTCTAGCTCGAGATATGAATTTTAAAGTGAAAAGAGGTCGAAAAAATTAAAAAACCTCAATATCTCAAAAACTGTACCATAAAAAAAAAAATTTTATTCATTTCCGAATTCAGCGCAAAAAAGCACATAAGAAAAGTAACCTCTCATCAAAAGAACAAAAACAAAAAATTTTTTTGTAACCATTGTTCTCAACAAATTGTCGAAAAAATAAATATATTCAGAAAATGTGACATTAGATTCTCTCATTCAATGGCTTCTAACGTTGTCATTTTATGGTCGATTTTCTTTTGGTATGTCTTAATTTTTGCGTAAAGGTATCAGCTCAACGAGCGTGAAGCATAATTATTTTTGTTTATTTTATTTCTATTTTTCCATGGCCACAGAATCAAATGTAAAATATGATTTTTTTGAAATCTGGTCTGTTTTCATCGATATCTTTTGAACCGCTTACTCAATGGAATATATAGTTATACATGTTTGTTTTTCATTTTAATACCTTTAATTTGGTGCTAAGTACGATGAAATTGGACATTTAGAGGTCAAGATATAAATTATAAAGTGAAAGATGGTCAAAAAAATTAAAACCACAATATATCGAAAACTGCCATTCAAAAAATTTTTATTTTCATTTCCGAATTCAGCAGGAAAAAGTACATAAGAAAAGTAACTTCCTATCAATGGAACATTTTGAGTGTAAACTAGTGTAATTAGTTTTATAGTTTTAATAATTATTTATCAAATTTACTTTATTAAATATTACGTAGCTGTGACTTAAGCTTGTCAAATTCAGGATAGCTATATTATCTTGTAGCCTAAGGATATTCAAAAAATCGATAAATAAATAAAATTAAATTAAATATTAAACCGTAGTAAAGTAAACGCGAATTTTTATTTTGATTTTACAAAATATGGCATTTTATTGATTTACAAAATCGATTATTGGGTAAACTCAGAAGAGTTGTGCTGTAGCGAAATTGTTACAAATATGATTGCACAACTGTTGTATGTATCTGCACGGAAAAGACGAAACTCGAAATTATTGTAAATATTAATCAAAATTTAAGAAAAATTAGAAGGTAATTTAGTAATTTAGAAACGGTTCGAGTGTCTATTAAAAACTACCAAGCGTAATATAAAAATTGCATCAAGCAGGCATTAATTTTTCGAATGCAAGTTTTTAATTTTTACAAAGTAGATATTAAAATTTCTGCAATAATTTATTATATTTTAAAAGAACTGTACCATTTTTTAAAAAGTACATTATAAAGTTTTTAAGATGAAATAATAATAACTGAAATTGATTTTTAAAATTTTTTGTGTGTTGAACAAAATTGGGTCGGCCAGCGAGTTTCCGTTGCCGCTTTCCCGACCCCGTCCCAATTCTGTTCAACACATTACTTCAAAGCCAATTAGTAAGAGTTTGGCAAGCCTTATATATTTATTTTTTTGCATGAACATGTTGAGAACTCAAACAGAGTACAAATTAAACACAAAAGTGAAATAAAATTCAATATGATAAAAATTAATAATCTTGAAATAATTTTTCTATAATTACTTTTTAAAAATTATAAAGCGGGAATCATATATTACAATATGAAATGTGTAAAAATTCTAATGTGGCAATTTATTAAAATTTAATAAATTCTTTGTAAAATTTCATAGTTTTTAGGTGATAATTAAAATGAAGAAAATAATTTTTAGTATGCACTTATTAAAAAATGTAAAATGAAAATATTTACAAACTAGAATAGAATTTTTAATAAGGATTTTCTATTTATTGCTATAAAAGAGTAATATTTGCTTTCAGATTTTAATTTTTATAATCTCCTATTAATTTTTAATAAAATTTGAGTTGGTGTTTTTTCCGTGTGGATATGATATTTCGGTTTCGGTTACGGATACGGATATTAAAAGATTTTTATTGCGGTTTCGGTTACGGTTGCGGATAGTGTTTTTGTTCGGATATCCGGTGGTTTCGGTTACGGATACGGATATCCATAACATCCCTAATAAAAACTTACATGGTTATAATCAGGGACCCAAAATATCTATTAATTGCCCAATTTTAAAGAATATTTTTAAAAATTGCTTTTTAATTATTATTAATAAGAGATATGTATTATATTAATTGTCGATAATTATTATATTTCAATAAATATTTTTTACGTTGAGTCATAACTAGAGATGAAACGTATAGCAGTTTAGCCTGATACCGGATATTCGGCCAACCTTGTAGCCGGATAGCCGGATATTTGGCGGCGTAACGTTGCCGTTTGGTGCATCGCACGAAGCACACTTGCTTAGGCGGCGCGCACACGATCGGGTGGACTTGGTTCAATTCGGGTCTTTTGGTTGATAAGCGAAGTTAACACTTGTTTCTTTCATTGACTTATTGTATTAATTGCAGTGTTCAACGTGAAGAAAGAATCGCGATAGCATGTAAGCTTGATTTTTATCTTCAGTCAGTGCAAATTGATCGGAATTGTGACCCATAAGCCAAAAACACAACTGGGACGTGCGATTTATCTTCTGTGTCAAATCGCAGCAAAAAATAGAATTTGTTCTATTTCTCTGCGATCAATTTTCTAGTGTCAATTTTGTACTCACTACAAACGTATAGGAAAAATCTGGACGATATTGCTCGTCCCAGCTGTGTTTAGCTCTTTATTCTTGGTGCGCAGCTAATGCTAAACAATACCCAAATTTGACAAAGTTCGCCAAAATTTATCTTCCAGCACCTTGCAGCAGTGTGTACACGGAAAAAACACCAGCTCAAATTTTAATAAAAATTAATATGAGAATATAAAAATTAAAAGCTGAAAACAAATATTACTCTTTTACAGTAATAAATAAAAAATCATTATTAAAAATTCTATTCTAGTTTGTAATTATTTTCATTTTACATTTTTTATTAACCATTTCATGCCCGAATTAAAGTGCGAGGACTTCATATTTTTATTAATACGACTATAAAGACTATCTGACATCAATTTCAAAGTCCTACGTATCCTTGTTTGTCCTTACGGCCTGTAGACAACATTTCCTTCGGAAAGTTCCTGAATCACAACTCAACAATTTTTGTTTACAAATTATGTTTTGATCTATCTATTAATTAACCTATTTTGAACCAATTGAAGTACTTTTTTTTGTAAGTCCGAGTATTTTATTTCACAAAATTTAATTAAAAGCACAAGGACCTTTTTTCTTAAATTTTTCGGCACTTGTTTCCTTAACGACGTTACGTAAGTGACGCCAATACTTAAAACCAATAGCAGCTAACTAAATTTTTTATACACCTGAATGCACAAAACAGAACAGCTGATAAGACAAGAGCAAAACCAATCGCTAAAAAAAAATTTCATATTGTAATATATGATTCCCGCTTTATAATTTATAAAAAGTAGTTATAGAAAAATTATTTCAAGATTAGTAATTTTTATTATATTGAATTTTATTTCTCTTTTGTTTTTAATTTCTACTCTGTTTGAGTTCTTAACATGTTCATGCAAAAAAATCAATATATAATGCTTGCCAAACTCTTACTAATTGGCTTAGAAGTAATGTGTTGAACGGGACGGGGTCGAGAAAGCGGCAACGGAAACTCGCCGGCCGTCCCAATTCTGTTCAACACATCACTGAAGAATCTTCCTAGTAGAAGACTAGTATAACTAGCGTTAACTCCACAGAGCCAAAACTCTATTGTATAGCTTAATAACCCCACTTACATTACTGACGTAAAAAGTTTTAAAAATCAATTTGAGTTATTATTATTTCATCATAAAAACTTTATAATGTGCTTTTTAAAAATATTGTATTACTTCTTTTAATGAAAAAATATAATAAATTATTGCAGACATTTTAATATCTACTTTGTAAAAGTTCAAAACTTGCATTCGAAAAATTGATGCCAACTCAGTTGCAATTTTTATATTATTCTTAGTAATTTTTAATAGAAACTCGAACCGTTTCTAAATTACTAAAAATCCTACTAATTTTTCTAAAATTTTGATTACTTAAACATTATTTAATCGAACTTACAGTCATTAAGCAAAGACCAATATTGTAAATTTTTACTTATTGATCAATGCTATTTTTCAACAAACATGACAAAGATAACAAATGGAACAATTTTAACCTGGTAATTGGTGACATGTTTCGGCTATTACCAATAGCCTCATCAGACCAGTTTGGTTAATTCTGTACATGGACTCGAACCCCTGATCGTTCATGCATTGCAATTGCATATTTTTGCGACGGCCGCTCTAACACTTGAGCTACTGAGGGACTTGTCATGAGGTGTACAGAGATTTTGATTAATATTTACATGAATTTCAAGTTTCGTTTTTTTCGTGTACAGCGAAAGACTTTTTTTTTAAGCTGCCCTTATCTACGAAGACAAGCGAAACCGCTTGCTACCTCATAATGCAGAGAAATTAGTATTCATTCACCATAATTTTCCTTAGTGCACTATGAGTACTTATTCATTTTCTAAGTTGTAGAATTATCTTGTGATTACTGATTGTATTTCTTAAGTGATACTAACTAAAGAAAGCAATTAATTACCTAAGAATATTTTTTTAAATCCAGTATTCGGCCGGATAGGCGCTAGTTATCTGGTATTCGGCCGGATAGTATTTAGGCCGCCGGATAGGCCGGATACCGGATATCCGTTCATCTCTAGTCATAACTATTATACATAAGAAATTATTTTTCGATTGTTCATAATTATTTTTTCTCAATAAATCTTTTTTACATTGATTCATAACTATTATACATAAGAAATTGTTTTTCCATTGTCCATAACTATTATTTCGCAATGGATTCTTATTACGTTGATTCATAACCATTGTCATTTATTTTTCAATGGTGGTCCCGAGTCCCAAATTGCCCGATTTTGGTCGAATTTTGGAAATTTTTTTATGTACGAAAAGAGGTCGAAAATGGATTTTGACTATCATCAGAGGTGGTCCCGAGTCCTAAAAGTCCCCGATTTCGGTCCATTTTCGAAAAAAAATGTTATGCACCTGTTGTGAACTCAACTTAATTGGGTCACTCATAGTGTAACTCTAAAGAAAATGTGAACTCAACGTAGTATGCACCCCTGGTATGTATTGGGTTTACTGAAGTGGCATTTTCAATTTCGTTACTTGTAATTGTAAGCTTGAGAAGGTCGGGTGCAAACTACGGTGAGTAATTTTGTACTTTATATTAATCTAATTTGAATTAATATTGTAATTATTTTTTAGAGTAAAACTTTCACTTGTTTATTTCGAACCCGTATCATTTACAATTCTTTCATTCGTACTGCCGCGCTACCCTTGCCGCGTAGTGCGTACGACAATAAGCAAGTCTCGTTGCCTCTGCCGTGCAACGTACAAAGCTCATAGAAATTTGGGGTTAAGCTGAATTTGGAGTTGTGCTACCACGCCGTGTAGCTCTTGTAATTTGTATTCGTAGTCCATTCCTCAATTGTGAATTGAAAATGGATGACACGCTCAACGCCCACAGTTTGGGTGCATTAGATTCTGGCAACGTAAGTCCGCCGCCACGTGAAGTACCAGCCAAGGTTACCGTAGAGGACGTCACGGACACTGCTGCCATAACCACTTCCGCATCCCTCGTCGAGAATGCCGTCGTTGTTACCAACACCACCACAGTCGCACCGACATCCACTGCCACTTATGCCGCCGCTGCCGTTGCGGCTCCAGATCATATTTCCGTTGTTCAACAAAATCAGGTAAGAGTTTCGAATTCAATAAATGAGAATATTAGAGAATTGGGAACGCTAAATTTAATTGAAGAAACAAGTCGCATGTTTAGAACCCAAGCCACATCGACGTCGACGCCAACGTATGCGTCAACATATGCGCCAACGCATTCTTCAATATATGCGCTAACTCATTCGTCAACACTTATGCCAACGCCAGCTCCACCGTTTGCACTAGCGTCGCAGTTGTCGACATCGGTAGCAGCGCCCACTGTACCGTTGTCCCATATGAACATGCCATCGTCGATTTTGCCTCATGGTTCCTCAATTTCAACATGTTTTGAATCGATTAACAAAATGACGTCGCACAGTGTAGCACTTTCATATAAGCTGCGGCCAAAACTATAAGGAGTTGTCGTAGAGTAATAAAATTTGTCATGGACTGTTTTTTTGTAAAGATTAAGAAATTTTGTGAAAATGAATAAAATCGGTTCATAATCAAGCATAGCTCCCATACAAAAAAAAAAAATCTTTTTTTTTAAATTTTTTTTTTAAAAAATTTCACAAGTTTCTTTCTTCTTTAAAAATAAGGCTGAAAAAAATGTGGTCAAGTTTTTACCTTCTTTAAAAGGAAATAAAAAAATATTTAAAACCAGTTAACAGCTTTCACGTATTTTTGTTATTTTTTTTTGAAAAATATACATATTGTATATACGGGGGTTTCTGGGGTCGCTGAAATTAAAGTCAAGATGGCGGACCGAATATGGCGGAAACTCAATACCCTGATCCAACATATTGGGTCCGCCATCTTGAATTTGAATTTTAAACTTCTGACCTTGGACTCGTAATCAGCTTCCCCAGAAACCCCCGCATTTAAATTTTTGACCTTGGATTCGTAATCAGCTTCTCTAGAAACCCCCATATACCAAATTTAGTACTAATCGGTTGATTTTTAAACAATACTTCCGCCACATTGAATTTGAAATTTTTAAAATATAGCCTCAGATTCGTAATGACCGATCCTAAAAACCCCTGTAAAACAAGTTTGGTACAAATCGATTGATTTTTAAAAAATACGTCCGCCATCTTGAATCCGCCATCTTGATTTTGTGAATTCTGACTTCGGATTCGTGATCAGTGACCCCCAAGACCCTTGTATACCGAATTTGGTGCAAATCCGTTGACTTTCAAAAATTCGGCCACCATATTGGATTTTTGACCGCCATATTGGATCCGCCATGACGAATTCTGTCAACCAATTTGAGCCAAAAAACGGTCCGATCACGATCACGATTCGAATTTTCCCTGGCTGATGTACAAAATTTGAAGTTCTTAAACTTAACATATAAAATTTGTATGGATTTTAAATAGAATTTACCATATTTATGTGGTCACATTGTATGGGCGGTAGGCGTGGTTTTCGTTTGAATTTGATACAACTAAAAGTGAGAGTGCACAACTAATATCAAATTATATGTGCAAAATTTTAAGTCATTCAATTCATTTTTGTAGAATTTAAAGCAATTTAACCGTTTTTATGTGGTCATTTAAGGCAATTTTCTTGAAAAAAGTGCTATAAGTAATTATTGAATTTTGTACATATAACGCAAAAGTGCAAGTCTATTCTTTTGTCACCTATTTGTATTGAACGTATAATCACTATACGGAAGTTTAAGCAAAATCGAAGACTAGGTTTTTTTGCTATTCACACTTAAAGTTAGGAAACATTTCCAGTTTTACTCACTTTACTATATATCAAGAACATCGAAACATGTTTTTAAATGCACAACTGCTTTCAAACTATTGAACGGAATTAAGCAAACTTTACAGATTTGGAAAAAGCTTTTTTCATATTTTTAAAAAATATATAACATGACCTGCATCAGTGAAAAAAAATATCCGAAAATACTCACCAAACATTCGCATAATTCAGTCCATTTGCATATTTCGGTTTTAGACAATTTTCTGCGAAAAAGTGGTGTAGGATATTATTGAATTTCATACATATAACGCAAAAGTGCAAATCTATATTTTTGTCATCTATTTATATTGAATTTATTATTATTATACAGAAGTTTAAGCAAAATCGAAGACTATATTTTTTTGTTTCCCTCTGCTAAACTTTGTCAATTTTTGCAAATTTCTTTTTCTTAAGGAAGTTTTCTTGTAAATGACCTTGAAGCCAAACTAATTCTTCAATGTTCTCAAAAATGCTATTTTTGGAAAAGAGAAACTTCAAATAACAGCTAAACTTGAGATATTGAATTGCATAAAACTAAAATTGTAAATTTTTAGAATAAAACTTCAAGTTTCCGTGCATGCTGTTAGTTAAAGACTTTTTTGTCGATCTATGTATTAGTTTTTAAGAAATATGGAACTTTTTTTTTTCTTTCCTTATGGCCGCTAATGTTACACTGTGCGTCGCCGCCATTGCCGTACTATGTTAGTACTAGCGGCACAAACCCTTTGCCTAATAACATTAGAAGTGTCAGCCAATCTCTGCCATATGCAATTCCATGTATGCCGAATAATTACATAGCGCATGGTAAAATACAAGAGCTTCCACAATTTAGCGGAGAGCCAGAGGATTGGCCATTATTTGAAAATGCGTTTAGCCAGTCAACCGCAGCGTACGGTTATAATAATTTTGAAAACAACCAACGCCTACAGAGGTGCCTTAAGGGTGATGCTAGGGAAGTTGTAAAGTAATTACTTATGTATTCACCCAGATAATGTTTGTGCTGCAATGGAGCAATTAAAATTTAGATTCGGTCGCCCAGAGTTATTAATAGGAAGTCAATTAAAGCAAATTAGAGATATTTCGTCCATTTCAGATGCGGCGATTGAAAAATTAATTCCGTCTTCAACTAAAGTTAAAAATCTTTGCACATTTTTGCAATCCGTGGACGGACAGCAACATATTTCTAACCCAACACTTTTAGAGGAGTTGATTAATAAGTTATCCATAAATAAGAAATTAGATTGGGCGAAATATGCAGCGGCTATTAAGCCTTATCCAACAATTTTAGATTTCAGTAATTGGTTAAGCGGCGTCGCAAATTTAGTATGCCTTGTACAAGACATTGATTGTCATCGTCGCGTCGCTCTGCATGCATCGGATCGTCAGTCCAGGCCTTCTTTCAGTGCCCTATATGCCAGGATCAGCACAAAACAGTTGAATGCAACCATAGGCGGCGACTATGGGGGGGCAAAGCACTTTTTGCCCCCTCAAAAAATATTTTGAGGGGCCTCGCCCCCCCCAATATTTTAGAGAGCAAAATGTTTTCTCACGTAGATGCTACCATCACTGCCATTCAAAAGAAACAATTTCATTTTGGTAATATTAAAATACTGATCGAAAATTTAAGCGAAACTATTGCATGCTTGAGAGATGAATTCGCAGTGATTTGGAGTGAAATTGACAAAGAAAGAGTTTTCGTAGGCATTGAACTACCACAAGAAAAATGCAACAGAAATGTTCCAAAAAAGTTAGATGATTCGAATAATATGTTAAAGATTGTTTCCAAAACCACGAAAAAAAATTCAGAAGTCAATATGTACTATGAAATTATTGGCAATATTGTGAATTGTTTGAAAGCAAGGTTTGACACGAAAGCTTTCACTTTTCTTAGCCATGCATTTTGCATGTATTCCGAAGATGCATTGAATGTAGATTTAAAGGAGATTGCGTTTGAATTCATAGAACGATGTGAAATTAGACGTAAAACATTTGCATTGTCTTAACATAAATTTTGTAATGTGTTGAATAATAAATTTTGATTACAATTGTGAATTGTATACTCTTCATGTGTTTTCATTTTGTGTTTGTTGTGTTTTACTTTTACATTTTCATACATTTTGATGATCATGATTCTACAACCCCTCTCCCATGAAATATCACTTGAAAAATTTTTTTTAAGTTTGGCCCCCCCAATATTTATTAGAACTCTCCGCCTCTGAATGCAACAAATTTTTAGAACTTTGCGTTTCTGAAAGATGGACCAAAGCCAAGGATCACCGCTTATGTTTTTCATGTTTAAAATATGGGCATTCAACAAGAAACTGTCGTCAGCGAGTGCAGTGCAAAGTTGATAGGTGCAATAAATTGCATCACAAACTGTTACATGATGCTAGCAGCAACTTAAACGAAACAACACAACGTGACGGAAATTTGCAGCAAACAGAGGTCGCAAGCAGCGCAGTTTTGAGTTGCAGTAATGAAATTGAAAAAAATGGATTGTTATTTCGTGTCAATCCCGTCACCTTGTATGGACGTCACAGGTAAACACGTATGCTCTAATGGACGAAGGATTTTCAGTAACAATCATGGATAGATCTCTTATGACCGAATTAGAGATTGAACGTCAACATCGCAACTTGAATCTACAGTGGCTTGATGGAAAGACCGTACAAGATTCAAGCACTGTGGTTAATTTGCGTATAGATGGTACTGGTTTACGTAAACGCCATCAACTGCGCAACGTTTATGTGGTCTCGAAATTATCATTACCCGTACAAAGTTTACAGGAAAGCGCTCTTGTAGGAAGTCCAAAATATTTGAAGAATTTAGTCAGGACATTTGATAACATTACGCCGAAAATACTTATAGGTCTTGACCACTGTCATTTGGGCATACCGTCACAAACAATAAAAATAAAAGATAGTGGACCTTATGCAGCCAATACGGAGCTAGGGTGGGTAGTATTTGGTCCCACAGGCAAATCACCTGTTATGCCGCGATGTTTATTTGTAAACTCTACATGCAATGATGAAAATTTGCATAATTTAGTTCAGTAGAATCCCGATAATTCGTAATCGCAAGGGACCGGCAATTTTTTACGAATAACAGGGGTTTTAGATTTAACGAGGTTTCGATTTAGCGAGGTTAAAATAAGAAAAATACGAAATAGCGGGTTCTTTTTTAAATTTATTTAATAACAAGAAAAAACCAAAACAATTATTTATTTGGCTGCAATATATACATACATATCGCTCATTTACTTCAAGACTGGCATAACTCAAAAAACATAAAGTGGGAGAAAAAAGCATTTAAAGTTTTCAATAAGTTACTTTTTATATGAAAATAATGAAAAGCATGTCTACATAAACTCTTCTCACAAGACAAATTTATGAGATATTTTTTCACACAAAATAAAACATAAAATGGCGAATATGGAAATCACGTTTTTTGAGCTATGCCTGTCTTGAAGTAAATGAGCGATATGTACTAATTCACACTCTCTTCTTTCACACATCTCTGGTGTGACGAACAAACTGACCACGAAAAACACCAAAATTCCAAAAAAAAAAGTGAACCGTAAACGTAGCCGTAGCTTCCTACTATGATTGACTTTTTTTTTCAAACCATAATTCCGTAGAATTTTGGTTTTCAAATCCAATTACAATTTATAAGAGGTTAAACAGAACGTATATTAAAAAAAAAATACGAATTATCGAGGGGACCAAAATGTATGGAATTTTTACGAATTAGAGCGATTTTTTCAAGGGACCAACAGTTTGTTACGAATTATTGAGATTTTCGAATTAACGGGGTACGAATTATCGGGATTTCACTGTAAAAGATTATTTTTCAGTTGACAATTTTGGAGTAAGGCCATCGCCTGAAATCTGCAGCGAAGCAGATAAACGTGCCCGAAATATTCTTGAAACAAAAACTATTCGTGTTGGTAATAGGTTTCAAGCTGCTCTACTGTGGAGCACAGATGAAGTAAAATTACCTGATAGCTATAGTATAGCTGAGAAAAGGCTTATTGGCATTGAGAGAAAAATGAAAAAAGATGATGCAACTGCATATAAAACAGTCATTGATAGCTACATACAAAAAAATTATGCTAAAAAACTAACGGCTTCTGAAGTCGCCATAAAAAGTAATAAGATATGGTATTTGCCACACTTCGGTGTATATAATCCGAATAAACCAGGTAAGCTTCGGTTAGTTTTTGACGGTGCTGCTGAAGTAAACGGGACCTCACTGAATTCATGTCTACTAAAAGGTCCCCAAGAATATATGCCGTTGCCCTCAGTGCTTTTTAATTTTCGAAAAGCAGCAGTCGCAGTGTGTGGGGATCAGAGAACTGCAGTGAGCCACTCATCATTTTGGCATTCATGAATGCGAATGTGATTCACATTCACTTCTAGTGAATGCGAATGTGATTCACATTCGCCTCTAGTGAATACGAATGTGATTCACATTCACTTCTAGAGAATGCCGTTTCATTTCGTTTGCTTTCGTATGAATATATGAGTGTTGCGTGAGCTATTCATGAAACGCGATTGTACAAGAAAATTTGTGTTTTTTAAAATATGGGGAAAGGTCGAAATGGACTTTGGACATCACTTGGGGTGGCTCCGGACTCTGGAAGGACCCTCCTCGACCCATTTTTGGAAATTTTTTTTTTGCTTCATTCGATAGGGAAATTTGACCCATTTTCGGAAATTTTTTTTTTTGCTTCAATCGAAGGGGAAAGGTCGAAAATGGATTTTGAACATCACTTGGAGTACCTCCGGACCCTGGAAAAGACCGATTTTGACCCATTTTCGAGAAAAAATTTTGTTTTTTCAAACGAAAGATAGCTCAAAAATATTTTTGGGCATCACTAAGGAAGGCTCGGGAGCCTGGAAAGAACCGTTTTTGACCCGAAGCAAACGAGGCTGAAGAACTGCGCTGTAAATTTGTGTTGCTTGCATAAGTAGACAGTTATTTGATTTCCGTCGATTTTCTACATTTAAACGACCAACACGCACTGCCGCGTGGGTTAAGCGATTTATAACTCAAACTCGTAGGCAATGCCTCGATAAAGATAAATATGGTTTGTCGGTCCCTGAATTGGATGACCATGATATATATCCAGGTCCAAGCAGAGGCGTATGCAACTGAAATTAATCAAATATTAGCTGTAAAAACCTTATCAGAAGACAGCCACCTTTACAAACTAACGGCGTTTTTGGATGAATTTAAAGTTTTACGTGTTTGTGGACGCTTTGTAGCAGCTAGCTGGCTGCTATATAGGACCAGGCATCCTATAATTTTACCACCAAAACATCTAGTAACAACGCTCGTAATGAACCATTTTCATTGCTTCATGAAGCACCAGAATATAGAGCCTACAATTTGCGAAATAAGGAAAAAGTTTTTGGATTCCACGGCTGAGAACCATGATGAGAGGCATAGTAGCGAATTGCCTAAAATGCAAACTTTTACGAGTGAGGCCAGCCAGGCTAATTATGGGACGACTACCTGAAGATAGATTAACGCTGTTCATACGGCCATTTACGTATACCGGAGTCGATTATTTTGGCCCACTCAATGTGACAATTGGTCGCCGTCACGAAAAGCATTAGGTAGCACTCTTCACGTGCTTAAGTGTACGGGCTATACTTTTGGAAATAGCCCACGATTTATCAACAGATAGCTGCATTTTGGCTATTCGAAATTTCATTAATCGTCGAGGCATACCTATTCGAATTCGAAGTGACAACGGAAGAAATTTTATTGGGACGGACCAGATGGCAAAGAAATTCACCGAGGTGTTTGACTGTGGGCGCATAAATGATGAACTGGCGTCAAGTGGCATGAATGGATTTTTAATTGTCCAAATAATCCAGCGGAAGGTGGCATATGGGAAAGAATGGTGCAGTGCGTTAAGAAAGTGCTGCGACAAACACTAAAGGAGGTGGCTCCGCGAGAACATACTCTGCATAGTTTTTTAATTGAAGCGAAAAACATCGTGCATTCACGACCACTTACGCACTTGCCGGTAAGTTCTGATCAAGAGGAGCCGCTCACTCCTAATGCTCGGGTCAGCCAATACCTTGCAGACTCCTTGTGTGGCTGAGGTACAAGAGAAAACGCTTGCACGACAGCTGCGTGATCATTTTTGGAAGCGCTGGATATCAGAATACTTACCTACGTTAACAAGATGCTCCAAGTGGTGTGAAAAGTCATCGCCGATAAAGATAGGCGATTTGGTGTTCATCTGTGACAGCAACGTATCGCGAAGGCAGTGGTGTCGTGGCATGGTGGTACAAATTTACAGTGGTATGGATGGAGAGATCAGAAGAGCCGACGTTAAGACTAGTACAGGGGTTCTGCGCCGTCCAGTATCCAAATTAGCCGTGCTCGACGTAGAGGGCGACGATGAGAGAGTCATAGTGGATTAGTAGGTGAACCGGGTCGCTTCACGGAGGGGGGGATGTTGTGAACTCAACTTAATTGGGTCACTCATAGTGTAACTCTAAAGAAAATGTGAACTCAACGTAGTATGCACCCCTGGTCTATTTAGGGTTTACTGAAGTGACATTTGCAATTTCGTTACTTGTAATTGTAAGCTTGAGAAGGCCGGGTGCAAACTACGGAGAGTAATTTTGCACTTTATATTAATCTAATTTGAATTAATATTGTAATTATTTTTTAGAGTAAAACTTTCACTTGTTTATTTCGAACCAGTATCATTTACAGCACCAATCGATGGAAAGAGGTCGAAATGGATTTAGACTATCATCAGAGGTGGTCCCGAGTCCCAAAAATGCCCGATTTCCGTAAATTTTCGGAAAAAAAATGTTAAGCACCAATCTGTGGACAGAGGTCGAAAATGGATTTTGAACATCATTCGGAGTATCTCCGGACCCTAGAAACGACCGTGGCATAATTGTACTTTAGGGCTTAAAGCACGAAAACTAAAATTTTAATTTTGTATTATCTATTTTGGGGCGCTGATCACAATGGTGCTAAAAAAATTGTCGGTCTCAAATAGTTTAGAAGATACAACTGTTTAAAGTTTCAAAAATTCACATTTATTTTCACGAAAATTTCCACTTCAAAATGCGTTTATTATGTATTTTGGGGCCCTAAATATAATAGCGATAAAAAAAAATTTTCTCTCAAATGGTTTAGAAGTTATAGCGGTTCAAAGTTTTGAAAATTCACCTTGCGCTCTAATCACACGTAAGTATTTACATATTACTGTGGCTAAAAGGTGTTGGATATTTATAGGCTGATCCGCGTCGAAGACGCCGCGAAACCGGTGTTGGATTTTTGGGAGTTTAAAATCCCTAGAAGCGGCCGCAGGCCGCCCACTTACCCTACTTATGATTTATAATTACTGTAGCTACCGAAGTCGGTGTTGGATATGCTATAGGATGTAAACATTTTTTAGTATCGATATTTCGAAAACCAAACGAGGTATCGATTTTTTTTATTTAACATTTTCGATTTATTTTGACGTGTTTTATCGAAAAACTATAAAAAGTAAATAAAAATAATTTTTACACAATTTATTGACACAAGGGGGGGGGGGGGGGGTACATGAAATTTTCAAACTTTGACCAATGTTATCTCGGAAGCCATAAGAGACCGACATTTTTTTTTTCAGATTCGGTTTTAGAGGGTAAAACTCCATGTTTCTAAAAAAAATTGGAGCATAGGCCCTAAAGTGCAATTGTTCTACGACCTTTTTTGACCAATTTCCGGAAAATTTTTTTTTCCTCCAATCGATTGGGAAAGTTCGAAAAATAAGTTTGGACATCACTTAGGTTGGCTCCGGACCTGGGAAAGTACGGTTTTCGACCCTTTTGGTGCTTTCCAAGGTACGGAGCCGCCTTAAGGTACGTCCAAAAGAGCAAACAAAATTTTAGGGTGGTTCAAAATAATAGTTTTTTTTTTGCTTTAATCGATAGGTAAAGGTGGAAAATAGCCATTTCCGAGCTCAACCTATCAACTGATGCAAAAAAAAAATTATTTTGAACCATCCCAAAAATTTTTTTGCTCCAACCGATATGGAACAGTCGGCAATGGCTTTTGGACATACCTTAGGGCGGCTCCGGACCTTGGAAAGGACCGTTCTCGAACCTTTTGGTGCTTTCCAAGGCTCCGAACCTTGGAAAGGACCGTTTTCGACCCTTTTGGTGCTTTCCAAAAGCGTCGAAAACGTTCCTGTCCAAGGTCCGGAGCCAACCTAAGTGGTGTCCAAAGTCCAACGAGTTTCAACTCGACGCATATGTTCATCGAGGGTACGTGACGCACTATTAGGGTCTGCGTGACAAGACAAAATTGCAGTGTCATCAGCAAAAGTAGATGTAAGCAAAGTGTTGTTTGCTGGCAAGTCATAAGTGTATAAAAGGTAAAGAATTGGGCCAAGAACACCACCCTCCAAATGATGTTCAAAATCTATTATCGACCTCTGTCCATAGATTAGCGCATAACATTTTTTTCGAAAATTTACCGAAATCGGGGACTTTTAGGACTCGGGACCACCTCTGATGATGGTCAAAATCTATTTTCGACCTCTTTTCGTACATAAAAAAATTTCCAAAACTCGACAAAAATCGGGCATTTTTGGGACTCGGGACCACCATTGAAAATTAAATGACAATGGTTATGAATCAACGTAATAAGAATTCATTGCGAAATAATAGTTATGGACAATGGAAAAACAATTTCTTATGTAAAATAGTTATGAATCAACGTAAAAAAGAATCCATTGAGAAAAAATAGTTATGCACAGTGGAAAAACAATTTCTTATGCACATCAGTTATGACTCAACGTAAAAAAGAATCCATTGCGAAATAATAGTTATGGACAATGGAAAAGCAATTTCTTATCTGTAATAGTTATGACTCAACGTAAAAAATATTTATTATAAAATAATAATTATCGCAAATTAATAAAATATCTCTTATTAATAATAATTAAAAATCAAATTTTTAGACAAAAAACTTTTAATAGTTACGTCCCTGGTTCTAATCTTTTGGCAAACATAAACAATATTAGGGTCAAAATTCTTTTTAATGCCTAAAACAACTTGTATTTTAAGAAAAAAATAAATTATTTAAAGATAACATATTCTTAGTTTTTAGTACTTATGCAGGATCGTTATATTGTATTCTACGGTGTACTCATAGCTGCAGCGAATTTTTATAGATAATTATATTATTTATGTCAATTTATAATAGAAGTGGTAGAAAAATAAAACAACTGCGTTACGCAAGAAAAACCTTATATTTTATTTTTAGGAATGTTTTATTCAGCTCACTTATTTGACACTTTTAAACTATAGAACCAGTGTCTCCAACTGAAAATTTTAGATTACCGTGTTTCTAGGGTTGAATTACCGTGTTTTGAAATAAATTACGGTGCATCAGTTTAAAAATTACGGTGTAAATTACGGTGTAAATTATGGTGTTATTATACACTGCTCAGAATATTTGTACAGAATAAAAACAGAATATTATATGTAATTAACGTAAAACTATTTTAATAAGGTGAAAAAACGAGTTTTTCTAAAAAAGACTTATTGTAGTGACCGAAAAAAATAAAAAAAAAACCGTTTAAAAAACTTTTTTTGAGTTTAAAAAAAAAATAGTATTCTTTTTATTTGCCGACGTTTCGCAGTTTTTTTGACTGCTTCATCAGGGCTGCTTTTTCGGTCACTACAATAAGCCTTTGATTTTCATAAAATTCACTATCACAACAATATAGTGTTCAGAATCAGAAAAACTAGTTTTTGTGACTAGTTGTCAACATAAAATTTCAATTTTCAAAACAAAAAGTTACACGTATTTCTTACTTTAAATTCAATTTTAAAAAATAGATTTGTGCATTTTAATAGTTCAAAATTGAATATTAATTCAAAATATAACTTCAAGAAAAACCATGTCTGAAGGATGTGCTCCAAAAACAAATCGAAAACGTGGCCGGCTAAAATGTTAATTTCTGTGGAAATGCACATATATCTAAATGAAAAAACCTACTTACAGTTATTCTGAGTCCGAATCTTCTAATAAGACAAGATCTTTTACATACATGGAAAGTTTAATTTTTTGGATCGTGGCACTGGTTGGCTTAAAATCAACACAATTTTCGCCAATCATTTTTATGGATTGTTGGGCGAAAATATTGCCCTTTATTGTCTTTGTCAACAATTTATTTCTTTTTTTCGTCTTAATGTCGTCGACATGACTGAAAATACGCTCACATTCTGCATTAGAGTGGGGCAGAGAGAGCACACTGAGCAATAAAACTAAAAAAAGCCGCTTGATGATTCTTAAGCGAAATTACGGTGGAATACGACACCGTAATGGATGTTTACGGTAGACGGTAAATTGGGCCAGATTACGGTGGATCTACCGTAATTACGGTGTCATTGGAGACACTGTATAGAACTGATATTATTCTCCCATTAAGTTGAATTCTAGAAATAATCAGATCAATAAGCTGTTTTTAATAGATAAGAGCGCTGCGTTACCAAAATCTAATTCAAAAACTTCCACTTTTTCAAAAAAAACAACTTAGTACATTTATTGATACATAAATTTGCGTGAGAAGTTAGAGGTTAAGGTGAACAACAGGATACCTATGAAGTCAAAGTATTTTTAATAATTAGAAGACTTAATATTACTCAAATTGGTAATAAAAACTGGGGAACAAAGTAACGCTGGAGTAGTGTTAGTAACATGGTGGTTGTTCATTCACAGCACTTATTACTTTTTTAAAGAAAATTTGGCAAATAATTATTCTAAATAAAGAATTAACTTAATGGAATATAAAATAACAAAAATATCTTTAAGTTAATATATCTGAATAATACTAAAATATTTTTTTTAAATATAGTTCGAAAAAAATCAACATCTTAAAAACTAATTACAGATCTGACAAATAAAAATATTTCTGTTAAAAGAACCAGGTCATATACTGCTATTTTTGTTACAATAATATTAATCACTAAAAAAAGTACAGTCAAAGCAACTGCGTTACCAATAAAACAACTGCGTTACCCTGTATAGTAACGCAGTGTGGCAGTAACTCAGTTGTAAAAATATAACTATTTCATCAATGTTTACTAAATGCAAAACAATTAAGCGAATTTTTATCGCTATTCAAATTATACACCTAAATAACAGTGTTTGTGAATAAAAATAATGCAAATATCGTTATTAGATACATTTCTATGGCGGTAACTCAGCAGTTATGCAATAAACACACTCACCTCTCACGATATTATTTGGCAAATGATTCAGGTAGCTTACTTCCCCCCGCACGGTGGTCACATTTCAATCGTAAGATACATCGAATTAAACGAACTAAGATACGCAAAATGGCAATTATTTTATTTTAAAGATCAGTTTCGTATAGTAACACAGTGTAGCTAAGATTTTATTCATTGCTGGGGACATAGTGTAAAATATATTGTATACTTTTGTCATGTTTGTTGAAAAATAGCATTAATCAATAAGTAAAAATTTACAACATTGGTCTTTGCTTAATGACTGTAAGTTCGATTAAATAATGTTTAATTATAAAATAATCAGTCGCTAAAATCAACTTTCTTAAACCATATGGAGAACACACCAATTTCAAAAATATGTGGCTGGCAACACCACAATTTCGAAAAATAAATTATAGCATGACTTTAGGCCAACGGTCTAACGGCTATGGCAACAAGCGAGAAAGTGACAAAAGATAACAAATGTAATATACGCACTCTATACACCTCATGGGCAGTGCCTCAGTAGCTCAAGTGTTAGAGCGGCCGTCACAATATATGCAATTGCAATGCATTAACGGTCAGGAGTTCGAGTCCAGGTACAGAATTAACCAAACTGGTCTGATGAGGCTATTGGTAATAGCCGAAACATGCCACCAATTACCAGGTTAAAATTGTTCCATTTGTTATCTTTGTCATGTTTGTTGAAAAATACCATTAATCAATAAGTAAAAATTTACAATATTGGTCTTTGCTTAATGACTGTAAGTTCGATTAAATAATGTTTAATTATAAAATAATCAGTCGCTAAAATCAACTTTCTTAAACCATATGGACAAAACACCTATTTCAAAAATATGTGGCTGGCAACACCACAATTTCGAAAAATAAATCTTAGCATGACTTTAGGCCAACGGTCTAACGGCTATGGCAACAAGCGAGAAAGTGACAAAAGATAACAAATGTCCCCTGTCCCCCGTTTTACACGCTACTCGTTTAACACGTTTTCGATCTTACACGGTTTTTAAAATCAAAAATTCGGCTACAAAATTTTTTTTTATCTCTTTTTTATTAATTCATATTCACATATAATCTAATATTGCTCAAAATGAACATTTTGGCTTCGCACGCACTTATTTCAAGTCAATTTAAATCAATTCTTTTGTGAATAATTATGATATACATTTGTTTGAAAATAAAACACTTGTACCAGATCTAAAATAAAGAAGATTTCTCTGATTTACTGTATGCACAAATACATTATTAGGAACACATATGTATCATAATATTTTGTTGTAAAGTAATTTTTTATAGTATGTGATATAGCGAATTGAAAGACATTTCGAATAATTTTTTGGTCAAATAGCTCTTGAGAAAAATGATATCAGAGTGATAGACTGTGATTGTGATTTTTATTTTAAGTTAAATTTCTGAACTACCGAAAACATATTTTAAATTTAGTTTTACTGTCTAAAATCTTAAAGTTTATCCTCAAAACATTGCTAAAACTACTTATTCTCTTTTAATTGGAAAAATATTGTAGATAAATAATTTTAACACGGATTTAAAATTCAAGGTAAAATAAATTTTTGAAATCTGTAATAATGGAGCTAAGCAATTATCTTTAATTCGGCAAAAAATTTTAGTAGACATAATTTTGAACATAACTTTCGAGGTTAAATGTATGTTTTTCTATGAATTAAATAGTTATTTTATGTCTTTCTAAGTGTGTTGCTTTTAATTTATGGTGAATAAATGACTGAATAAGTACATTTGAGGCTTTTTTCGTTTTACACGGTTTTTCATACAAATATTTTCAATTTCGAGTTACCTGGTTTTCTGAGGGACCTATTTCCCATGTAAAACGGGGGACAGGTATATACGCACTCTGTACACCTCATGGGCAGTGCCTCAGTAGCTCAAGTGTTAGAGCGGTTGTCTCAAAAAATGCAATTGCAATGCATGAACGGTCAGGGGTTCGAGTCGATGTACAGAATTAACCAAACTGGTCTGATGAGGCTATTGGTAATATCCGAAACATGTCACCAATTACCAGGTTAAAATTGTTCCATTTGTTATCTTTGTCATGTTTGTTGAAAAATAGCATTATTCAATAAGTAAATATTTACAATATTGGTCTTTGCTTAATGACTGTAAGTTCGATTAAATAATGCTTAATTATAAAATAATCAGTCGCTAAAATCAACTTTCTTAAACCATATGGCTGGCAACACAACAATTTCGAAAAATAAATCATAGCATGACTTTAGGCCAACGGTCTAATGGCTATGGCAACAAGGAGAAAGTGACTAAAGATATCAAATGTAATATACGCACTCTGTACACCTCATGGGCAGTGCCTCCATAGCTCAAGTGTTAGAGCGGCCGTCGCAAAATATGCAATTGCAATGTATGAACGGTCAGGGGTTCGAGTCCATGTACAGAATTAACCAAACAGGTCTGATGAGTCTATTGGTAATAGCCGAAACATGTCACCAATTACCAGGTTAAAATTGTTCCATTTGTTATCTTTGTCATGTTTGTTGAAAAATAGCATTAATCAATTAGTAAAAATTTACAATATTGGTCTTTCCTTAATGACTGTAAGTTCGATTAAATAATGTTTAATTATAAAATAATCAGTCGCTAAAATCAACTTTCTTAAACCATATGGAGAACAAGCCAATTTCAAAAATATGTGGCTGGCAACACAACAATTTCGAAAAATAAATCATAGCATGACTTTAGGCCAACGGTCTAACGGCTATGGCTACATGCGAGAAAGTGACAAAAGATAACAAATGTAATATACGCACTCTGTACACCTCATGGGCAGTGCCTTAGTAGCTCAAGTGTTAGAGCGGCGGTTTAATAATTTTTTATTTTAGCTTAAAATAAAAGTTTATTAACGTTTTCGCCACGCAAATTTGAACGTTAGTCGGTATAAAGCTAACCTGCAGCGCTAAATAGAAATAGATAGAAATTTTTGTGCTAATTTTTCAGTGTCAAAAATGAACTTGAATGCCAATAGCTTAAAATACCTCCATTCCTCATAATAATAGATTCTTTAATGTACATCTCAAACACTATCTTAAAACTTGAAACTCGTTGTGTCATGAGATTCCCAAAGATTATTTTCAATATTTGTAGTGCTTATTGCTTTAACTTCACAACTAATGTCGTTTACAATACCACATTCTGATTTATTTTTGTTTAAAAAACTTTCTATTCCAATCTATTTCACTGTTGCATATTTTGTGTGTTTCAAATTGGTGAATTTTACTTCGAAATTATATTCATTTGCAAACCTTCGGCTTCGGCAAAAACCTTCGGCCATTTTAAGGCCGAAGCCGAAGGTAGTCCGAATGTGCAATTTATAGGCCGAAAGTGGCCGAAGCCTTCGGTCGAACTCTACAAATTCCCTAATTACTGCTTATTAATTGGAAGTTAATTTATTTACGTTGCATTTAAAAAGCTTCAAATAGAACTAAAATTTTATATGTCACCGACGAGATTTGAACCTAGGTCTCTTACATTTGCCATCTTTTGTTGGGCACATTTTAACCAACTGAGCTACTCTTATATATATATTGCTTTAAATAAAAATCATAATACTACTGCGCATGTAATAACACGAAACTAGGTTCAAGCCCCACTGGATGCAAAAAAAAAAATTTGTTTTTTCAATTAAATAGAATTAATGAGTTACCTGACGCAGGTTAGACATTTTCGCCTGAGTGTATTGCAATTCAGATGGAAACAACGAATTTTTTACAAAAACGCAAAAAAATATGTGCTAAGAGCTAACTTAATTGTCAACAAATTAGCTGACCGAAATTTGAAACAAACTGTTCGGTTTTTATTACCTCAAGTTAAAGGCCTAAAATTTTTTTTTTTCAAATATTTTTGGGTTAAAAAAATGCTAGAGGGTGCAAATCTTGTCGGAAATTAACATTTTTGAAGTGAAACTTCTTTTGGGGGTTATTTGAAAAATTTGAACGCAACGCTAAATTTGTAACGCAATGCAAAATTTGAAACGCAAAATTTTAAAGCATGAAACGCTGTTTTTAAGTAGGATCTAGAATAACTACAGCAATAAATTATATATCAAATTAAAGTACTCATCAAGCACAGTGCGCTGAAACTATCAGCTTTGAGATCGGGTAACCAAAAGCTGAGACATAAGCGTGGAAATATTTTCTATTTTTTCAATTTTGTCAAGCAATGCACTGATCAATTACCAAAGCCTTGCTATAGCGAGGAGAATTACGTTGATTGCTTTCTATTTCTATGTTTATGTGACAGCTTAGTTCGTTTTACCGAGTACCGATCGGTAATCCTATAAGAGTCGACACACTTCTTGCGTTCAAAGAGCTTTGAATTTTGGTTTTATGCAGGTGTTCTGAATAATGGCGTGGCCTACTCAATCAAATGCTGTCGCATAAGCTTATTTTTTGTTTATTGCGTGGACGTAAATGCAATGAAAATAACAAAAAAAATAAACGAAATTAAGTACAACAAAAAAAAAAAAACCTTTAGAAAACTAAACTGCGATGGAATGTGACGAAAATGTTTATTAAAATGAAAAAAATTGACGGCATCTAGAATATCTACAGCAGTAAATGATATATCAAATTAAAGTACTCATCGAGCTGAGTGCATTAAATTTATCAGCTTCGAGATTGGAGATTGGACATAAGCATGGAAAGATTTGCTATTTCTTAAATTTTTTTTAAAGGGCAGGTCCAGTCATGGCCGTGAAAATTAGAGCATTTTCAATAATTTTTTTTGGTATTAATTTAATTTATTTAATAAAAGTGATAATGCGAAATTATTACATAATGTTTCAACTTGACTTGACGAAAGTTTAAAAAAAAATATGAAAATTAAAAAAAGTTATAGCTGGTTGTGTTGGACCCTGTCCCATACATAGTGTCTTGCGGTGACCATCACAAATCCTTGGAAAATCATCTAAAATCAATCGAATAAGAAAAATTACTTAGTTAAATAAATAATCTAGTGCCTGATCGAAGGTTTTAATTTTTTTTTTAAAAATCAACAAAATGGCGGCTTCAGGAACATTTATTTCCAGATTTTCGGTAAAAAAACCAACAGTTTTTTATGAATAATTATGCATAAAAAATCGATTTTAAAAACAGGCACTAGATTTTTATGTTTTTCAAAAACTGTGTGAATTTCATTGAAATCTATCGAGCGGTTTTCGAGTTACAGTGGTCACCGCTTCCGAAAACATAGTTTTGAGAAAAATGCATTTAAAGTTTTACGCTCGGTACTCTTACCACCGAGAGCCTTTTGGTTATTGCCCAATAACTCCAAAAGTAAATGTTGGATTGACTTCAAATTTTCAGGATATATTTTTAAGATAGTATACTTTAAGAAAATGCAAAAAAAAAATTTCGATTTCTCAAAAATCATGACTGGACCTGCCCCCTTAAAGTAATTCACTGATTAACTACCAAAGCCTTGCTGTACCTATTCTAGATCCCGTCAACTTTTATCATTTCAATAAAACATTTTCGTCTCATTCTTTCGCAGTTCATGTTTTTTTTTAAAAGAAAGCCATCCTAAATGCGAACAAATATCAGAGCCCGAATTTTCAAAAATGGTTTTCGTTTTTAATTATTGTAAGTTAAGTCCCAAAAAATTTTTTTTTACTATATTTACTATAAATAGCTGGAGAGCCCAAAACTTGTCCGAAATAACAACGTTGCATTAAAAAACTTCAAAGAGAACTAAAATTTTACATATGTCACCGACGATATTTGAGCCTAGGTCTCCTACATTTGCCATCTTTTGTTGCGCACATTTTAAACAACTGAGCTACTCTTTCTAGGCGGCGACTATGGGGGGTAAGGCACTTTTTGTCCCCCAAAAATATTTTGACGGGCATTGCCTCCCAATATTTTCGAATAGTCTGTCTGTCTATATAACGATTATTATTTTCAGATTCGTTAATGACATCGAATAACTTTTTCTTGGTTTTTGGTCATTGATATTTTACGTCGTTTAGATCTTGACGTTCAGTTCACCCGTATGCGTATGCTTTGACGTAGTAATGGAGCTCAATCTTAAATTTCCGAAGTTGAAGAAAAGGACCAAAATTCATTAAAAATAATTTCTGAATTTCGTTTTTTTTTTTTAACTTATTATTTATTTATTGCAACAACTCGCTTGGAGACTAACAATAATTATTCGTATCTTAAAAACTAATAAAACGTTGTACTTTTCTATACCATTGCTTAGAAAAGTTTTTTTTTTTATTCAAATTATGGCTACAGGGTGGTAAGTCCTGTCTCTTCAGTCGAGACGTAGCCGATGTGAGGAGTAGGTTCCTAGCGATTATGTTCGGATGCTGCTGCAATTTTTGTTGATATGTTCGCTTTTTGTCTTCCTTCATCTGCTTAATAAAAGGTATACCAAGGTCTTGGTGTATGTTGATATTCTTGACATACCAAGGTACGCCAGAAATAGTTCGAAGTATCTTTTACTGAGACCTCTGCAATAGTTCTATATTTGATAAGCTTGCGTATAACTTCAGTGCTCTGAGGTATTGCGGTGTTATTATTATTTGAACTGTGGGGCAAGTATTTTTGTTAAGTGTAAAAGTTACATGTGTACTTTTTTCCTCGTTTACATTTATTCGCCAGTTTAAAAACCCTGTTTCAACTCGACGCATATGTTCATCGAGGGTATGTGACGCACTATTAGGGTCTGCGTGACCAGACAAAATTGCAGTGTCATCAGCAAAAGTAGATGTAAGCATAGAGTTGTTTGTTGGCAAGTCATAAGTGTATATAACATAAAGAATTGGGCCAAGAACACTACTTTGTGGCACGCCTGCAAAGATTTCCACATCATCTGAAATGTACTTTTTACATTTTACACGGAACTTTCGTAAGGTAGGACCCTAGTATAGCGTGTGTATTTTTAGGTAGTAATTTTTTTATTTGCCATACCTTATCAAAAGCCTGCGCTACATCAAGAAACACTGCAGAACAGTATTTTTTGAAGTGAGAACTTCTTTAGGCACGTTGTGCACCTCCGTAAGAAAGCATTTGCGGTTGAGGAAAAATGTATAAACTCGCGACAGGACACCGACATCGATGACGTCACATGACAATATTTTTAAAATTATGTAGCATGCTTTTAGATCTATGTTGATAGATCAGTAGCCAAGACAACAACCATGACGTCATCAGTTGGTATATGGTAATTTTAGAAATTTGCTGCGTGCTTTTGGGCATATGCATAAATTGAGTTACTTTCTCATCACCGACACAGGATGACACTGGATCTTAAAAGCTGAAAACTTGACATTAGCTTTCCTTCACGTCATCACCGACACAGGATGACACTGGATTTTAAAAGCTGAAAACTTGACATTAGTATGTATAATAAATGAATATTGTAATTTACCCAAAATTTATAGTAATTTCTATTGATAAATAAAACAATTCGTAAAAAATTATTCCATAAACATTACAAAGCATCATGAAAACAAATTTCAATTATCTATCTACTATTATTAAACGAGCAATAATTGTATGTATTTATATATATATATATATTTTCAGACTTTATTTCCAAAACGGGTGCAGAGATTTTGATGAAACTTGGGGGTTAGGTACATATGTGAACAAAATTAGGATTGGGCTGGGTTTTAACTTATCAAAGGCTCCTGGAGGGGCGTGGCACAGCCCTAAACTTTTATTTTCATAACGTCATATCTCGAAAACTATTCAAGATATCTTAAATTTTGCCAAAAGTGGGCGGAATCGGAAAAGTGGACGTGGCACTTTTCAATAATTGAAAATTTTGATTCAATTTTACTCAAAAACGGCACTGAGGATTTTCACAAAAATTTTATAGATAATACCACTAAAAGCAGTCATCATAACATGCTATGTCACTTTACTGGCAAAATTCGTTTAAGGGCGTGGCACAGCCCACAATATTTATAAACATTATAATAAGAGAATTAACAACACAATCGTTCTGAAATTTTATATGGTGGATAAACTTGCTATAAGGTACCTCAAGACGAAAAATGCATTTCGACGGGATTGCTTCAGTGGGCGTGGCACCTCCCATACAAACAAAAACCGTTAAATGTTATATTAAGTGCACTATGGGAGTAATCTCATTAAAATTTGGTACAGAGATGTCGGTTACCAAAAATTTTTAAGTTAAATGGATTTCGACGAGATTTCGTTAGTGGGCGTGGCACGTCCCATATATACGAAAATCGTTGAATGTTGTATTTAGTGCACTATGGGAGGTATTTTCTTTAAATTTGGTGTAGAGGTGTCGATTACTATAAGCTTTGAAATTATATGGATTTCAACGGGATTGCGTAAGTGGGCGTGGCACCTCCCATATATACGAAAAACGTTAAATGTTATTTAGTGTACTATGGGAGTAATATTTTTAAATTTTTTGTTCCAATCGATAGAGAAAGCACGAAAAATAAAAAAAATTTTTTTTTTCCAATAGACTTTTAATTACAGTGGTGTAGTGTTAATATTGTAGTGGTCATTTTTAATATTTGACCACTTAGTGCGTCCTGATGGATTTGCGGAATTTGTTGCTGTAAGGAAATTTTCCTTGTCCTTTGGAGTATCCAGGAAGTAGTCACTCCATAAGTGACTACTTATCGAGGCGGTTCACTCCGAATCACTTTGGGTCACTTGGAGTCACCGAGGTGCGTGGAAATCGCAATTTTGTGGTTTGCGTGCGATTTTGGTAGAATTGGTCTATAACACCTATAGGCCACGTTGGTGCAAACTCTTATCGCACCTAATTATGTTTTGCGATGCGTGCGATTTTTTGATAATTATTGCTGCAAGTATATTTTCCTTGTTCTTTGGAGTATCCCGGAGATAGTCACTCCATAAGTGACTACTTATCGAGGCGGTTCACTCCGAGTCACTTTGGGTCACTTGGAGTCACAGAGGTGAGTGAAAGTCGCGATTTTGTGGTTTGCGTGCGATTTTTGTTTAATTGGTCTATAACACTTATGGGCCACGTTGGTACAAACTCTTAGCGCATCTAATTATGTTTTGCGGTGCGTGCGATTTTTTGATTTTATTACTGTAAGGATATTTTCCTTGTTCTTCGGATTGTCCCGGAGGTAATCACTCCATAAGTGACTACTCATCGAGCTGGTTCAGCCCGAGTCACTTTGGGTCACTTGGAGTCACCGAGATGAGTGAAAATCGCGATATTGCGGTTTGCGTGCGATTTTTGTAGAATTGGTCTATAACACCTATGGGCCACGCTGGTGTAAAAACTTTGCGCACCTAATAACGCTTTGTGGTGCGTGCGATTTTTTGGATTTTATTGCTGAAGGATATTTTCCTTGTTCTTCGGACTATCCCGGAGGTAATTACTCCATAACTAACTACTCATCGAGGCGGTTCACCCCGAGTCACTTTGGGTCACTTGGAGTCACTGAGGTGAGTGTTAATCGCGATTTTGTGGTTTGCGTGCGATTTTTGTAGAATTGCTCTATAACACCTATTGGCCACGTTGGTGTAAAAACTTTGCGCACCTAATAACGTTTTGTGGTGCGTGGAATTTTTTTTTTTTTTGGATTTTTACGAATTTCGTGAACCAAAGTGACTTTAAGTGACCCAACGTCACTCGGGGTGAACCGCCTCGATGAGTTGTCACTTATGGAGTGATTACCTCCGGGATAAGCCGAAGAACAAGGAAAATATCCTTACAGCAATAAAATTTAAAAAATAGCACCAACCGCTAAACGTAATAAGGTGCGATAAGTTTTTGTACCAAAGTGGCTTATAGGTATTACCCCTCGTACTAACTGTACAATCGGTTGCGCTCTTTTATATAAATGCTGCGATATCTCAGTCGATTTAGTGTCCAATTTAAATGAAATCGAGCCATTTTGCATTATCCTTTTCATTTCTATTCACTCTTGGTCCCAATCCACTCAACAACAACAACAACAATTTGACGAAACTAAAAACGAAGCAAAATTGTTGAAAAAAATGGAACAGAAAAAAGTAAAGAGAAGTTGAAACGTGAAAGTGAAAAGTCAACTTTTTTTAACAAATTCCATATTTTTTCGATTTTTTCAACCTCAAAACGAAAAACCGAACAGTGGTCGGTCTCCAGGTACTATTATTTTAAGTTCTCACTTCTGTCGGCACTCCCAGAGTACAACCCGCCGTTTTTTTATCTTCGTATGTCTTTCTAATTTGTGCTACTATCCTGTGAACTTGCTCTATAGTTCTGTGTTTTTTGCGGAAGCCGAATTGGTGTTGAGGTATTATGCTCATTTGATTTACATGGGGCATAACTTTCAAAAGTAGCAGTTTTTCGAAGAGTTTTGATGTGGTGGGCAGTAAGCTTATTGGCCGATATGATGAAACTTGTGTAGGATTTTTCCCAGGTTTAGGAATCATTGTAATTTGAGAAATCTTCCACACTTCTGGGTAGTGGCCCGATCGAGTAATGCCATTAAAAAGTATGGTTAAGTGTCTGATTGCACAACAAGGTAATTCAGTAAGCATATTAGCAGTTATTAGGTCATGACCAGGTGCTTTCTTCTTGTTAAGTTGCGTTTGTATGAAAGATTTAACGTCTTTAGTTGTGAATCGCAACAGAATTTGTCTCATATTTTGGGTTTCTTGCGGTATTTCGAAGCTGTTGCGCGGAGGATTTGGTTGAAATACATGTTTAAGATGGTGAGAAAAAGCTTGGCCTTTTTCTTCATTACTTCTAGCCCAGTGACCATTGCTTAGTCTTATAGGGGAATCTAAGTCAGTGGGTTTTTATACCCCTGATGGCTTTCCATAAGGAGTAATTGGACGACTGTAAAGGTCTCAGCTTTTTAATATATGTGTCTATACAGTAATCCCCGCTTATAAGCATTTCTGAAAATGATTGATTTTTGGTGCATATAAGCGTGAAATGCATTTAAAAAAACTCGTTTATATGAATGAAAAGTGCATATATAAAAATTCGGCTATATCTACCAAATATGCTTGTATAGAATCGTAGTTTCATTTAAGCTGTTACATAAAGCCAACTAACTAGAACCCTACAAAAATATTTTTAAAGGCAAAAAGCTGTGAAATAAACATTTGATATTTTATGAATATGTATTCCAGTAAAAAAATAAAAAGCAAATCAAAAAAGTATATATATAGTACATATGTGTATACAGAGTACATATATATATTGAATTGCAAAATTATTCTCTCTTAAAAAACAAGTAATCTTGGATTGAATATGACTGCAGCCCTTAAATATATGTTCTTCAATGTCATCAAGTTCGTCAATAAACTTATTTATTGGCAAAAGGAACTTTCGAAGCGTGTCTAATGAGGCCAAAGCTGCACTCAATGAAGGAATTGGATCTATTTAAGCTGCAATGTCTGTTTCTTCTTCATCCGATTGCAAAATAGGGCAACAATTACATTTTCATTTAAACCTTCCCAGCATGGCAAGCTACTGTCAAGCACATTTCACATTACAATAGGAATGACACGATTGTTAGATATCAATAATTTTTTGACTTGAAAAAAAAAACTAAAATTTTTCCCTGTCGTGCATATAAGCGTGATTGGAGGAAAAAATTGGAGATTTTTGGGGCTTATATCCGAGAAGTGCATATAAGCGTGTGCATATAAAGGAGAAAATTGTTAACAAATCTAAATGGAGAAATGAAATTGCACAAGTTTTGATGCATATAAGCGAGAATGCTTATAAACGGCGTGCATATAAGCGGGGATTACTGTACCTCTTTTAGACTTTTCTCGTAGGGCCTTTCTTAATTCGATTTTGGCTAGTGTCAGTTTATGTTTAAGTGTGGTGACCTAACCTCTTGCCATTGTCGCCTGAGTCGTCTTTTTTCCATCACTAAACGTTCTATGTGAGAAGAGTTGAGGCGTTGCCTTTTATGAGTTGTTACTGAATGCACAGGAGTTGCGTGAAGGGCAGCTGATACTAACAAGCTGTTAAATAGCTGTATGGCCGATTCCAGCTCTTCGGAATCTTTAAGGCTTACATTATCGGAAAGATGGCTACTGACATATTTTTTGTATTTGAGCCAATTCGTTTTATTTGTTGTAAACCCATTGGGTGACTGCAGCAGCTCTACACATTTGTGCAGATGCATAATGACAGGGGAATGGTCAGAGCTCAAGTCAAAACATGATTCTGCTGTAATTTGCTTCTTATTAATACATTTTGTGATTGCAAAGTCCATAAGCTCCAGCGCCGTCTCTAGGTGTGTGCGGGCCCCTAGACTGAACATATGGTGCGGGCTCCCCATTAGGGAAATTTATTAAATAACTAGCAAATAAAAAGAAAAAATGTAATACGAATTCGTATCTACTACTTTTACTATAACCTGTGTGTTAAGGGGGCAGGTCCAGTCATGATTTTTGAGCAATCGATTTTTTTTCCCATTTTCTTAAAGTATAATATCTTAGAAATATATCCTAAATATTTGAAGTCAATCCGACAATTACTTTTGGAGTTATTCGGTAATAACCAAAGGGCTCTCGGTGGTAAGAGTACCGAGTGTAAAACTTTAAATGCGTTTTTCTCAAAACTATGTTTTCGGAAGCGGTGACAACTGTAACTCGAAAACGTCTGGATAGATTTCAATGAAATTTACACAGTTTTTGAAAAACATCAAAATCTAGTGCCTGATCGAAGGATTTTTTTTTTTTTAAAAATCGATTTTTTATGAATAATTATTCATAAAAAACTGTTGGTTTTTTACCGAAGATCTGGAGGTAAATATTCCTGAAGCCGCCATTTTGTTGTTTTTTAAAAAAACAAAAAAACTTCGATCAGGCACTAGATTATTTATTTAACTAACTAATTTTTCATATCCGATTGATTTTAGATGATTTTCCAAGGATTTGTGATGGTCACCGCAAGACACTATGTATGGGATAGGGTCCAACACAACCAGCTATAACTTTTTTTAATTTTCATATTTTTTTTTTAAACTTTCGTCAAGTCAAGTTGAAACATTATGTTATAATTCCACATTATCACTTTCATTAAATAAATTAAATTAATACCAAAAAAATATTATTGAAAATGCCCTAATTTTCACGACCATGACTGGACCTGCCCCCTTAAGGAAGAAAATATAAATGGCAGACGTCCATAGCTACATTTTTAACACCACCACCCACAAAAAGAAAAAGACCACCAATTCTATTTAAACGGGTACCCGGTCATAACTCCAATGGTCAAAATCACCAAAATGATTTTGGGCATTATTTCCGTATTTTTTCCAATCATCCTTTTTTTTTGGGGCTATGACCACTTGTAAGAACGGACATAATACCCAAAAACATGAGGATATAAGGCGAAATAATATTGGGTGCCGTTGTCGGATTTTTGGGAGTTTTAAATCCTTAGCCGCACCCGAAGGCCGCCCACTTGCCCTAACTTTTATGTAGAAGCGTTGTGGGACATAATCGAGGATGTACTATTTTAGCGACCGAACCCGTCTTTTTATTAAATCACACTCATGCAAAACAGCATAAGACTTATTTTTAAGATGAAATGGAAACTTAGACAGTTAAGGCAAAGAAATTTCTTAAAATTCGAAAATCTATTCATATTCTAGTATATCCTCATTTAAAAACAAATGCTCCTAGGGTTGCTACCAGAGCAGCAAAATTTTCATTTTTTGGAATTTGAGTATTTGAATTTGCAGTAATTTTTGAAAATTAGATTTTTTCTTTCTTTATAAGATAACCGTCAAAAATATAAAAAAAACTCGGAAAGGCTGTTATGCCTGAAACTGTCATTCAAGACAGCCCAATCAATCTCAGTATGTATGATAAGTGAAAATATATTTTATTGGTCAGATTGAAGTTTTCGGAAATATTAATCGCCAAAAATAAATTAATGCTGAAGTGCTCCCACTTTTCTTAAATTCGAAAAAAATGGATGCCAAAGTAAAAAAGCATACCTAAGCAAATACACTCTTACGAAAAACAAATAATTTTCTTTCTGCAGTAACATCTATGACCATATTTTTGAAGTGTAGTACAGGAGCTTTGGTCAAAATATAAAACTTCCATACCCGCCATTAAATATGATCACGCTTCTAAAGGAAATGATTTCATGTTTGTTTGTCATACCTTATACGAGTAGAACATTTTCGTCATAAAAAACATTAAAACTCTTTATATCACAAATCAGAGACTAATTAACTTTAAAATGCTGGCTTCAAGAAAAATTGTTTAAGAAAAATTAGAATTGAAAAAAGCAAAAATTGCTAATACAGCTTCAATTTTAGAATCAAACTCTTTTTACAAATGGAATCAAAATTTGGAATTGAAAAATTTTTGATTCCATTCTATCTATTTTAAAAGATAAAGAATTCTGTGGAACAGGTTTACTTTAGCATCTATTGCCCAATTTTTGTTTTCGTAGTAGTAGGGGGTCAAAAGCAAAAAAAATTAAATAAAGTGTCGCTCGGATACGGTTTCAAAGATGCAGCCATCGGAATTTGCGGATATAACTTTTGTTAAAGTTATTATCAGTTGGGAGCCCCTGCGTGGATGTAAAAATATGGTTGTCATAAGAAAGATAACTTATTGTACTACAATAATGGTGTAAATAACTTTAAAATTTAACCAATAGTTTTGGAGATATGACGATTTTTCTGAGTTTTGACTATCTAAATTATCTTTCTTATGACATACAACATATGATTTTAACAAAGGCTATGTCCGCAACTTCTGATGGCTATATCACTGAAACTAGATCCGAGTAACATTTTTTAATTAAATATTTATTCTTTAAATTGAAAACCACATACAAAAAGTTTGGTTTAATAAGAAGTGGCAAATGGGAGCAAGTCAAAAGGGAGGGTTAACAGCTTATGCAAATATGAAAAGATATTCATTAAAGTTGCTTGTACACGCCTGAGATATGGAAGCAGATTGCAACAAATCGATGCAGCCTTTTTTATGCAACTCAAAATTTAAAATGTTAGAACAGATTTTCTTATGGCGCGGGCCCCTAGGCTGCAGCCTATATAGCCTAAGCTTAAAAACGATGCTGATAAGGTCTGGAATCTTTTGACGGTCTGATGGCCAATAAGTTTGCTGACCTGTGGATACATAGCCAAGTCCATTGCTGCGATTGGTTAATGTCAGCCAAAGGGCTTTACCTTTTGGGTTAATAAGTCGGGAACCCCAGTAGTTATGCTTTGCTATGAATTTTGATCCTAGTGTATGAAAAAAGTGGTCAAACTGGGCTGTCGTGACCTTATATCTTGGAGGACAATATACAGCTGAAACTGTTACTTTGTCGTCCCAACATTCTAAGCAAATTCAAGTAGCTTGTAGGTAGTCCCTCTCATACTGCTCAAATGCGTAGTGCTTTATACTGGTCTTAATGAGTAGTACCTGGAAACCGATCATTGATCGGTCAATAATTTGAATTAAAACTTAGGCTAAAGTTCTTTATTTACTATAAAAAAATATTTATTTTTTCCTACATTTCGTTACATTCTATTGGAAATCATTATATGTAAGGTAATTTAAAAGTAATAGTGATAATGGGACGTGCCATGATTACTAATTGTATTCCGTCAATTTTTTGTCTGAAAGGTGTTTTGATGTTTTGCATAATAATTTGAAGCTTTGACTTTAATTATAGATGTGTGAATAACCTTATCCATTTTTTTTATTTTTTTTAAAAAATGTTCACATAATTTTGCATTTAAGTATAAAATTTATTATATTACATGGAAAATACTATAGAGATATTTTAAAGTCTAGGTTTCTTTGGGTGGTACCACACTCAAATTTCTAATTTACTCATTTTCCTCTTGACTGGTGCTTTTGTGATTTTATACTTTTTTTAAAGTTACTATGCATTACGTTAGAGCCTTTGGAAAGGATAACTTAAATTTTTTGCTTCTTTGGAAGATGTCATATTTGTTTGCTCAATCTCATCCAAAATATTTTTATTCAGCGAATGTACATATACGTTACTAGTCATTTACGTACCAAGTTTCACTGTACTCTGTTGGAAGGCTTTTGAAGAAAAATGAGTTGAAATTTTTTGTGCGGTACCATTCTATCCTTTTGAGATTTAAATTTTAATTTAATCAAGAAATTTAATTTTAATTTTGTCAAGAAAAAAGACATTTTATGTAGAAAAAATAGCAATGAAATTTTTTAAGAGTAAAGGAAAACAAGAATTTAGATATTTAGCAGGTGGCATATTGTCTTATGGTTCAAACATCAAACTGCGATTAGATTTTGATCTTATGTTGAATTTTTTTTTGCTTTTGCTATTGTATGTTTAGTCTGCGTAATTATAAAAGATAGTTAATCAAAAGTAATTAAATTTCGAAAGATGATCGCCTAAATCTTGAAAAATGTCCACTTCTGTAATTATAATAAAAAAAAATTGGTTCGGCAGCAAGTACCGTACAAGCAACTTCTCTTGAGAACAATTCTTTTTTTTAATGTTTCGATACTTCGAAAATCATTTGAGGATATCTTATGATTACAATATGGCACTACGAAAATTGAAAAAAAAACATTACATTAAACATTAATTTATAACCATGTACCTGAAACCCTTCTCAAAACTAAATTTTATAGAATTCAGAGAACTTTTAAAAAAAAAAATGACGTCATAATGGGTGCGCCATTTTGAATTTTAAAAAACTGAAAAAAGATTTGAAATAAGCACCCTCGAAAACCCCTATCTACCCCCTCGATACTTGAAATTATATATGAAATTTATATTGCGTGCATAAAAAAGTCAGTTTTTTATGAATAAAAAACGAACCGCTGGACCGATTTTTTCCAGACTCCTTTCAGATCTAAGTCATGACGGGACGTATCGATTGATATGGTCATCAAAAAATTATGTCCGGTAGTTATTGAGGAAACGAAAGTCAAAATATGTCTACATACGTACACACACACACACACACACACACACACACACACACACACACACACACACACGCACACACACACACAGACATCACTCTAAAAATACTTGTAAACGATTGTCGAGGTTTTGAAACGTAAAGAAAACACAAAATTACCTATTTCGATTTTCGGACCTATTATAATAACTTCTCAAGAGAAGTTAATAAGTTTTGAACACAGGTAAGCTTTCGATGTTATAAATATATTTACTTTATTTTGTTTGAGTATTTGCAGACTTCCAATTCTGCGTCAGATTTGTTTCCAGTTTGTTAGACAAATTAAACTTTTCTCAGCGATTACATGATATTTGTAAACGAGATTTGTTTCTATTAACATTTAGCTACATATTGCCTTTTAAAATAAAAAAATATGAAAATTTTTAGAAAAAAGGATTAAAAACTATATATTGTTATTTGATTTACCGAAATTTAAAATAATTTTAAGACTTTGGATAGTTTTATTACCTTGAAAATTAAGCTACTTTTTTTTTATTGTAACTTACTCATTTATTTACAGGGCGTTATAGTTTTTTAAACATCTATTTTTTTCCAGTGTCATTATATCCATTTTTCGACGCATAGGACCTATACAAAATTTTTTTTACGATTTATATTGCAATTGCTTCATGACCGCTAACTTAAGAATTTCATTCCATTGTTTGCGGCCGGATCTTATCGCCATTTGGTGAATAATTTGATATTGAAAATGGTTTCGGACTAACAAAATTGTTATCATATTTGGTGAAGTAATTTTTTGGTGTCCATTTGTAAATTGTGTAGCTGAGCGCTGTTGGTTAAGTAAGCCATATTGAAGAACTGGTATGATTTAAAAATTTTGAGTTTCGTTGTCGTTGCTGGGAACGAAAACTGCGAAATGTTTCGAAGTTGTCTTTCGTTTTGTTGACTTAAGTATGGATGTCTTTTTTAGATTTGAATGAAAATTGGATCTTATTGGAATCTGGTGATATTTCGACTTTGAAGATTGGAGGTTTTCTAAGTTAATAGAAGGAATTCTCGGCCTCTCATTTATTTAAACAATTTTAGCTTAAAAAAAGTTCTTATTTGCAATAATTAAGTATTTTCTTTAAATAGTAGATATAATGAATTTTCATGATTATTTTTTACAAGTATGAATATGACTGCACACAGTGGAATACAAAAGACTAAGATATAAAATTCCACAAATATAGTATAGTTTTGGTAGTTTTTAACAATTGGTGCTGATATTTTCAGTTAATATTTGTATATTTTAGGATAAAATAAAAATAAATAAAAGCTTTCAATTGGAACATTGCATATTGGGTACATTTGATGTATGTGTGAAATATATTTTAAATGCGTTACAAATATACAAATGAATAACATCTTTTTGATATAGTTTAACAGCAAAAAATATTGGCTAGTTTTATGGGATTAAAATTTTGATATTCTTTTAATTCTAAGCGTTTATCGGACAACGAATGAGTCTATACATTTGTAGAAAGCAGCATATGCCTAGCAAAAGAGGCTCAGACATCTAAAACTTAAATTACATTACATTAAGGATACTTAGTTTGTTTTGTTTAACATGACGTATGAGTAACTTTTAATAAGTTTTCTTTTATTAAAGCGTTGAACATTAATATTTTGGAATTGATATAATTTAGAGCACAAAAACGTAATTTCAAAACCCGGCTGTTATTACTATTTAATATTAAACATAAATTGCTGGTCGCTATAGATATTTTAACTCCGCTTTAATACAAAGTTTTGCTAAGTTTTGTTTACTTTTACTTTTTTCATAAGTTGTTATATACTACATTACCATAAAAATAATAAATAAAAAAAATAAATTTGGGATAGAGCTGAGTTTTCTTATTAAATCCATCTGCATCTGGTGAGCAATTAAACTTTGGAGATGGTTCTATGCTGACAAATTTTTAAATTTCGGTTAATTGTTAATTGTGTAGCAGAATGCTGTTGGTTAATCTGCAGTTTCGATGTTCTGAAGAATTTGTTACAGGTGTATTTTGAAGATTTTAAGTTTTGGGTTGATAGAACGTAAGCAGGTGAACATCAGATTCAATACATGAATTTCATTACGTGCGTGAGGTTTATATCAATCTTAAATATTTGGTTTAAATTGATATTTAATCAAATCTGCATCTGGTAAACAATTTGACATTGGAGATGGTCCTGGGCCACAAATTTTTCTGATTGTAACGAAGGCCATTATTAGTGAATACTTGTAAATTTTGTGGTTGGTTAATTAAACAATATTGCGATGTAGAGAAGAATTAGTTTCTGGTTTTGTTTGAAAATTTGAGTATAGTTGTCGTTGACAAGAACGAAAACTGCTAGATACGTGCAGTGAAATTGTCTTATTGAGTGGGGAACATTTGTACATAAATTGTAAGTAACGGGCTGTTAATTAGCTGTTGAAAATTACAGAAGATTTGAGTTAGGATTGATTTGATGATTTTTAGCGTCGTTGTAGTTGATGGAATGAAAACTGCTAGTAATAACAAAGCTGAGCAAATGTGTGTTTTAGTATTTTGATTTTTGAGTAATCGGAAAATCAATTATATTGGAAAGTGGTGAACAATTTAATTTTGGAGATGGTCCCATGAAACTTTTCAGAATTCGGCGATAGTTGTTGATTAACATTTGTAAATTGTGAAGTAGAGCGTTGTTGGTTAACCGACAGTAGCAGCGTATAGTGGAACTGATTTTAGGTCTGATTTGAAGATTTTTTGTTATGTTGTCGTTAATAGAACGAAATTTTTAGACATTAAGAAGCTGAATGAAGGTGTCTTTCGTTTTGTTGACTTTAGTATATTTAGAGAGGAGGTGCGCTTCGGTTTGTTGATTTTAGTGTGGATGTGCTTATTGGTGCTGATATTATGTGACATGTCGTTAGCCAAATATAGTAGTCCTCTTGGAGTGTTCTATTTACTACTTGTCGTTTGATTTAATTTCATGGATTTGCAACGTATGTTCAATTTATTCGAATTTTCGTTATTTGACTAAAATTGAAATCGGATTTCACTGGCATCTGGTGAATAATTTGATATTTGATATTGTCTTCCGCCACCAAATATTTGTTTTCGGTGAAAGCAATTGTTGGTGAATATTTGTAAATTGAGTAGTTGAGAACTGTTAATTAATACTTACAATGTACGAAAATATTGGTTTTAGGTTTGCTTTGAAGATTTTAAGCTACGTTGTTATTGATACGACCAAAAATTGTTAGATATTTCGAAGCTGATCGGAAGTGGCACCGTTAGTCGATTTAAGTATACATTTTTACATTGGTATCGACATTAGATGTCATTTCGTTAGAAAAATAAGTGAAGTTTTCCACTATGACCATTTGAGATTTGATTTAAACGAAAATCGGATTGTATTAGCATGTGGTTAATAATTCGATATTTGAGATAGTTCTGGGCTGTGAAGTTTTTATTGTAGAATTCAGCGATGTCAATTATCGGAAAACATTTGTAAATTGTATAGTAGAGATCCTTTGGTTAACCAACACTTACGTTTTACAAAAGAGCTGATTTCATGATATCTTTGAAGATTTTGAGTAACGTTGTCGTTGATAGGTATTGGTCAATAATTTGACATTGAAGATGGTTCTAGCTACGAAAATTTCTAAATATTCGATGACGATTGTTGGTGAACATTTAAAAATTATGTAGTAGAGCTCTATTGGTAATCAAACAGTTACGAATAACGAAAGACTTTGTTTAGGTTCGATTTGAAAATGTTTAGTTTCGTTGGTGGAATAAAAACCGCTAGCAATAGCAAAGCCGAGCGAAGATTCGTTTTTGATTGTTGTTAGCGTAAAGAGAAAGTCAATCTTAATGGCATATGGTGAATAATCCAACTTTGAAGATGGTCTAATACCATCAAATTTTTTGAATTCGGCGATGGCAATTGTTGGCGAACACTTTAAAATTGTGTAGAAGAGCGCTGTGGATTGATTGACTGCAGTGAGGTGCAGTGGAACTGGTTTTAGGTCTGATTCGAAGATTTTGTGTTACGTTGTCGTTGATAGAACAAAAACCGTTGTACATTAAGAAGCTAAACCAAGGTGTCTTTCGTTTTGTTGATTTTAGTACATTTAGAGCGAGGTGCGTTTCGGTTTGTTAATTTTAGTGTGAATGTACTCATTGGTACTGACATCATGTGACATGTCGTCAGCCAAATAACTGAAGCAGTTGTCTTGGAGTGTTCCATCTTCTACTTGATGTTTGATTTCATTTTATGGATTTCGATATTTGATTAAAACGAAAATCGGAATTCACTGGCATCTGGTGAATAATTTGGTATTAGATATGGTCTGGCTTCCCAAATTTTTTGTTTTCGGTGAAAGCAATTGTTGGTGAACATTTTTAAATTGAGTAGTTCAGAATTGTTAGTTAACTAATAGCTGCAACGTCAAAAAATATTGGTTTCAGGTTTGGTTTGAAGATTTTAAGATATGTGTCATTGATAAGAACGATATCAGCCAGAAATTTCGAAGACGAACGAAGGTAGTTTCGCTAGTTAATTTAAGTGTAAGTATAATAGTAATATTTTAATTAAACGGAAAGTCAATCTTATTGGCATTAGATGAACAATTTTTCATTGAAGATAATCCGGTGTTACAAAATTTTTGGAATTCGGTGATGGTAATTGTTGCTCAACATTTATAAATTGTGTAGTTGAATAGTGCCGTTGGTTAACGAACAGTTGCGAATTACGAAAAAATATGTTTTAGGTCCGATTTGAAGAATTATAATTTTGTTGTCGTTGATGGAATGAACAGTGCTAGTAGTTTCAAAGTTGGCAAAGGTGTGTTTCAGTTTGTTGCTTTTAGTGTGAGCGGATAGTCCACTGTCAACTTTTCCATGTTCCATTTGACTTAAACGGGAAGCGTATCATATTGGTATCAGGTAAACAATTCGATATAGGAGATGGTCCTGGACTGTCAAGTTTTCAGAACTCGTTGATGTCAATTATTGGTGAATATTTTTAAATTGTGTAGTAGAGAGCTGTTGATTAACCAACAGTTACACGTTACGAAAGAACTAATTTCATTATATCTTTGAAGATTTTGACCAACGTTGTTGTTGATAGGAACTGGTGAACAATTTGACATTGAAGACGGTCTAAGCTATGAAAAGTTCTGAATTCCGATGGCGATTATTGGTCAATACTTAAAAATGATGTAGTAGATCGCTGTTGGTTATCAAACAGTTGCGAATAACGGAAGAATTTTTTTCAGATTCGATTTGATAAAGTTTAGTTTCGTTGATGGAATAACAATTGCTAGCATATGCAGAGTTGAGTTAATACGTTTCTTTTTGCTAGGATAAAGGGAAAGTCTATCATATTGGCATATGGAGAACAATTAAACATTAAAGATGGTCATATGCCAACTAATTTTCTGAATTCGGCGATGGCAATTGTTGGCGAACACTTTAAATCTGTGTAGTTGAAAAGCGCTGTTGGTTAACTAACTGTAATGAGGTGCAGTGGAACTGGTTTTTCGATTTGTTTATTTAAGTATATTTAGAGCGAAGGTGCGTTTCGGCTTGTTAATTTTTGTGTGGATGTACTCATTGGTATCGACATCATGTGACATGTCGTTAACCAAATAAATGAAGTAGTCCACCTGCATTTTGATTTCATTTTATGGATTTCACAACGTACGTTCAATTCATACCCATTTCCGTATTTGATTTAAATGGAAATCATATTTCATTGGCATCTGGTGAATAATTTGATATTAGGTATAATCTGGCGTCACCAAATTTTTTGTTTTCGGTGAAAGCAATTGTTTGTGAACATTTAAAAATTGAGTAGTTGATAATTTTTTGTTAACTAATAGCTGCGGCATACAAAAACACTGGTTTCAGGTGTGGTTTGAAGATTTCAATAAATGTTGTCATTGATTAGAACAATAAAAGCCAGAATTTTCGAAGCTGAACGAAGGTGGTTTCGCTAGTTGATTTAAGTGTATGTTAGAAAAATAACTCATGTAGTCCACTATGACTATTACATGTGCGATTTGATTTAAACGGGAAGTGGATCATATTGGCATCTGGTAAGCAATTCAATATTGGAGATTGTCCTGGGCCGTCAAGCTTTTAGAATTCGGTGATGTCAATTATTGGTGAACATTTGTAAATTGTGTAGTATTGTGCTGTTGGTTAACCAATAGTTGCGATTTGCAAAAGAACTGATTACAGGTTAACTTTGAAAATTTTGTGTTATGTTGTCGTTGATAGGAACTGGTGGACAATCTGACATTGAAGATGGTGCTAGCCACGAAAATTTCTGAATTCGGCGATGAAGATTGTTGGAGATTATTTAAAAATTATGTGGTATAGCGCGATTGATTATCCGACAAATTCGAATTACGAAAGAATTTATTTCAGGTTTGATTTGAAGATATTTAGTTAGTTAGCTGAGCGATGATGTATTTCAGTTTGTTGTTAGCGTAAATGGTAAGTCAATCTTATTGGGATCCAGTGAACAATATGACTTTGAAGTTGGTCCCATGCTACCAAATTTCCAGAATTCTGCTAAGACAATTGTTTACGAACAGTTAAAAATTGTGTAGTAGAAGAGCGTTGTTGTTTAACGAACAGTTGAGAATTTGGAACGACTTTATTTCAGGTTTAATTTGGAGAATTTTAGTTTTGTTGTCGTTAATTGAATAAAAAATTGTTAAACAAATCTTATGTATGTCGCTAACCAAATCTGTGGAGTTGTTCATTCAGAGCGTTTATTCTACTACTTGGCGTTAGACTTCAGTTGATGATTTTTCTAACGTGTGTCAAATTCTTTTCCATTTCCGTTATTTTAATTAAACGAAAAGTCTATCTTATTGGCATCTGGCGAATAACTTGGTCTTGTGCTACCAATTTTCTACAATTCAGTGATATGTGTTGATGATCAGTTGTAACTTAGGTAGGCGAGCACTGGCGGTTAACTGAAAACAGCAACGTACAGTGGATCTAGTTTAAGGTTTGATTTGAAGATTTTGTATTACGTTGTCATTGATAAGAACGGAAACATGCTACACATTATGAAGCTTAACGGAGATGTCTTCCGTTTATTGATTTTAGTGAAGACTTGCTCATTGGTATTGATATAAGGTTGATAACCATTTTACTTCATTTGATGATTTCATAAAAGTGTGTGAAATTCATTTCCAGTTTTGTTATTTTAATTTAAAGGAAATTCAATCTTATCAGGTGAACAATTTTTCATTGAAGATAATCTTGTGTTACAATATACAATTTTTGGAATTCGGTGATGGTAATTATTGCTCAATATTTATAAATTGTGTAGTTGAAGAGTGTCGTTGGTTAACGGACAGTTGCGAATTATGAAAAAATTTGTTTCAGGTTCGATTTGAAAAATTATAATTTTGTTGTCGTCGATAGAAAGAAAACTGTTTGTAGTTACAAAGTTGGAAAACGTGTGTTTTAGTTTGTTGATTTTAGTGTGAGCGGAAAGTCCACTATGACTGTTCCATGTGCGATTTGACTTAAACGGGAAGCGTTTGGCATCAAGTAAACAATTCGATATTGCAGATACAATTTTTAGAATTCGGCGATGGTTGTTGGTGAACTCTTGTAAATTGTAAAGTAGTGCGCTGTTGGTTAACCGACAGCGGTGACGGTCTGATATGAAAATTTTGTGTTACGTTGTGGTTCATACAACAAAAACTGTTAGACACTAACAGTTAGTGGGTTCCATCTACTACCTGCCGATTGATTTTATTTTATGGATTTCGCAACGTACGATCAATTCATTCGCAGTTTCGATATTTGATTAAAACGGAAATCGGATTTCACTGGCATCTGGTGAATAATTTGATATTAGAAATGGTCTGGCGACACCAAATTTTTTGTTTTCGGTGAACGCAACTGTTGGTGAACATTTGTAAATTGAGTAGTTGAGAACTGTTAGTTGAAGATTTTAAGATACGTTGTCATTGATAAGAACGATATCAGCAGACTGTTCCATGTGCGATTTGATTTAAACGGGAAACGGAACATATTGGCATCTGGTAAGCAATTCGATATTGGAGATGGTCCTGGGCCGTCAAGTTTTCAGAATTCGGCGATGTGAATTATTAGTGAACATTTGTAAATTTTGTTTTCGGTGAAAGCAATTGTTGGTGAACATTTGTAAATTGTGTAGTTGACAACTGTTAGTTGGGTTAACAGCTGCGTCGTAGAAAAATACTGATTTCTGGTCTGGTTTGAAGATTCTAACATATATTGTCATTGATAAGAACGAAAAGTGCTACAAATTTTGAAGCTAAATGGAGGTTGCTTCGCTTTTTGATTTAATGTACATTTTAATAATAGTATCAACATCAGATGTCATTTCGTTAAAAATATAAGTGAAGTTGTCTACTATAACTGTTCTATGTGCGATTTGATTTAACCCTTGTGTCTACACCCACACACCCGGGTGTGTTTTTCATTTTCAAATTGATATATTTTGAGTTCTGAATGCCGTATCAACTTGAAATTTTGGGTAGCCTCCTAAAATATTGTTCTCTATCATATTTAAAAAAAAAAAAATTCATCGTTGGGGACCGAATTTACAGGTCGTTTTTGCGATTTACCCCTTCTATCTACAGCCAACACACCCGGGTATGCATAGAAAAATGTATGTAAATTATAAGTTAGAAATGAAGAAAAACATTTGGGTTTTATTATAAATAATTTTTATTTATTTGACATTACTTTTTTGTGTTTATGTATGTATACAAAAAAGAATAACAATATATCTACTATTATTAAACGAGCAATAATTGTATGTATATATATATATATATATATTTTCAGACTTTATTTCCAAAACGGGTGCAGCGATTTTGATGAAACTTGGGGGCTAGGTACATATGTGAACAAAATTAGGATTGGGCTGGGTTTTAACTTATCAAAGGCTCCTGGAGGGGCGTGGCACAGCCCTAAACTTTTATTTTCATAACGTCATATCTCGAAAACTATTCAAGATATTGTGATGAAATTTGGTACACAGATGCAGATCATAAATGTCTTAAATTTTGCCAAAAGTGGGCGGAATCGGAAAAGTGGGCGTGGCACTTTTCAATAATTGAAAATTTTGATTCAATATTACTCAAAAACGGCACTGAGGATTTTCATAAAAATTTTATAGATAATACCACTAAAAGCAGTCATCATAACATGCTATGTCACTATACTGGCAAAATTCGTTTAAGGGCGTGGCACAGCCCACAATATTTATAAACATTATAATAAGAGAATTAACAACACAATCGTTCTGAAATTTCATATGGTGGATATACTTGCTATAAGGTACCTCAAGACGAAAAATGGGTGTAATAGTACCAGTGGGCGTGGCACCTCCCATACAAGCAAAACAGGTTAAATGTTATATTTATTGTACTATGAGAGTAATCTTCTTAAAATTTGGTAAGGAGTTGTCGGTTACTATAAGCTTTGAAATTAAATTCATTTCGACGGGATTGCTTCAGTGGGCGTGGCACCTCCCATACAAACAAAAACCGTTAAATGTTATATTAAGTGCACTATGGGAGTAATCTCATTAAAATTTGGTACAGAGATGTCGGTTACCAAAAATTTTTAAGTTAAATGGATTTCGACGAGATTTCGTTAGTGGGCGTGGCACGTCCCATATATACGAAAATCGTTGAATGTTGTATTTAGTGCACTATGGGAGGTATTTTCTTTAAATTTGGTGTAGAGGTGTCGATTACTATAAGCTTTGAAATTATATGGATTTCAACGGGATTGCGTAAGTGGGCGTGGCACCTCCCATACGTATGAAAAACGTTAAATGTTATTTAGTGTACTATGGGAGTAATTTTTTTAAATTTTTTGTTCCAATCGATAGAGAAAGCACGAAAAATAAAAAAAAATTTTTTGTTCCAATAGACTTTTAATTACAGTGGTGTAGTGTTAATATTGTAGTGGTCATTTTTAATATATGACCACTTAGTGCGTCCTGAGCGATTTGCGGAATTTGTTGCTGTAAGGAAATTTTCCTTGTCCTTTGGAGTATCCCGGAAGTAGTCACTCCATAAGTGACTACTTATCGAGGCGGTTCACTCCGAGTCACTTTGGGTCACTTGGAGTCACCGAGGTGCGTGGAAATCGCAATTTTGTGGTTTGCGTGCGATTTTGGTAGAATTGGTCTATAACACCTATAGGCCACGTTGGTGCAAACTCTTATCGCACCTAATTATGTTTTGCGATGCGTGCGATTTTTTGGATATTATTGCTATAAGGATATTTTCCTTGTCCTTTGGAGTATCCAGGAAGTAGTCACTCCATAAGTGACTACTTATCTAGGCGGTTCACTCCGAGTCACTTTGGGTCACTTGGAGTCACCGAGGTGCGTGGAAATCGCAATTTTGTAGAATTGGTCTATAACACCTATAGGCCACGTTGGTGCAAACTCTTATCGCACCTAATTATGTTTTGCGATGCGTGCGATTTTTTGGATATTATTGCTGTAAGGATATTTTCCTTGTCCTTTGGAGTATCCCGGAAGTAGTCACTCCATAAGTGGCTACTTATCGAGGCGGCTCACTCCGAGTCACTTTGGGTCACTTGGAGTCACCGAGGTGAGTGAAAATCGCAATTTTGTGGTTTGCGTGCGATTTTGGTAGAATTGGTCTATAACACCTATAAGCCACGTTGGTGCAAACTCTTATCGCACCTAATTATGTTTTGCGATGCGTGCGATTTTTTGGATATTATTGCTGTAAGGATATTTTCCTTGTCCTTTGGAGTATCCCGGAAGTAGTCACTCCATAAGTGACTACTTATCGAGGCGGTTCACTCCGAGTCACTTTGGGTCACTTGGAGTCACCGAGGTGAGTGAAAATTGCAATTTTGTGGTTTGCGTGCGATTTTGGTAGAATTGGTCTATAACACCTATAAGCCACGTTGGTGCAAACTCTTATCGCACCTAATTATGTTTTGCGATGCGTGCGATTTTTTGATAATTATTGCTGCAAGTATATTTTCCTTGTTCTTTGGAGTATCCCGGAGATAGTCACTCCATAAGTGTCTACTTATCGAGGCGGTTCACTCCGAGTCACTATGTGTCACTTGGAGTCACCGAGGTGAGTGAAAGTCGCGATTTTGTGGTTTGCGTGCGATTTTTGTAGAATTGGTCTATAACACCTATGGGCCACGTTGGTACAAACTCTTAGCGCATCTAATTATGTCTTGCGGTGCGTGCGGTTTTTTGATTTTATTACTGTAAGGATATTTTCCTTGTACTTCGGATTATCCCGGAGGTAATCACTCCATAAGTGACTACTCATCGAGGTGGTTCACCACGAGTCACTTTGGGTTACTTGGAATCACCGAGATGAGTGAAAATCGCGATATTGCGGTTTGCGTGCGATTTTTGTAGAATTGCTCTATAACACCTATTGGCCACGTTGGTGTAAAAACTTTGCGCACCTAATAACGTTTTGCGGTGCGTGGAATTTTTTTTTTTTTTGGATTTTTACGAATTTCGTGAACCAAAGTGACTTTAAGTGACCCAACGTCACTCGGGGTGAACCGCCTCGATGAGTTGTCACTTATGGAGTGATTACCTCCGGGATAAGCCGAAGAACAAGGAAAATATCCTTACAGCGATAAAATTTAAAAAATAGCACCAACCGCAAAACGTAATAAGGTGCGATAAGTTTTTGTACCAAAGTGGCTTATAGGTTTTACCCCTCGTACTAACTGTACAATCGGTTGCGCTCTTTTATATAAATGCTGCGATATCTCAGTCGATTTAGTGTCCAATTTAAATGAAATCGAGCCATTTTGCATTATCCTTTTCATTTCTATTCACTCTTGGTCCCAATCCACTCTTTTTATAAACACTTTTGCATCAGACCACAATTTGACGAAACTAAAAACGAAGCAAAATTGTTGAAAAAAATGGAACAGAAAAAAGTAAAGAGAAGTTGAAGCGTGAAAGTGAAAAGTCAACTTTTTTCAACAAATTCCATATTTTTTCGATTTTTTCAACCTCAAAACGAAAAACCGAACAGTGGTCGGTCTCCAGGTACTTATTAATAATATGTATTGTTAAAAAAAATTAATTTTATAAAAAAAGTGATAATTTATGACCTGCATCTATTACATTGAGTGATATCTTTTGAATGCTCAACACAAACTGGCCTGTGACATTCTTTGCAGATTTTTCTTGTTGTTCTTCTTTTGGAACATAAGAAGCAATTTCCCTTTAGCTTGATTCTACCAGAATTGTCACGTTGCTCTTGAGCGCTTACTGGAAGGCTTTCAATGGTTGGTGTAACTGGGCGGCCCAACATACTTTCGATTCGACTACGTGATGAAAAATTTCACATTGTTTGATCTAACCAAATTGTACCATCTATAGCTGTATAATTATTTGCAGAAGTTTCTATTGGATCAACTTCCAATTGTTCATCCGAATCAGTTTCATCAGCAGGATTATATTCTGGTAACTGTAGTTCCTCTGCATCTGAATCTTCAACATACATATTATTGCCATCGCCCTCTTCACCTGCCAATAGACGTTCATTCGTATCTTGCTCATCTTCACTGTCTGCTTCCAAAAGCTCCTCCAATCTTTGGCTTATGTACAGTTCTCTGTCTTCAAAGATAAGTCCTTACAATTGCCGGGAGTTAGCCATTCGCCATCAGCCATGTTATAATTTGTTGTATGATTACTATATATTTATCAAATTTTTTTTATTCAAATGCTGTACAGAAAAAAACTTGACAGTAACTGACAACACTATTAGCAAAACATGTATATTTATATACCATTTTTATGCGCGAAATCACACAGAATTTTTGGATTTATTAGTTCTTGGATTTGACCGTTTTAAAATTTATTTTTAAATATTTTCCCGATATTTTTTTACTGTTCTTCGAAAATGCTCTCATCTAGGTGCACCTGCGTCTTTTTTCCTAACGAAACTTTATGACTTACTAACAGAAAGAGGTAAACCTCTGTTTATGTGGACTACCTGTAAATATCTTCAACAATATTAAATCCTCCGAAAGGCGTTGACCTGTTTGTGGTTAATTTTATTACATCAATCGTCATTAGTGGGTTTTGTTTTTATTACACAAGCCTTTATTTAAAAATTTCCCAATTTTTTAAAAAATCAATCATAGAGTCAGAAAAATGACTTCATTAAGGTAGTTTTATATATTTTTTTCAATCAATATTTGCTTAGGATCTTACCTGGTACATATGAATAGGACATTGTGAATTAACTCGGAATGGCTTATATTTCTTTCTTTTGTACCTGTGTTATAGTAAGTAATAACAAGTAGGAAGAGTGAAGGGGATTTCTCGAGATGCTATGTGATAGATCGGTTATCAAGGTTGAAGAATAACAGTACTAAGAGAGTTTTATGGCTACTTCAATTATTTGACTTTCAAGCGGTTTTATCATACCCCTAAGTGCAACAAATGAATTTACAACGAAACCACACCATCGAAAAATCCTTATACTTAAAAAAAAAACCGATTGCAATATAAGGAAAAAAAAGAAAGAAACAAAATATGTAAAAAAAATGTATAATGTATAGATACACTTGTCAATTTTCATAATATATAATCGCTATAAATAGAAAAAACCGTTAACAACATAAAAAATTGAAAACGCACATACAAAACGTATGGGATACCCGGGTGTGTTGGGTGTATGTTTACGTATAATTTTTTGGCTGTAGACACAAAGGTTAATCGGGGATCGGATCATATTGGCATCTGGTAAACAGTTTGTAATTGGAGATGGTTCTGGGCCGTCAAGTTTTCAGAATTCGGCGATGGAAATTATTGATGAATATTTCTAAATTGTGTAGACGAGCGATGTTGGTTAATCAACTGTTGCGCTTTACGAAAGAAATGAATTCAGGTTAGCTTTGAAAATTTTGTGTTGCGTTGTTGAAACAGCGAAAACTGTTATCAATTACGATTCTGAGCGAAGGTGCGTATCGGTTTTGTTGATTTTTGTATGGATGTGTTTATTGTTATCGACGTCAAGTGATATTTTGTTAAACAAATAAGTGAAGTTGTCCATTCCGAGCTTATTTAGAATCATTAGTTGATGATCAACGCAACGTTTTTTAAGTTCATTTCTATTTTACCAATTATATTTTAATGGAAATTGAATCATATTGGCTTCTGGAGAAGAAGGTCCTGTACCAATAAATTTTCAAAATTTGGTTAAAACTTGTAAATTGTGTCGCAGAGCGCTGTTGTTTAATTAACGGCTGTGACGTATAGAATGACTGATTTTAGTTTTCATTAATAGATTTTGTGTTACATTGTTGTTGATAGGAACGAAAAGTTTTACTTAACAGAGCTCAGCGAAGGTGAAGTTTAATTTTGATAAGAAGATGTTGTTTACGTTATCGTTGATAGCAACAAAAAGAGCTTGATACTACGAAATTCATCGTAACTTTCATTTTTCTAATTATAGTAAAGATACCTTATTGGTTTCGGCATTAGGTGTCATGTCGCAACCCAAACAAGTTAACTATTTTTTCTATGTTGGATATGATTGCACAAGTTTGATAATTGTATGGTTTTTTTTATTATTATAATTAATTACTCCACAACGGTTCGTTAAGAGCTAGGCCATCGGCTTTTTTGTTATTAAAGACGATCTGACTACAATGAATTTTTTCTCATGTTGGATTGCAAGTGACGAGAAGGCATTAGTCATCGGCGTAAGAGAGGTTTCCAGATGTTTACTGAAGATCCATTGAATGTCATAATGCTGGTTTGGAATTTTTTTTGGCTTATGAATCTGAACTGTTAAATCTACTTCCGAAACGATTGAACAACTATGAGTTTTTTCTTGCATTTTTATTGCACGGTGACGAGAAGGTATATGTCATCGGCATGAGCGAGCTCTGAAGACGAACATTATATTGCTGGCACAGGGTGAAAGATTGGATTTGTTTTTTATTTTATTAGTCTTATTATTCATATTTACTTCCCAAGGCGATTTGACGACAGTGAGTTTTTCTTTCATGTTGGCTTGCGTAGTGACGAGGAGGCATATGTTGTCGGCGTAAACGTTATGTTTTACTCTACAATGTGCTTTCTAAAAATCGTCAAGGAAAAAATCTTCAATGTTGTCAGGAAATTCATTATTGCTTTCATCGTTGCCTCTTGGGCCGAACTGAGAATTTCTTTCCAAAAAACATTGCGGGTATGTCTTGGAGTTTCTTTTGGTAACATGTCATAATGCTGGCAGGGTTTGGACTTTTTTTTAGCTTATGAATCTGAACTATTAAATCTACTTCCGAAACGATTGAACAACTGTGAGTTTCTTTGCATTTTTATTGCACGGTGACGAGAAGGTATATGTCATCGGCATGAACGAGTTCTGAAGACGAACGTTATATTGCTGGCACAGGGTCAAAGATTGTATTTCCTTTTCATTTTATTAGTCTTATTATTCATATTTACTTCCCAAGGCGATTTGACGACTGTGTGTTTTTCTTTCATGTTGGTTTGCTTAGTGGCGAGGAGGCATATGTTGTCGGCGTAAACGTAATATTTTACTCTACAATGTGCTTTCTAAAAATCGTCAAGAAAAAAATCTTCAATGTTGTCAGGAAATTCATTATTGCTTTCATCGTTGCCAGTCTCTTGGGCCGTACTGAGAATTTCTTTCCAAACAACATTGCGGGTATGTCTTGGAGTATCTTTTGGTAACATGACTTTCAAACTACTTTCACGCTTTACACGTGAAAAGACTACATAAAGCATTCCATGCATAAAGATAGGCACTCGTAGATCGGCTCCAACGAAGTCAAAAGTTTGTCCTTGAGATTTGTGTATTGTTATTGCAAAAGCTGGCTTTACTGGAAATTGATGCCGTTGAAGAACACATCCAAGTTGGCTTTTATTTGAATCAAGTGTAATTCGAGGTATGTGTACTTCTCGTCCAGATCTCTCACCAGTTATTATTTTAGCTTTGATTATGTTATTGCAAAGCTCCGTTACAATTAATCTTGTTCCATTACAGAGTCCTTCTGATACATCTAGATTTCGCAACATCATTATAATCGAATTTTGTTTTAGTTTAAGCTCATGGTGGTGGTAAATCTGCAATGTCTATTGTATTTAGGAACTCTGTGGTAAACTGAAGTGCACCTTCTGGCTGGTTTTTGACGGTATAACAGCTTAGTTATATTTTGTTATCCCCAGGAAGCTTACTAATAATCTCTGCGTTTATTTCATTTACATTTTTATTCAATGGGGCAAGTATAGCACGGTTTTTCATGGCTTCATAATTTTTACTCTCAAGACAATTCCCGAACACTTCATCTATCAGATTACCATCTGAAATAACATTTTCTTGCAGTTCAATTTCTTCCATTGTATTTGTGAGTAATTCTCCGTTCCCAAGCTTTAAAAGATAATTAGCAAATTCCTTTTGTTCCTCGTCAACGCGCATATTTTCTATTAATGAGAGGGAAACAAAATGCTGCCAAAGTTCACTTTGTTTTATTGATAGATCAAGAAGCTCACTACGGTTGGCTCGCGGCTGTACAGGCAAGCATTGCCGGAAGTCTCCTCCTAAGACCATAATTTTGCCTCCAAATGGTAAATTTGGATTCCCAATAGCTCGCAGTAGTTGGTCCATGTTTTGGAGTCCATATTTTGGTAGCATAGGAGCTTCATCCATCAAAAATATGTTAACTTCAGCTAATTTATTTGCTTTTTTCGACCTAGGCTTTATGCTGGAAACGGAGTCGGACGAAATTGGTACTTTCAGTCCAAAGGTCTTATGGGATGTTTGGCCATTAGGAAGTAAAATTGAAGCAATTCCTGTAAAGGCCATGCATTGAGCATTAAAGTTTTGTCCACTTAGTATATGGTAGACAGTTTTATATATGAAGGTTTTGCCTGTTCCTCCGGGTCCGTCAATAAAAAAGCATTTTGCTGTAGGACTTGCATCATTTGCAGCATCTATGATTTTATTAACAATTTGGATTTGTCTTCCCTTTAGAAGTTGAAACATTCTTTGTCCAATTGTAGCTGACTCATCAACACATGCAACTTCATGAGTTAGCTCATCTTCGGGGTTATCAATATTATCCATGCCAAATTGTTGAACCCAATGCCTAAATGTTCTTCCTTCTGTTGCATCGGTATTTAGCTTATGAGCAATGATTCGATATGCTCGCTTAATCGCGTCTTCAATCGAGCCACCTACTCGCCTTTGTTCACGAATGAATTCATCAGCTAAATCCATCTTAAACATATCCCATAGGCGCTTCGGATTTTCTGGCATTCCATAGATAAGAATTTGTGCAAAAAGTATTCGCATTGCTCTTGGTGACTTGGAGAGAGCTGATTCTTTAAGGCCTTCTACCCATTGCTGGTCATCGTAAGCAAGTCCTCTGGCTAAGCAAGCTTGTTTATATGTAGTAAATTGGATGCCATCAACAATCAAAAAGTCATCAAAACTTGTAGCGTTTTTAACATGGAAAAGCAACACTCGTAAATGGTACAGTTCTGGTTGAGCAATGAAGTTGACATTATGGATCCTGCCAATAACTCGCGTATAACGAATACGCTCTACCCACCGACTTATTATTCCAACCCATCTAAAGTGTTCAGGCATTTGCCAATAATAGTAGTTATCGACACCATTTAAATTTGCAAGGCTCTCTTCTATTTCTTTAAGTGCTCGATTATGTTTAAAATAAGCTTCAAGGGTTGAACCTTTTTAGCCAGTATCTGCAAGATCTTCTTGTGCTTGATAAATGTTTGTTATTCGAAACTGTCCTGGCAAATGTATATCTAAGCGCTGCACGGAATGGCTTTTCTTTTGAATTTCGTTACCAAACAGACGCCAACATGCTTCTGGTGGTGTTATGCATCTGCCTTCAACATATGTATCCGCTTCATTATAAATCAGCCTCCTTTGCTCTTCAACAATTTTGATTGATGCGCAGTCATGACCTTTATATATATATTTGTATAAATATTTTACCGCACTAATGCTACCAACATACTCAACATTTATGTGACATGTGTATTTCTTTAATAAATACGCACTGTATGAAGCCACGTGGCGATTGTCTCTTGTTATTCGTCGGTTATTCATATCTTCACAATAAACAGCATCTTCATGAGAAAACTCGGAACTATGCTGATCTAATTTAGGCTCAAAACGCCGTCGATATTTTGGTTTTTCATCATCAATTAAAGATGTGACGTCTTGAAAACTTTTGTGGAAATCAAATCGACATTTCATGCGTCCATTTTTGTTTATCATGCATGGTGCACTTGGATTTAACTCTACACACGGATTATGAATCATACACGTTAGCACTAATTGTCGCAAGTCCACATCGTCGTTGTTAGGAATTTCAGCACTTATAAAATCATCTAACTCTTCTGGACTATGGATTTTATCTTCTGAAGCCATGATTAGCAGCAAATGCATGTGTGGAAGGCCACGGATTTGAAATTCGATTGTGTGGACAAAAGCGGCAACTTTACCAAAAACTTGATTTTTTTCTAGGTCTGTTATTATACTATCAAATTTAAGTTTACTAATTCTAGCGACGAGGTCAGGTCGATCTTGAGTCAGCTGTTGAAGAGTTGTTCCATCTCTGCGAATTCAATACATGACACTTCTTTAAGTCCTGGCCATTCGGGATTTGACGCGAACCAAGACGATAAACAATTGCCATCGCATCTTCAAAGCTTTCTTCATAGTATCGCGTTGACCCAGTGAAAGAGGATGACAGTAAACTTTTCTCTCCAACAACAGCATTTCTTTTCTCAGCGAGTTCTACGCCTGCATATTGATCAGCTAGAATTTTTTTTTGATTTGCCTTAATCCACTGATTTCGATCGCGTTCTACCCTGATGTAAGTGTCGACAAGATATTGTTGAAAAAGACGTCCACCAAAATGTAACGCATTAAAGTTAAGCTGACGGAAGTCACGATATTCAGAGTGTGTTTCAGTCGGTAGATACTTGACAAGCTTGGATCTGAAAGTCATTCTGTACTGGGCAAACTCGAGCCGCGTTAACATTTGACGACTGACGTAAGGTGTTTTCAATTTTACGTTCAATGAAAAGCCAAAAGTACCATTCGGATAAAACATTGGATATGTAAAAGGCTCAACACGTCCATCAATATTTTTTATAGTGCGAATATTTTTGCCACGTTGATGAATTACCATCTCATTTTCCGGGAAGCTTTGATCTGCTTGAAGAGTAAGAACAGCACATACTTCATTTGTGGTGGGAAGTTGAACCTTCTACTATCAGTACCTTCTTGCAAGGTGAACAAAAGCTTTACCAGCGGTGGTGGAATACATTCTTCAGCAGCACGTTGATTGACTTCTTCTTCAACTTCTCGCATCATCATATAACCCTGTGCAAAATTGTTTTCCGATCGAATGATTTCCTCTAAAAGTTCCATGAGGGCGCGGCTTATTCCATGATTGAGAGGATGCTCTAGTCTTTCGGTTACTGCACTTTCCGAATCCATAAAATAAATTTGGCCATATTTCGGTCGCTCAAATCCTTCTTGCGTATTTGGCGTCGGATGAGCTGCAATATTAATTTTATGGTAAATTTGACAACAAGCGATGAAACTGTAAATACCATGGCTGTTAATTGTTCGGTCATCTGCCATATTGAATGAAGCCAAAGCAAAACATGAATTAATGTTACGAATTCTCTTGTGGAATTCTTCAGAAAATTGATGACGATGTAAAAACAAGCACACTAATTCGTTTACAAACTTTGGCGGTTCAAGTTCGATTCGCCCATGTAAACAACAGTCACCGAATGAGTTGCGGTCTATTTTGTTTGATACACGCTCCTCGAGGAAATGAATCGCTTCACAATGGATTCATTCAATGCTAAATGAACGCAGTCTTTCATATTCGACATTGCTGTTGACGGCACTTTTGTAAGTCTGCAACTGATTTTGCTCTAATGCTCGTAGACGTCTAGTATTTCATCGTCGTTGTTCTTCTAAACGCTGCTCATAACGTTCACTAGTTCCACTAACTAGGCGTTGAGAAGCACGTCGCCGCATGATATCCAATCGCTGTGAACGCTCCTCATTCGTTTCAATTGCCAGTCGTTGGGAAGCACGTTGACGTAAGCCTTCCAATCGCCGCAAATGCTCTCCACTTGTTTCACATGCCAGTCTTTGTGAAGCAATTTGACGCAAAACTTCCAATCGTTGTAAGCGTTCTTCATTTGTCTCGCACGCCAGTCGTTGGGAAGCGCATTGACGCAAGTCTTCCAATCGCTGCAAATGCTCTTCGTTTGTCTCGCACGCCAGTCGTTGGGAAGCGCGTTGACGCAAGTCTTCCAATCGCTCCAAATGCTCTTCATTTGTCTCGCACGCCAGTCGTTGAGAAGCGCGTTGACGCAAATCTTCCAATCGCCGCAAATACTCTTCATTTGTCTAGCACGCCAGTCGTTGGGAAGCACGTTGACGCAAGTCTTCCAACCGCCGCAAATTTTCTTGACATTTTTCAAACGCCAATCGTTGGGAAGCGCGCTGTCGCAAATCTTCCAATCGCTGAAAATGCTCTTCATTTGTCTCGCACGCCAGTCGTTGGGAAGTGCGTTGACGCATGTCTTCCAATCGCTGCAAATGCTCTTCATTTGTCTCGCACGCCAGTCGTTGGGAAGCGCGTTGACGCAAATCTTCCAATCGCCGCAAATGCTCACTTGGCTCACATGTCAGTCGTTCAGTTGCACGTTGCCGTAAGTTGTCTAATCGATGTGATCGTTCTTCTTTATTTTCATTAACTAAATGATCGGAAGCTCGTTGCCGTTCCTTGTCTAATCGACGTGATCTGTCTTCACTTGATTCGTTCCTTTTTCGTTGGCCATAAGTTTTTTTATTTTTGTCAGTTTTTTTTCTGATGTGGATTGATTAAGAACATCTACCATTTCTGAAATTTTTTTAATGCCCTTTATTTTCGCTGCGCGTGTCGGTCCTATAAATATTAATATTTTTTGTTTATTTCGAAGTGAGTTATCAATATAAAACCCTGTTTTTTTTAAATTTTTTGAGAAACTTTTTGTGTTCAGGTTTTAAAACTTTGCGTCGAAATTATGGGGAAATCCACGAAACCTTTGACTTTTTTGATACTCGGTTGTCTACGCATTAAAAAACGAATTAAAAGCATGTACCAAGCCTTTAGATCTTTAATTCGCCTACACGACTATCCGATCTGAAGATATGCATAAGGACGACAGTTGATAAAAAGTTTTTGGAAAGCTTTAAAAAATGAAAACCTCGAAACTTACACTTTTTCAAACGATACTCTGCAAATATTTTTTCTTTTTCTAAAGAACTTTTTGAGGTGGAATGAATCGTTCTGGAATTGTAATGAGACTTTACTTTTTGCAATGAAAATTCAATTCATAAGCATAATATATCAGTATACCATTCAATGATTCATAATGATTAGCACTCAAAGTAGCGATACTCGATTTTGTGTAATCAGCAAAATTCACAGTTTTTTGTGTGTAGTTTTTTGAGGTATTTACATATTGAAATTCAGGTTGGACAAAATGATTCCACATGAGTGCACAAAACAATCTGTCGTTTTAAAATTGATGTGCCATCCCAAATATTGAAACTGGAGGCAACATATTGAAGCACAACGTCCGCGAAACTTTTTTTCGAAAACATGTTTTTTTGTTGGCACAGCAATAATTTTATGTTTAACACGTCAGAATTTGTTACTATCTATTATTCGCCAATTCGATAATATATTATCAAAATCCTCATGTTGGCGGATAAATGTGTCGAAAGTTATTGAGGTATACGTGAGTGACAAGCACTCCGCACATTGAGCCAAAACAACGGAAACTCTGCTATATATATATCGGTCATTCTTTTATTAAACGCACACTTTGTATTTTTTGACGTGTTTGAACATATTTTGAAACCAAATATCTGAAAAACTATAGGAGATAGGATGAAAAACCATTTAATCTTTTTTGTTTAGAAATACTATAAATTTATAAAAAAATTAAAAAAATTTAAATAAATTTGTTTTAACATTAATTTTTTTAATTAAAAAAATATTTTCAATATAACACCTTTTTTTTTTTTTTGATTTTTTTATATGTTATTCCTCAATTAATCCTAAGAATGCATGTGCTTTCATATCGAAATTCCCGCCATAACTTTGGAAACTACGATTTTTTTACAATTGACGCGCACCATGTTTTTTCAATATAAAATTCGACATAAAATTTTTTTTTATTTTTTTTTTTTTGTAATGTTACAATTCTAAGAATGAATCTGCATTCAAATCAAAATTCTCTCCATAGCTTTGGAAAATATGAGTTTTTCATGAAGGCGCGCATCAGTCTAATTGTATGAATTGTATCGTATTTTCCAAAGTTATGTCGGGAATTTCGTTTTGAATGCAGATACTTTCTTAGGATTGATTGCAAATAACATTACAAAAAACAAAAACAAAAAATTAAACAAAAAAAAAAAATTTGATGTCGAATTTCATGTTGAAAAAACTTGGTGCGTATCATCAGTAAAAAATTCATAGTTTTCAAAGTTATGGTGGGAATTTCGATATGAAAGCACAAGCATTAATTGAGGAATACCATATAAAAAAATCAAAAAAAACAAAAGGTGTTATATAATATTAAAAATTGAACTTTACCGCGATCTCTTTTTCAATTAAATTAAAACAGAAACACCATAAAATTGCGGTCGCAAATTTAAAAACCAAAAAACAAAACTTTTATATTCTAAGCTTAGAAAAATAAAAAATTAAAAAAAAGTTTTGTTTTTTGTTTTTTAAATTTGCGACCTCAATTTTAAGGTGTTTCTGTTTTAATTAAAAGGTGTTATATTGAAAATATTTTGAGAACAATTTTTTTAATTAAAAAAATTAGTGTTTGAACAAATTTATTTAAATTTTTTTTAATTTTTTTTATAAAGCTAAACTATTTCTTAACAAAAATGATTAAATGATTTTTTATCCTATCTCCTATAGTTTCTGCGATATTTCGTTTCAAAAAATGCTCAAAAACGTCAATGACGATAAAGTGTGCGTTTATTAAAACTTTTTGTAACTTTTTGAGGCATGATTAAAAACGAGAACCGCCGATATATTATTGCTTCAAAACGCCTAAGAATCCTGTCTACCAGAGTTAAAAATATGTGCTTTAAAATTTCAAATTGAGTATCATTTTTGTGAAAAATCAAAGGTTTCGTGGATTTTCTCATACATATATGTACATATACATATTTTAGTTTTATTATGTACATTTTCGACTTTTTCCCTATATAAGAAATCAGACCAATATAATTTGTAGACTCAGAAAAGAGTATGCTTCCTGCTTAGAAGGGTATAAGCCTTTTTATACCCCAAGATGAATGTTGGCAATTGCCGATGTTTTCGAGTAAATAAAAACGCGTGCCTTTTTGATTTGTGCCTTTTCCTTTTTTTTTTTTTTTTTTTTTTTTTATTCAATGTAAAGATGGACAACAACTGTCAACAATATCTATCGATTAACATAGTTGTGTTTGGAAAATATTGTAATGTAAAACTAAAGTAATAAATGAAAAATCTTAAAGCTTATTCTTTAACATACACCCCTCCTTGAGAGGACGTAGACTTCTCAACAGGTAGACGCCTAATTTTAGTTGTAGCTCGCTGAACTTCGCCGGTGACAGCTCTTGTAACTCCGTCTTTTCCAGGATGTAATTGAGTGACACGGCCAAGCCTCCATTGGAGTGGCGGTATATTTTCTTCCTGTATAATGACAATGTCACCAATGCCGATCGGTGTACCTGGGGTTGACCATTTAGAACGAATTTGCAAACTTTGTAAATAGTCCCTGTACCATCGCTCCCAAAATTTCTGCAAGTACCATTGTAGCTGCTGATAACGCTGCAAACGGTTGACGTTTTCAACATCCTTGAAATCTGGTGTAGGCATTGCGTTGAGGGCCGTTCCAATAATGAAGTGACCCGGTGTGAGTGCAGGAAAATCACTGGGACTCTCTGGGATAGGCGTGATTGGTCTAGAATTAAGAACAGACTCTATTTGTATGATTAGTGTATTAAATTCAGAAAAGGTCAGCGAAGCATTATTCAAAGTTCTTTTAAGATGAAATTTAAATGACTTCACTGCAGCCTCCCAGAGTCCCCCAAAGTGTGGTGACCGCGGAGGAATATGCTTCCATACGATGCCGTCTTCAGCGCAGGCCTTTCGTATTTCGTCTTGTGTTTGTTGTTTACGAAACATTTCAAACAGATTGTATAGTTCGTTACGTGCGCCGACAAAATTGGTCGCGTTGTCACTGTATATGACTGCGCAACGACCGCGACGCCCAGTGAAACGTTTCAGCGCATCCAAAAAACCCCTTGTGGTTAAGTCTTCCACCAACTCAAGATGGATTGCCTCGGTGACGAAGCATATAAAAACTGAAACATATGATTTCGCAGGCGAGGTGCCACAACGACGAAAGTGAGTGTGAAAGGGACCGCAAAAATCCACTCCCACAACATTGAACGGCCTTGTTTGTTGAACGCGAAGCTCGGATAAATTTCCCATTAATTGGTGGTGTTTTATCGGCATTGCTCTCGAGCATCGAATGCAATTGTGGACAACAGAGCGTGCAATCACTTTTCCATGTATCGGCCAAAATGATTGTCGTACGATGCTTAGCAAAGATTGGAGTCCAACGTGATGATTGACTATGTGATGATGAATTAGAAGAGTGCGAGTAAAAACATGTGATTTAGGAAGTAGTATTGGATGTTTGCCATCGAAGCTCAAAGCGGAAAATTTAAGTCGACCTCCAACGCGTATGATGCCGTTCTCATCTAAAAATGGAAGTAGCGATTGCATATTGCATTTTTTTGGAAGTATTGATCCATTTTTCATTGCTTTTATTTCTGAGCCGAATTCACTCTGCTGAATAGAAATAATAATTGCAATTAATGCATGGTGTAATTCATCAGTTGTAAATGTGCCATGTGAACGATTCACTTTATTTTTCTGTGAGCAATTATTTTTGAAACGTAGTATGTATGCAATAACGTTGATAAGTTTTTTTGTAATTATTGTAATATTTTATATTTTCGATAAAGTTTTTGTCATACCGATTCATGAGGATAATTTTAGTTTTCTTTCTTTGTAAAATGCTGTCATCGTGTAGAACGTTGTTTAAAGTGGGTGGCCAATTTGATTCCGTTTCCGTCAAAAACCCTGGACCACTATACCACATATTGGAATTCATCAAGGCCAATGGAAGAGCACCACGGGATAAGTTGTCAGCAGGGTTCAAACCAGTTGGCACGTGCCTCCATTGTGAGAATTTACTTGTTTCTTGTATGATCGCAACGCGATTTGCAATAAATGTTTGCCAGCAGCAAGCTTCTTCACGCAACCAATTTAAAACAATCGTTGAATCAGTCCAATATATAATATTTTGAAATTGGACGAAATCAAATATAGCAGCAGTGCGTTGTACTAATTGCGACATAATGACAGCAGCGCATAGCTCTAACCTAGGCAAACAGCATTTTTTTATTGGTGCTACTCGTGATTTTGCGCATAAAAGTTTCACACCGAGAACGTCACCCTGTAGCGAAATAGGGCGAATGTATATACACGCACCATAAGCGTTTTCGGAACTATCAGAAAATGCATGCATTTCATAAACTGCAGCCGGTACAAAGGCTTGTCGATCAATTTCAAATTCGTTTAGGTAATGTAACTGATCTCTAAAATTGATCCAACGGCTGTTATATTCTTGTGGCAATGATGCGTCCCAACTTAAATCCAAGCGCCACAGTTGCTACATGAATATTTTTGCCAAAACAATTACAGGATTTATAAGACCAAGCGGGTCAAAAAATTGTGCAATCTCCGCAAGCACAGTGCGCTTTGTAACCGTCGCCCAGTACCGGAGGTAAGTTCTTATTGTAAAGAAATTTATCAATAGATGGATTCCACACCATTCCCAGCGTTTTAATAGCATTTTCGCCTTTAATTTCAAAGAATTTTTCCCGATTTCGGATTAAGTTTTCATGATTCGCGCACCATTTTTTCAATTCAAAGCCTCCCTTGAGAAGCATTAACTTAAGTTGATTTTGCAAAGCAATGGCTTCTTCGATAGTGTTGGCACCAGATAAAATATCGTCCACGTAAAAATCATTCCTTGCGGCAGCAGCGGCGAGTGGAAAGTTGTGTCCTTCATCAATGGAAAGTTGTTGTAACGCGCGAGTGGCTAAGAAGGATGCAGAGGCTGTGCCGTATGTTACCGTGCACAGCTGATAAATTTGAATGGGCTCATTTTCGTTAGAGCGCCATAAAATATAATGATATCGCCTATCATCAGGATGTAACGATACCTGACGATACATTTCACTAATATCCGACGTGAAAACATAGGTATGAAATCGGAATCGCAGTGCAATTGAGAATAAATCTGGTTGTATTGCTGGGCCAACCATTAATAAATCATTAAGTGATACTCCTGAGCTGCTTTTTGATGAAGCATCAAATACTACACGGAGTTTAGTAGACGAACTTGACGGCTTAAAAACGCAATGATGGGGTATGTCATAATGGGATTTCTCAAAATCAGCGTGAGCCACGTGCTCCATATGATATAATTTTAAAAACTCATTCATGAATTCTTCGTAATGCAACCGAAGATCTTTGTTTTTATGAAATTTTCGTTCAAGTGAATAAAATCTTTGTCATATGAATTGCCAAGAGCACTTGGCAAATCTGACGCTTTAAAAGGCAGTCTTACTTGATAGCGACCGCATTGTAAACGAGTAGTGTTGTTTGTGAAGTGTGTTTCACACTCTCTTTCTATTTTAGTAAAATTTGATTGCAATGAATTAAAATTCTCAATATTCCAAAAAGCCTTTATGCTCTCATTTAAAGAAGTGTCCTCTCTTTTTTCAGAATTCATGCACGGCATTAAATTACAAAACGAAGAGCTTGTGTTACAATTTGTGGGTAACTTTCCAGCTGCTACCCACCCAAAAAGAGTATTTTGTAATGTCGGCAAATTACTTCCAAGTTTAATTTGCCCGATTGATAAAATCTCATAAAAAGCATCGACACCAATAAGCATGTCAATTTTTTGTGGTATGTTGAAGAGAGGATCGGATAAGTTGATATTTTTTGAAATATTCCATTCTCCAATTTCAAATTTGCTATCTGGGAGAAGTCCCGTAATTTTCTTCATAACTAATGCCTCCAATGTAATGGAAAAATTATTAAATCGAGACCTTATCGTGAATGTGGATCTATAATTTGACGAAACGCTTGTATTATTTACGCAATTGAATTGAGTTAAAAAGGACTGCTGCTTTATTCCGGAAATTTTAATGATTCGTTCCGAAATGATATTCAGCCAGAATCCAGCAATGCACGGCATGGAATGTTTTGATTATATATATTAATTAAATTTACTATAACGGTTCCTAAAATATTACTTTCGCTAGATTTGTTATGCAGCGCAACTGATGAGTTGTTAAGAGAGATGTTCGGTTGGATGGACGAGGATTGACCAGTATGTGTATTTCCAGACGGTGGAGACAAGTTACCAAAAGAAGCTGGACTATTATTGGTGCTTTGATGAAGCAATGAATGATGTTTCTTTCCACAAGTGTGGCATTTGAAATTTGATGTGCAGTTATAAGCTTTGTGGTTATTTGTTTTTAAGCAATTTTCGCATAGTTTCATGTCATTAATTTTTCGAAGCCGATCACGGATGGGCAGATTTAAAAATTCTATGCAACGATAAATAAAATGGCCACGTTTATGGCAAAATTGGCAAGTAGTTTCAATATTTGTGAAAATCTTTGAATGTGTGTTCTTATGATCCCTTTTAGCGCTACTGTTCGAGCTCATATTAATAAGTAAATTAGGTTGTACATTACCTACAAGGATTTGGCATCTTTTTTTTAAAAAGGTCATTAATTCGGTGAGACATGACATGCGATCTGTGGCAGATTCTTCATTCCATTTGAGTGCGGTTTCTGCATCCAATTTTGTTGTGATGAGATAAACGATAAGGTCATCCCACTGGTCCACAGGGCGATTCAAGTTTTTAAGACCAGTTAAATGATTATTCATTTGATCGATGAGATTACGTAAGTCCACAGAATTTGCTTTATTGATCTTCTGAAATTGAAACATAAGTTCAATATGTTTTTGCCAATTACCTTTTTGTTCTCGAATCTTTCGCGTAAACGTTTTAGCGCAACGTCATAATTCTCAGACACGATCTTTAATCCTTCAATTGATGCCCTTGCGGTATCACCAAGTCCTGCTACGAGATAGTGAAACTTTGCCAACGTTGTGTAGGATGGATTATTATGCACAAGGGAAAGAAACTCGTCATACCAACTCATCCACGCGGTAACTTCACCCTTAAAAACATGCAGTTCAATTTTAGGCAATCTTATCGCTTCATATCTTTCGTTGATTGTAGAATCATTGGCCGCATTCGATGGTGTGGCATTGCTATTTTCGATTTTGTGAATAAAAACCTTCAAGGCCGATGCAGCGCTAAAATACATTTCTTCATACGTGGACCTGTTAGGCCTGGCGATTTCATCAGGATCCTTTTCCTCAATTTTAGATTGCGAACTCGTAAAATTACGAAACGTACTTTCCAAGGCTTCAAGGCGAATGCTCAGCTCCGTGGTTGAAGTACCTTTGAGGTTATCAACTACTTTTTTCACGAACTCCATGGTTCGCTCAATTTGTTGTTCGCACACGGTGCGACGTGTGTTTAAAGCAGCTAAAGTGAATTTTAATTTTGAAGAAACGTTCTTCTTTTTGTCTGGAGCATTATCTTGCTCGCTGTCCGACATTTTCTATTAATAATGTAAGCACAATAGCACGGCTAGATATCAAAAGGCAAAAAACGCTTACCTATCCGAAATAAAGTATCTCGTCGGGGCCTCCAAATGTTTAGAAGGGTATAAGCCTTTTTATACCCCTAGATGAATGTTGGCAATTGCCGATGTTTTCGAGTAAATAAAAACGCGTGCCTTTTCTTTTTTTTTTTTTTTTTTTTTTTTTTTTATTCAATGTAAAGATGGACAACAACTGTCAACAATATCTATCGATTAACATAGTTGTGTTTGGAAAATATTGTAATGTAAAACTAAAGTAATAAATGAAAAATCTTAAAGCTTATTCTTTAACACTTCCTTTAAATAAATATATTTGGTTGATAGATTTTTAAAATATTTGTTAACTATCAACAAATTTTGGTAGTTATTACCATGTCCTTAATTAAAATTTAAATGGTTGCTTATTGGGCCAAACGTTATATTAGTTTGAGGCAATTGAAAAAATTTGTTTAGGTTGAATATAATTTGTTAATCCTATTTTTAATTAATTCATTTTATTTAATTTTATTCAATTCTTATTTTTTATATAATTTTTCTTAAATCTCAATAGTATTTTGACTACAGCGTAAATTCAAATAAATATACAGTTTTAAAAAAACATGAAAAGTTACACATATTTCTTACTTTAAAAGAAATTTAAAAAAATAGCTGTGTGATTTTTAATTGTTCGGCCTTCAATATTAATTCAAGACAGCCTTAGCTTCAAGAAAAGCCATGTCTGCAGGATGTACTCCAAAAAAAAAAATCGGAATCGTCGCCGGCTAAAATGACAATTTCTGGGGAAAGGCACATATGGGTCATTCTACCTCGTTTTTACATTCAAAATTTAGATTTCTCAAAATCAATTTTTTTTTCGATACTTTGTCTAAAAATATTCGATACGTGTTTTTGGAAAAAGTTTTTTGCGGACTCATTTTCGAAAATACCATTTTTTTGAAAATTACAATATTTAAAAATACATGAATTTTCGGACGCTTGTATTTCAAAATACACATGTCAGAGAGAAAAACCGTTTAGGCATAACTGTTAGAATTTTACGTCCATTTTCTAATTGTTGTAATGAAAATTTTTTTCTCTTAAGTTATAAGCAAATATTTTGCCTTTTAAAAATTAAAATCGAAAATTTTCGTCTAAAGGTATGTTTAATTTTATTGATTTTTTTTAGAGTGCAAATAAAATCTTAGCAATCAGCAATCGCCAGAAAGAGTCAATTCAACTGTGAGTGGTGCATTAACCGTTAATTTTTTAATTTTTAAATTGCAAAATTTTTGCTAATAACTTAAGAGAAGAAAATTTTCAATACAACAATTAAAAAATAGACGTAAAATGCTAACTTGTATGCCTAAACGGTTTTTCTCTCTGAGTGTGCATTTTGAAATACTAGCGTCCGAAAATTCATGTATTTTTAAATTTTATGATTTTCTTAAAATTGTATTTTCGAAATTAAGTCCGTAAAAACTTTTTCCAAGAACATGTATCGAATATTTTTAGACAAAGGTATCGACAAAAAAGTTGATTTCGAGAAATCTAAATTTTGAATGTAAAAACGAGGTAGAATGTTCCATATACTGAAATGAAATTGAAGAAAATAGAATTTTTTTCAAAAATTTTTAAATTAGTGTCAAGTGATTGCTATGTTATTAAGTCTTTAGAGTTTTCAATTTAAAATTAAAAAGTAAACATTTTATGCTACAACTTAACATATTGTTACGAAATTTCCTGTCCATTTGACAATAATTTCAGTCTCTTCCACTTTCTGAGTTCGATCACTGGATTGTGTAATAATCAAGAAAAACACAATCTTTATTTAATTATAAAATGGTTTATTTAAATCACAAACGTTAGTTTTTACACAGTACAATTGTTATTTAATCTTTACATTTAAATTGAATACACAAACGTTATACTTTATTACTTAAAATGCACTATATCACTTTAGTACTTAAATTCAAATGTTCTCACTTAAGATCCACTGTGTTCCACTGTTCAATATCAACTGTGTCTCTGCTGCTCATATGACAGCCTTTTATACTAAAGTCATCATTTGCTAGAACCATCTGCCGTTGTCTAGAATGTCGTTTCCAGTGCATTCTAGATGGCGTTATTTTTCTACGGTCAGTGATGCAAGTATTTTTCTACGGTCAGTGATGCACGTATTTTCTTACGGTCAGTGATTCACGTATTTTTCTACGGTCAGCGATGCAAGTATTTTTCTACGGTCAGTGATGCTAGCTAATATCGTTTAATAATTATTACGAGAATTTTCTGGCATAAACCAAATTTCGCTACAATATTGTTACGAAATTTCCTGTCCCTTTGACAGTAATTTCAATCTCTTACACTTTTCTGAGTTCGATCACTGGATTGTGTAATAATCAAGAAAAACGCAATCTTTATTTAATTATAAAATGGTTTATTTAAATGACAAACGTTAGTTTTTACACAGTACAATTGTTATTTAATCTTTACATTTAAATTGAATACACAAACGTTATACTTTATTACTTAAAATGCACTATATCACTTTAGTACTTAAATTCAAATGTTCTCACTTAAGATCCACTGTGTTCCACTGTTCAATATCAACTGTGTCTCTGCTGCTCATATGACAGCCTTTTATACTAAAGTCATCATTTGCTAGAACCATCTGCCGTTGTCTAGAATGTCGTTTCCAGTGCATTCTAGATGGCGTTATTTTTCTACGGTCAGTGATGCAAGTATTTTTCTACGGTCAGTGATGCACGTATTTTCTTACGGTCAGTGATTCACGTATTTTTCTACGGTCAGCGATGCAAGTATTTTTCTACGGTCAGTGATGCTAGCTAATATCGTTTAATAATTATTACGAGAATTTTCTGGCATAAACCAAATTTCGCTACACTGCCCTCCGCTTAAACTTGTTCGTCCCGAACAAGAGTCTCTCTGCAACAGCTTGCGCCTCCTTTTCCAATTCTTTTCTAGACGCTTCTTTTGCCTCAATTTCACGTTTTCGTTGTTCCTCTTTTTCCGCGACATGTAACCGTCAGCATTGGTCGTTTCTGGAACAACGTTTACTCCGTACTTTTCTTTGACAAGAACGACCGGTGAACTACACGGGCTTTCTGATTGTGCAATGACATTTTCTCGCGCCATATCCTCTATAAGGCCCGTTACTTCCTCTCTCTTAGCGCGTGCCAGCCTCTTTGGAGGTTGACGAATTGGCTAAAAGTTACCTGTATCAATGCGATGCTTGACAACTGATGTTTGGCCATTATTTTCTCCTTTGGACGCAAATACCCGCCAATTCTTTTGCCGAAACCTTTTCCCTTTATTTTTGTTCTGTGCAGATAACTCCTTCGTCCATTCTTTCGTCAATAAGGCCGAACATTTTGTTAAAGTTGTACCTTTTGTGTCCTGTTGGTCATTTTCACAACTTATAACAGCCGTAACTTTCTCACATAGTTCACCTTTTTGCATCCATTTCGGCTCATTTGTTGGATTCAAAATTTGCACCGGTATTTCGCCGTCCGCTCTTGTTTTTATTGGGGTCTTTCCAATCATCAGGTCTTTCCCTAAATTTTTCTCATCTGCTTCCACTATCCACAGATGGCCTATCCCACAGTCTTCACTTGTTGTTTCTTCAGTGTTGGGTTCAATTCGACAGAGCTCACTTATGTAGACTCCTGCAGTTGTTAACTTTTGTCCACAGCCAACGTCCAAAGGCAACTCTACATTGGCATACCTTAACGTCTTTTTCTTTAGATCCAAATTGAACCCGTATCGAATCATGAAGTCCACGCCAATGATAACCTCATCGGTGATGTTTGCAACAATAAAATCATGTTCCACAGTTTTGTTGCCGATAAGAATACTCGCTGTAACTTTTCCTTCTATTTGCGCAATTTCTCCTGTCGCTGTTCTCAATTGGATTCCATTTAATGGCATTACTCGTCGTCTATTAAATAAATCTGTCCTCACAATTGAGTGCGATGCGCCTGTATCCAAAGTCAGCTCACATGGTCTTTCGTTGATTTTTCCACCGATGGTAAGGCAGTTGGAAGTTCGGCAGATCTTCGAAACTAAGACTGTGGGACAATCATAAGTGGAAGTCAGCTCACGCCCCACTGTACTGACTCGCTTTAACGACTGCTGTTCACAACCATTTTCACCATCGTTCACCCTATTTCCAATTTTTCTTCTTGGTGAACGTGATGCAGACCGTTTACGACGTGATTTGCAGTCACGTGCCATGTGTCCCTGCTTGCCACAGTTATAGCAATTTCCGCTGAAGCTACTGCTGGCGAACGACGAAATTTTGTTCTCAGCCTCCACCTCCATCCGACGAATTTTCAATGATGGATGGCATGTCAACGCAATCACCTCCTCAGTGAGGGCAATCGTTACAGTTTCATAAAATGTAATCTTCGGGTTCCTCATTGTCTCGCGTTTTGTCTCTGAGTCACGTATGCCGTCAATAAACGCCTCTATTTTGAATTTTTCAGCTACGACACTTAACTCGTCAGGATAGGAAAGGTGTGCCAATCGTTCAATATCTGCAGCATACTCCTGCAAGGACTCACCAGATTTCTGGATACGACTTTTCAACTCCAGTCTGTGAATCTGCTTCATGTGGTCACTGCCATATTTTCGCTGTAAGGTATCGGTGATGGCACCGCCTTGTAATTCTTTTGCTCCGCCACTGGAACCGTTTGCAATACTTCAGCAGCTGCGCCTTTTAAATCTACAATTAGCACTGCTGCTGCGCTATCGTTATCCCAACGATTATGGGCAGATGTTGTTTCGAACTGGAGCTTGAAAACACTAAATGGCGTTGTTCCATCGTACGTGGGTACCTTAAGCCTCTCTGCGCTAATTTCTCTTATCACTTGAGTGGTTAGTTCGTTTATTTCTAACTGTTGAATCCTTTTATTAACGTCTTCAAAACTATTTTGAACCTTTTCAAGATTATTTTGAACTTTTTCCTTGAACGATTCAACGTCATCTCGTAACTCAATCACTTTTGCATCGAGGCCATTTACTATTTTAGCAACCTCCGTTCGAAAAGCCTCGTGGATCTGCGTCGCGTTCTGACTTAACCTCTGATCAATCTGTAGCGCGTTCTGACTTAACTTCTGCTCTATTTGCAGTGCATTTTGATTAATTGTCTGCGTCATCGCCATTAACATTTTCTCGAACTATGACATATCTACAACTTCACCACTTGCAGCCATTCCAGAAGCTTCCTCCATTTTCGCTGTTGATTCTGAGGCATCACTATAAAATTCATGCTCTTCCAGGTTTACCCCTTGATCTTCAAGAGCCTGCCGTAAGCGTTTCTGTAACTCAACTTTTCCGCCAGATGAGTGCAGATTCAGCTGCTGCAACTCCTTCTTTAGTTGATCCACTTTTAGTTCGTCAAACTTAACCATTTTTTTTTTTATTTGATTGTTAATTCTTTTTAGACAATCCCACTTCTGACACCAATTGTTACGAAATTTCCTGTCCCTTTGACAATAATTTCAATCTCTTACACTTTTCTGAGTTCGATCACTGGATTGTGTAATAATCAAGAAAAACGCAATCTTTATTTAATTATAAAATGGTTTATTTAAATCACAAACGTTAGTTTTTACACAGTTCAATTGTTTATTTAATCTTTATATTCAAATTGTATACACAAACGTTATACTTTATTACTTAAAATCCACTGTATCACTTTAGTACTTAAATTCAAATGTTCTCACTTAAGATCCACTGTATTCCACTATTCAATATCAACTGTGTCTCTGCTGCTCATATGACAGCCTTTTATACTAAAGTCATCATTTTCTCGAACCATCTGCCGTTGTCTTAGAATATCGTTTCCAGTGCCTTCTAGATGGCGATAATGTCGTACCATCCGCCATTATCGAGAATGTCGTTTCCAGTGTCTTCTAGATGGCGATTATCGACGTTGATAATGTCGTACGACTTTATCATTTATAGTACTGAAAACATGCTACATGTTGCTAGATGGTGTTATTTTTCTACGGTCAGAGTGATGCACGTATTTTCTTACGGTCAATGATGCAAGTATTTTCTTACGGTCAGTGATGCACGTATTTTTCTACGGTCAGTGATGCTAGCTAATATACCAGATTTCTGAATACCAATTTTCAACTCCAGTCTGTGAATCTGCTTCATGTGGTCACTGCCATATTTTCGCTGTAAAGCGTCCATCACCGCCTTGTAATTCTTTTGCTCCGCCACTGGAACCGTTTGCAATACTTCTGCAGCTGCGCCTTTTAATGCCACAATTAGCGCTGCTGCTGCGCTATCGTTATTCCAGCGATTATGAGCAGATGTTTTTTCGAACTGGAGCTTGAAAACACTAAATGGCGTTGTTCCATCGTACGTGGGTGCCTTAAGCCTCTCTGCGCTGATTTCTCTTATCACTTGAGTGGTTGGTTCGTTTATTTCTAACTGTTGAATCCTTTTATTAACGTCTTCAAAATTGTTTTGAACCTTTTCAAGATTATTTTGAACTTTTTCCTTGAACGATTCAACGTCATCTCGTAACTCAATCACTTTTGCATCGAGGCCTTTTACCATTTTGGCAACCTCTGTTCGAACAGCCTCGTGGATCTGCGTCGCGTTTTGACTCAACTTCTGATCAATCTGTAGAGCGTTCTGACTAATTTCTTCCCGAACCTCCTGGATTTGCAGCGCGTTCTGACTAATTTCTTTCCGAACCTCCTGGCTATTGTTATTCATCTGCAAAGTTAATGTCTGCGTCATCGCCATTAACATTTTCTCGAACTTTGATATATCTACAACTTCACCACTTGCAGCCGTTCCAGAAGCTTCCTCCATTTTCGCTGTTGATTCTGAGACATCACTATAAAATTCATGCTCTTCCAGGTCTAACCCTTGAGCCTCAAGAGCCTGCCGTAAGCGTTTCTGTAACTCCAACTTTCCGCCAGATGAGTGCAGATTCAGCTGCTGCAACTCCTTCTTTAGTTGATCCACTTTTAGTTCGTCAAACTTAACCATTTTTTTTTTTTTTTTTTTATATATTTTTATTTTTTTTTTATTTGATGGTTAATTCTTTTTACACAATCCCACTTCTGACACCAATTGTTACGAAATTTCCTGTCCCTTTGACAGTAATTTCAATCTCTTACACTTTTCTGAGTTCGATCACTGGATTGTGTAATAATCAAGAAAAACGCAATCTTTATTTAATTATAAAATGGTTTATTTAAATCACAAACGTTAGTTTTTACACAGTACAATTGTTTATTTAATCTTTATATTCAAATTGTATACACAAACGTTATACTTTATTACTTAAAATCCACTATATCACTTTAGTACTTAAATTCAAATGTTCTCACTTAAGATCCACTGTATTCCACTATTCAATATCAACTGTGTCTCTGCTGCTCATATGACAGCCTTTTATACTAAAGTCTACCAGTGCCTTCTAGATGGCGATAATGTCGTACCATCCGCCATTATCGAGAATGTCGTTTCCAGTGTCTTCTAGATGGCGATTATCGACGTTGATAATGTCGTACGACTTTATCATTTATAGTACTGAAAACATGCTACATGTCGCTAGATGGTGTTATTTTTCTACGGTCAGAGTGATGCACGTATTTTCTTACGGTCAATGATGCAAGTATTTTCTTACGGTCAGTGATGCACGTATTTTTCTACGGTCAGTGATGCTAGCTAATATCGTTTAATAATTATTACGAGAATTTTCTGGCATAAACCAAATTTCGCTACAATAGTATCGCGTTGACCCAGTGAAAGAGGATGACAGTATAATTTTCTCACCAACAACAGCATTTCTTTTCTCAGCGAGTTCATTAATAAAACGGCTTACGCCTGCATATTGATCAGCTAGAATTTTTTTTTGATTTGCCTTAATCCACTGAATTCGATCGCGTTCTACCCTTATGTAAGTGTCGACAAGATATTATTGAAAAAGACGTCCACCAAAATGTAACGCATTAAAGTTAAGCTGACGGAAGTCACGATATTCAGAGTGTGTTTCAGTCGGTAGATACTTGGCAAGCTTGGATCTGAAAGTCATTCTGTACTGGGCAAACTCGAGCCGCGTTAACATTTGACGACTGACGTAAGGTGTTTTTAATTTTACGTTCAATGAAATGCCAAAAGTACCATTCGGATAAAACATTGGATATGTAAAAGGCTCAACACGTCCATCAATATTTTTTATAGTGCGAATATTTTTGCCACGTTGATGAATTACCATCTCATTTTCCGGGAAGCTTTGATCTGCTTGAAGAGTAAGAACAGCACATACTTCATTTGTGGTGGGAAAGTTGAACCTTCTACTATCAGTACCTTCTTGCAAGGTGAACAAAAGCTTTACCAGCGGTGGTGGAATACATTCTTCAGCAGCACGTTGATTGACTTCTTCTTCAACTTCTCGCATCATCATATAACCCTGTGCAAAATTGTTTTCCGATCGAATGATTTTCTCTAAAAGTTCCATGAGGGCGCGGCTTATTCCATGATTGAGAGGATGCTCTAGTCTTTCGGTTACTGCACTTTCCGAATCCATAAAATAAATTTGGCCATATTTCGGTCGCTCAAATCCTTCTTGCGTATTTTGCGTCGGATGAGCTGCCATATTCATTTTATGGTAAATTTGACCACAAGCGATGAATCTGTAAATACCATGGCTGTTAATTGTTCGGTCATCTGCAATATTGAATGAAGCCAAAGCAAAACATGAATTAATGTTACGAATTCTCTTGTGGAATTCTTCAGAAAATTGATGACGATGTAAAAACAAGCACACTAATTCGTTTACAAACTTTGGCGGTTGAAGTTCGATTCGCCCATGTAAACAACAGTCGCCGAATGAGTTGCGGTCTATTTTGTTTGATACATGCTCCTCGGGGAAATGAATCGCTTCACAATGGATACATGAACCCAGTCTTTCATATTCGACATTGCTGTTAACGGCACTTTTGTAAGTCTGCAACTGATTTTGCTCTAATGCTCGTAGACGTCTAGTATTTCGTCGTCGTTGTTCTTCTAAACGCTGCTCATAACGTTCACTGGTTCCACTAACTAGGCGTTGAGAAGCACGTCGCCGCATGATATCCAATCGCTGTGAACGTTCCTCATTCGTTTCAATTGCCAGTCGTTGGGAAGCACGTTGACGTAAGCCTTCCAATCGCCGCAAATGCTCTTCACTTGTTTCACATGCCAGTCTTTGGGAAGCAATTTGACGCAAAACTTCCAATCGTTGTAAGAGTTCTTCATTTGTCTCGCACGCCAGTCGTTGGGAAGCGCATTGACCCAAGTCTTCCAATCGCTGCAAATGCTCTTCATTTGTCTCGCACGCCAGTCGTTGGGAAGCGCGTTGACGCAAGTCTTCCAACCGCCGCAAATTTTCTTCACATTTTTCAAACGCCAATCGTTGGGAAGCGCGCTGTCGCAAATCTTCCAATCGCTGAAAATGCTCTTCATTTGTCTCGCACGCCAGTCGTTGGGAAGTGCGTTGACGTATGTCTTCCAATCGCTGCAAATGCTCTTCGTTTGTCTCGCACGCCAGTCCTTGGGAAGCGCGTTGACGCAAATCTTTCAATCGCCGCAAATGCTCTTCATTTGTCTCGCACGCCAGTCGTTGGGAAGCACGTTGACGCATGACTTCCATTCGTCGTAAACGTTCCTCACTTGGCTCACATGCCAGTCGTTCAGTTGCACATTGCCGTAAGTTGTCTAATCGATGTGATCGTTCTTCTTTATTTTCATTAACTAAATGATCGGAAGCTCGTTGCCGTTCCTTGTCCAATCGACGTGATCTGCCTTCACTTGATTCGTTCCTTTTTCGTTGGTCATAAGTTTTTTTATTTTTGTCAGTTTTTTTTCTGATGTGGATTGATTAAGAACATTTACCATTTCTGAAATTTTTTTAATGCCCTTTATTTTCGCTGCGCGTGTCGGTCCTATAAATATTAATATTTTTTGTTTATTTCGAAGTGAGTTATCAATATAAAACCCTGTTTTTTTAAAATTTTTAAGAAACTTTTTGTGTTCAGTTTTTAAAACTTTGCGTCGAAACTATGGGGAAATTCACGAAACCTTTGACTTTTTTGATACTCGGTTGTCTACGCATGAAAAAACGAATTAAAAGCATGTACCAAGCCTTTAGATCTTTAATTCGCCTACACGACTATCCGATCTGAAGATATGCATAAGGACGACAGTTGATAAAAAGTTTTTGGAAAGCTTTAAAAAATGAAAACCTCGAAACTTACACTTTTTCAAACGATACTCTGCAAATATTTTTTCTTTTTCTAAAGAACTTTTTTTGGTGGAATGAATCGTTCTGAAATTGTAATGAGACTTTACTTTTTGCAATGAAAATTCAATTCATAAGCATAATATATCAGTATACCATTCAATGATTCATAATGATTAGCACTCAAAGTAGCGATACTCGATTTTGTGTAATCAGCAAACTTCACAGTTTTTTGTGTGTAGTTTTTTGAGGTATTTACATATTGAAATTCAGGTTGGAGAAAATGATTCCACATGAGTGCACAAAACAATCTGTCGTTTTAAAATTGATGTGTCATCCCAAATATTGAAACTGGAGGCAACATATTGAAGCACAACGTCCGCGAAACTTTTCTTCGAAAACATGTTTTTTTGTTGGCACAGCAATAATTTTATGTTTAACACGTCAGAGTTTGTTACTATCTATTATTCGCCAATTCGATAATATATTATCAAAATCCTCATGTTGGCGGATAAATGTGTCGAAAGTTATTGAGGTATACGTGAGTGACAAGCACTCCGCACACTGAGCCAACACAACGGAAACTCTGCTATATATATATCGGTCATTCTTTTATTAAACGCACACTTTGTATTTTTTGACGTGTTTGAACATATTTTGAAACCAAATATCTGAAAAACTATAGGAGATAGGATGAAAAACAATTTAATCATTTTTGTTTAGAAATACTATAAATTTATAAAAAAATTAAAAAAATTTAAATAAATTTGTTTTAACATTAATTTTTTTAATTAAAAAAATTTTTCTCAAAATATTTTCAATATAACACCTTTTTTTTTTTTTTTTGATTTTTTTATATGTTATTCCTCAATTAATCCTAAGAATGCATGTGCTTTCATATCGAAATTCCCGCCATAACTTTGGAAACTACGATTTTTTTACAATTGACGCGCACCATGTTTTTTCAATATAAAATTCGACATAAAATTTTCTGCATTCAAATCAAAATTCTCTCCATAGCTTTGGAAAATATGAGTTTTTCATGAAGGCGCGCATCAGTCTAATTGTATGAATTGTATCGTATTTTCCAAAGTTATGTCGTGAATTTCGTTTTGAATGCAGATACTTTCTTAGGATTGATTGCAAATAACATTACAAAAAACAAAAACAAAAAATTAAACAAAAAAAAAAAAATTTGATGTCGAATTTCATGTTGAAAAAACTTGGTGCGTATCATCAGTAAAAAATTCATAGTTTCCAAAGTTATGGCGGGAATTTCGATATGAAAGCACATGCATTCTTAGGATTAATTGAGGAATAACATATGAAAAAATCAAAAAAAACAAAAGGTGTTATATTGAAAATATTTTGAGAACAATTTTTTTAATTAAAAAAATTAGTGTTTGAACAAATTTATTTAAATTTTTTTTAATTTTTTTTATAAAGCTAGACTATTTCTTAACAAAAATGATTAAACGATTTTTTATCCTATCTCCTATAGTTTCTGAGATATTTCGTTTCAAAAAATTCTCAAAAACGTCAATGACGATAAAGTGTGCGTTTATTAAAACTTTTTGTAACTTTTTGAGGCATGATTAAAAACGAGAGCCGCCGATATATTATTGCTTCAAAACGTCTAAGAAACATGTCTACCAGAGTTAAAAATGTGTGCTTCAAAATTTCAAATTGAGTATCATTTTTGTGAAAAATCAAAGGTTTCGTGGATTTTCTCATACATATATGTACATATACATATTGTAGCGAAATTTGGTTTATGCCAGAAAATTCTCGTAATAATTATTAAACGATATTAGCTAGCATCACTGACAGTAGAAAAATACGTGCATCACTGACCGTAAGAAAAATACGTGCATCACTGACCGTAAGAAAATACTTGCATCATTGACCGTAGAAAAATACGTGCATCACTGACCGTAGAAAAATAACGCCATCTAGAAGGCACTGGAAACGACATTCTAGACAACGGCAGATGGTTCTAGCAAATGATGACTTTAGTATAAAAGGCTGTCATATGAGCAGCAGAGACACAGTTGATATTGAACAGTGGAACACAGTGGATCATAAGTGAGAACATTTGAATTTAAGTACTAAAGTGATATAGTGGATTTTAAGTAATAAAGTTGTGACGAACCTTCCGGCCAGGGTCTTGGCTCGCCGGTGTCCAAGGTTCCGCTACAGAATATTTATATTCGCAGGTTGGCTATTTCTTTAAAATTATTAAAAACGCGGGTGGTTTAGATTCTGAATTTCATTTCTTTTTAATTCACGCAAATTTCATTAAATATTTACATATCTTTGTTTATTTAATAAAAGGATAAAATTTAGATTCTTAATTTACATACAAAATAAGTTTCTTTGATACTTATGGAAATACACGCCCTGACGCTGGTACTGCCGGCGCTACTTCTTATACCGCTCTCTGTCTGTTGTATGGGTTCGACCGAGGTGTCTTTTCACTCCTTTTGTAATGTTAACTCGACTTTCCTACCGTCGCTCGTATGCCTGTTAAGTTTAACTGTACGTGCGTCGGTTTTTAGAACTAGCTGCGTTCTAGCGCATAAGTGCCTTAGTGAAAACCGAAAGCGCATTCACGCGTTTGAAATTAGCCGTAACCTCCACTTGTACTTCTTATGCTAGGAAAATAAATCTCTGCCCGTGTGACCGCTGAACTAGAATCTACGTATGTCGCTTTTGAACGGACTGCGTTCTAGCGCGTGAGTGTCTGAGTGAAAACCGAAAACACACTCGCGCGTTTCGAATTTAGCCGAAACCTTCACACGCAACTCCTACGCTATGAAAGTAAACCTCGGCAGAGCGACTATACGAAATTCTTACAGCCAAGTACCTCAGTGAGAACCGAAAGCGTACTTGTATGTTCGAACGCTGTAATGGCCGCCAAACCAAAATTTAGTCCCTGCCCGTATGACCGCTGAGCTACGATGTACGTATGTCGATTTTGAACTGACTGCGTTCTAGCGCATGAGTGTCTCAGTGAAAACCGAAAGCACACTCACGCGTTTGAAGTTAGCCGAAACCTTCATACGCAACTCCTACGCTATGAAAGTAAACCTCGGCAGAGCGACTATACGAAATTCTTACAGCCAAGTACCTCAGTGAGAACCGAAAGCGTACTTGTATGTTCGAACGCTGTAATGGCCGCCAAACCAAAATTTAGTCCCTGTCCGTATGACCGCTGAGCTACGATGTACGTATGTCGATTTTGAACTGACTGCGTTCTAGCGCATGAGTGCCTCAGTGAAAACCGAAAGCACACTCACGCGTTTGAAGTTAGCCGAAACCTTCATACGCAACTCCTACGCTATGAAAGTAAACCTCGGCAGAGCGACTATACGAAATTCTTACAGCCAAGTACCTCAGTGAGAACCGAAAGCGTACTTGTATGTTCGAACGCTGTAATGGCCGCCAAACCAAAATTTAGTCCCTGCCCGTATGACCGCTGAGCTACGATGTACGTATGTCGATTTTGAACTGACTGCGTTCTAGCGCATGAGTGCCTCAGTGAAAACCGAAAGCACACTCACGCGTTTGAAGTTAGCCGAAACCTTCATACGCAACTCCTATGCTAACTTCCTAACACTCAAGCACCTCAGTGAAAACCGAAAATGTACTTGTATGTTCAAGTCAAAGCTGAAAGTTAGAAAAGAATTATTGATTAGTGAATATTACCACTGGTGCTGGACTGATGACTGTTCGCTGCGGCGGACCCGGATTGAATGTCTTGAATTCTGATTTTTAGTTAACACCCAACCTCTTGCTGGTGTCGATTTCAACAGCTGATTCTTTTTGCCTGCCACGTCAGCTGTTTTAATTGGTGATGCCAGATGACCTAATATCTTAACCTAGTGTCTTAACTACTACTCTACGCCCTTATGCCAACTTCAATAATTTCGTTGTTCACAAGTGCGTTTTTTTAAGTTCATCTTTTTCTTTTAATAACATAAATAAATTGAATTCATTGTGTTTTTTTCTTAACATATGGTGATAATAATGAGTATTTATAAAATAAATATGCGCGGTGTAGATAAAAAATAAATAATAATTAAAAAAAAAAGTCTTTGTTCATCCGTTTTGCGGCCGCGCGTACGATGGCGCGTTAATGGCTTGTTGTGGTGAAGTTGATGTTGGGGGTAAAATCGCGTGGCGACTTTTACCCTTCACACTCCCCTCTTACTTTCCGGGCGGTAGCGAGATTCGTGCGGATCCGTTGTGAAATACTCGGATATTCACCCGGCGTCCCTCGATGGTCCGTGCCAGTTTTAAATATTTCCCGGTGGGCAGTGTATTTACAAATGCTCGGAGCTGAGCGATGGTGGTAGCGTCGAGCTGGCTCAGGTCGTTCCCGGCCAGTCTGTCCGGAACGTCTTTTTCCCCGAGTGGAGACCCTTGTGCCCCAGCTCCCTCTACTTTTTGTTGCGATGATGTTGCTGCGGATAGAGGGCTTCGGGATTTTGGTGAGCTTTTCCCCGTTTTCTTGCCATTGTGCCGCGGTGATGCCGATTTTATTGGTGGTACGGCTGGCACGTTGGGACTTGGACCTCTTTCACGCGTTTCCAGGCGCAGATTCAATCGTAGTGGGGAATATCGATCGTTGCTGTTGTCGTCACTGTCACTGCTGGAGTTGCTTTCGGAACTGCTATCCGAGCTGCTATCTGAGCTACTGTCGGAACTGCTGTCAGAGCTGCTGCTTGAGCCGCTATCGGGCTTTTTGGTTTCGCCAGCGTCATCTGCAGCTGACTTCGAGTTTATGGACAGGATGTCACTGGTTGTTGGTGCTACGCGTTGGCTGTCACTTGGTCCGTCCTCGGTGCCTTCCATGCTCCATGTCGCGTCAAGCTCTTCCAGCACTCCCAGCCATTCTTCTTCTTCCATGGGCACGACGTGAGGTTCGTTCTCATGACGATCACGGACGCCGTGCCCATGCGGGTTGTGGGGATGTGAGTCCTCGTTCGCGTCGACAGTGGTGACGCTGTTTGGGGCCGATTGCTGGTCGTGGGAGTGCTGAGGTGGTGGTTGTTTTAGGCTTGTGACTGGGATGGACCTGATCCCTGCTTTTCTTGGCGGTCGGCTGGATGGAATGGCTCGTCGGGGATACTGACGCACGGTCGGGTCCGTGGATGGCATGGACCGACCCCGGGATTTCCATGATTGGCGGTTGGAAATGCCGGGCCTCGGAGGGCCTTGCTGTTGTCCATGCGGATTGCCGGGATGTGCTAACCGTGCGGTACGCGCGTGTGGGCGCAGTTGACATCGCTGACGTTGGGTGGAGCTCTCTTGCCCTTTCGATGGTGACGGGACTTGTGGTTGCTCTGGCTCTTGTACGTCGTCTACCGGGACCTGCTGTAGTCTCACTCGTTTTCCTCCCGCGTATGGTATTGGTTTAAATTCTTTACCCAAAAACTTCGTCCGGGGAACCTTGGCTTCTTCTTCCTCGTGCCGGCGGCGGAACTGGTCCAGTTGTTTGGCGAAGCTGGGCCTCTGCCAGCGCGGCTGCGGTTTTTCGAGTTGGTTTAATAGTTCATCAAAACTTGGCAGTTTTTGGTTTGCCATTTTCTCTTGCTGCGTTGTTTTCTTGGTATGCGTTCTACTGAGACTGTTGGAAGAAAAAACATTCGGATTAGTTTGGTTTTAACTTGTTATTTTAGGAAATGCAAAATAATAAGGAAAAATTCAAATAAAATTGATTATGAGTAGAAAGATTTTATTTCGCTTAGGTGGACCGTTCGAATGATTTTGTCATCAGGTTTCTTTAATTTCAGAATTAGTGGTGAAACAAAGCTCAACACCGTGTATGGCCCTGCATACTTGGGGGCGAGTTTAGCCGCGAAGCTGTCTATAGCCTTGGAGAGAGGATGTTGTCTGACCAATACCGACTCCCCGACCTTGGGTTTCCATTGCCGTCTTCTAAGGTTGTAGTGCCTTGCTTGGTTTTGAGCAGCCTTTGCTAGGTTATGCCTTACGATCTCAAATATTTCTTGTAGTTGTGTTGCTCGGGACTCTGGTGTTTGTTGTGATTTTCCGGTACCTGGTGTGACCTCGTCATACAGTGCCTGTGGTAACCGCGGCTCTCGCCCTTGTGTTAAGAATGCTGCGCTGTAACCAGTGGTTTCTGAAGTACTGGTGTTTATGGCCAATGTTATTTCCGGTAAGTGCTCGTCCCAAGTTTTCTGTTCGTTGTTGGCCAACTGGGCTATCATGGTTTTTACGGTCCTATTCATCCTTTCTGTAGGGTTTTCCTGTGGCGTATAGGGGGCGGTGAACCGCTGTTGCACTCCGATCTGCTGAAGGTAACCCTTGACGATTCGGCTGGTGAATTGTGTGCCATTATCCGTCTCAAGAGTTTTTGGAACGCCGTACCTGGCGAGAATTCTTTCGCGGAAACCTTTTACCACACTCTCTGCGGTGGCTTTCCTTAGAGGCAACAATTCAGTCCATTTTGAAAATCGGTCGAAAAACACCAGCAGCATCGTATGTCCATGTTTGGATCGTGGGAGTGGCCCAATGAAGTCGGCGCACACTGTTGACCAAGGTTCGTCGGGGATGGTTATTAACATTTCGCCTGCGGGTGCCTGCTGGCTGACTTTGTAGCATTGGCATGATTCGCAACATCTCACGTATCGGCTTACGTCTCGAAACATGCCTGGCCAGTAGTAACGATTTGCTATTCGCGCTATGGTTTTCTACCATGACTCGCTTCCGTAGTGGGGTTGCCACACATAATTTCCATTGGGCGCAGTCTTCATCTCCTGGAATGCCTGGTAAGTGACGATATAATTGACCGCCGACCTCTGCAAAGTCTGGAAATTTTTCTGGTAGATTCCGAACCTCTGCCTTCTTCTTCTCTAACCAAGCGCACTCCATGTTGACGTTATTACTTATGGTTGCCATTTGGCAGGTCTCCTGAGGCTGTCGTGACAATGCGTCGGCCACCACATTACTCTTTCCCTTGCGGTATTGAATAGTGAATTGGTACTGCTGGAGCTCCAATGCCCAGTGTGCTATTCGTCCCGCGGGACTCTCGATGGAGTTCAGCCATTTTAAGGAGAGGTGATCGGTGATCACGTTAAAATGATAGCCTTCCAAATACGGTCTCATTTTGCGAATTCCCCAGACAATGGCCAGACATTCCTTTTCCGTTGGAGAATAATTTTTCTCGGCTTTATTCAGGCTGCGACTGGCATAAGCGATCACCCGTTCTCCGTCGTTGATGATTTGCGTGAGCACGGCTCCGAGGCCTGCATCACTGGCATCGGTCTGTAAAGTAAAAGTTTTATTAAAATCCGGGCACGTCAGTACTGGGGCCTTGGTTAGTTTTTCTTTTAGTATTTCGAACGCCTGCTGTTGCTCCGTTCCCCATTTCCAATGTTTACCCTTTCGTAATAGTGATGTTAATGGTTGAACTATTGCCGAGAACTCAGGCACGAAGCGACGGTACCATGATGCTATCCCCAAAAATCGCCGTACCCCTCGTATGTTCTGTGGTGGTGCTAAGTCACGGATGGCAGCAACCTTTTCTGGGTCAGTGTGGATACCTTCTCCACTGACAACGTGGCCCAAATATTTGATACTGGTTTTAAAAAACTCGCATTTATCGGGGTTGATCCTGAGATTCGCTGCCCTCAATCGTCTCAATACTTCTCGCAAATTTTCCTTATGTTCTTCAAATGTTGATCCGGTAACCACAATGTCGTCCAGGTAGGCGAACGCAAATGGTTCCATTTCTGCTCCTATGACTCGGTCAAGGGCCCGTTGGAAGGTAGCGGGAGCTGAGTGAAGGCCGAATGGCATGACTCGCCATTGAAAGAGGCCTCTGCCAGGTACTGTGAACGCCGTGAATCTTTTGCTGGTGGCCTCCATTGGTATTTGCCAGTAGCCATCCTTCAAATCCAGGCTACTGACGTACTTTGCATTTCTTAATCGATCTAAGATGTGTGTGATCCGGGGTAATGGATAGGCATCGGGGACGGATCGGCTGTTTAATTGACGGTAGTCAATGCAAAGACGCCAGGCGCCGGTTTTCTTGCGTACCAATACGATGGGTGCACTGTATGGGCTATGTGACGGCTCGATGCATCCTTTGGAGAGTAATTTATTTATTTCTTCATCGATGAGGGCTTGCATTGCGGGATTACGCGGGATATACCTCTGTTTAACGGGGCGGTCATCCATCATGACTATTCTGTGGGCGGTTATATGGGTCGTCCCTTGTAACGCATCAAATTTCGGGATTTCTTCGGCTAAAAAGTTGTTAATTACCTGTTGGATATTTTTGTCCTGCGTTCCTTCGGATTCACCTGCGAATGGCGCGCTAGACTCTGCCGTTGGTATGGGTTCAAGCTCTGTCGGGGTGGACTCTGCTGCTGCTGTGGGTTTAGGCTCTGTCGGGGTGGACTCTGCTGCTGATGTGGGTTTAGGCTCTGTCGGGGTGGACTCTGCTGCTGAGGTGGGTTTAGGCTCTGTCGGGGTGGACTCTGCTGCTGATGTGGGTTTAGGCTCTGTCGGAGTGGATTCTGCTGTTGGTAGTGTTTTTACCCTTCTTGCTGGATTTCGTAACTCATCTAGATTTTGTTGTTGTCTCCTCCGCTTGTGATTCTGCCGTTGCTTTGGTGGGTAGATTGGTGGTTCTGGTGGTGAATTTTTTTGTTCATGCCGATGGTTGTCTTGTAGCTGCTGGTGTGGATTTACGTTACTGACCATACATTTCTCGGGTTGTTCTAGCGGGGCCTCACCCAAGGTGATTGAGTCTCCTCCCATTGTAATCGTGAAACCGCTTTGTGTGAGAAAGTCGAGTCCCAGAACCACGTCATCCGTGGCGTCAGGCATGATAATAAATTGGAAATTTTCGTTGCGGTTACCATATTGAACTCGCGTCTGTACAGCATTGGTTAATGGCCGCGATGATCCATCTGCTAAAAACACCTCACCTTCATATGCCACTGGCGTTGCTTTTCTCCCGATTAAATTTACGAATGCTTCTCGGATGAAACTCGCCGTTGCTCCTGTGTCGATTGTGGCCGACACCTCCTTTCCGCCAACTATTATGTTGGCAAAAACTCTCTTGCAGTAAAATTTGGAGTGATCTACATTTGCTGGGGCCGATTTTCTGGAGCGCTCACCCCCCCTAGCTCTGGGCGGTCTCCTTCTGCGTTTCCCGGAGGGCGACAGCAACCTAGAGTGCGCACTCCCACTTTGCCACAAATCCAGCAGAATAATTTTTGCTGGCCCCGACAGTCTCTAGCGACATGACCATCCAGACCACAGCGCCGGCAAGCTGTTTGAACGTTGATACGCTCGACGGTGGTTGGTTCCATCATGCGGTGATGCTCAGGGTGACTTCTTGGTACTGTCGGTCGTGCAGGTTGTCTTTCTTGAATGCACTCAAGCTCTTCCGCTAACGTTATCAGCTCTGTTGGGGTAGAAAACTCTCGGCGCTTGATGTACCATTGGTACTCGGGTAAGCAATTTCGAAAAATACGCTCGAGCCGCTGTGTTTCCGTATAATGCGCGTGCCGCATCATCGTCTGAAGACCAAGGACGTAATCTTTGAATTTTTCCCGTGGCTGCTGGCATTTTTTCCTGATTTCGTCGTCGAGTGTCTCGAAGTATCGGGGTGGCAGGAAGAAATCCAAAAAGCTTGATTTAAATGATGTCCATGTGGCCCAATGTTGATTATTATTTCGGAACCATGTTAGAGCTTTGTCCCGCAATAATTCCGGCATTGTCCGCGGAAGGTGGTTTATGTCTAGTCCATAAACTTGGGCTAATTCTTCTATGCGCTCGATAAACATGAGAGGATCTCTGCCCCCATCGTATTTTACGGCCCATTTTCGTACCTGCTCCATGATCAACGGATTGTAGCTCAAATGCACCTGGGGCATGCTATATGATCCACGCTGTTGTATGTTTGTTGGCTCTGAGATGATGGTTTGCTGTTGATGTTGCATTATGCTAGCGGAGTCAAGGTGAGTTTCTAACTTGCCATCGGCCTCTTGTGTTTCTTCACTGGGCATATTTTTAGTTTTTGCTGGGTTTGGTGACGTCCCTCGCTTGTGTCGGGTTTGAAGGTCTAGCAACCGCTGCGTGATTTCTTCGGAATGTCCCTCTTCCTGCAGATATGCCCGGAAACGTTTTCGTATCTCATCCAGGGTACCCTGTGTTTCGATACCAAATTCCTCACAATAGGCCGTCAACTCCTCCTTTTTAAGTCCATGTGTCCACGAGACGCCTAACATTTCTAACCTTTGTACGCGGTTTTATTTCTGAAGGAGATTAGATAAAATTTTGTGTGATTAATTTGAGTTTATGGAGACAGAAGTTTTTCCCACTGTATGAAAAATTGTGTGTTTTTTTTTCCTCAGGAAAGGAAATAAAGTTTCCGTCTGTCCGGGTAAATGTGATAAGAGGAACGGTTCACTGTCCGAGCACTAGTTAAATTTCTTATATATATATATATTTTTTTTTTAAAAAAATAATGGTTCACTGTTTGTCTGAGTAATGTTTTCTGAACGCGATTTACTGTCTGTCCACGCTAAATATTTTAAACGGCACGGTCCACTTGTCCGAGCACTAGTTTTTCTCATATAGTTTATTGTTTTTTTTTCTTGGTCGTGTATTTAATTTCTACCGGTGTACTGGTTTTCGTTTGCCTTCGATGTATATGTAAAATTTAGCCGCGTTTTTTTTCCGCGAAGTTAGAAAAAAAAATAAACCACTTAGCGCGTTTAACTATTATTAGTTAGTTTTTTTTTTTAATTTTTATAGCCAGGGTCCCTGCTCGGGCGCCACTGTGACGAACCTTCCGGCCAGGGTCTTGGCTCGCCGGTGTCCAAGGTTCCGCTACAGAATATTTATATTCGCAGGTTGGCTATTTCTTTAAAATTATTAAAAACGCGGGTGGCTTAGATTCTGAATTTCATTTCTTTTTAATTCACGCAAATTTCATTAAATATTTACATATCTTTGTTTATTTAATAAAAGGATAAAATTTAGATTCTTAATTTACATACAAAATAAGTTTCTTTGATACTTATGGAAATTCACGCCCTGACGTTGGTACTGCCGGCGCTGCTTCTTATACCGCTCTCTGTCTGTTGTATGGGTTCGACCGAGGTGTCTTTTCACTCCTTTTGTAATGTTAACTCGACTTTCCTACCGTCGCTCGTATGCCTGTTAAGTTTAACTGTACGTGCGTCGGTTTTTAGAACTAGCTGCGTTCTAGCGCATAAGTGCCTTAGTGAAAACCGAAAGCGCATTCACGCGTTTGAAATTAGCCGTAACCTCCACTTGTACTTCTTATGCTAGGAAAATAAATCTCTGCCCGTGTGACCGCTGAACTAGAATCTACGTATGTCGCTTTTGAACGGACTGCGTTCTAGCGCGTGAGTGTCTCAGTGAAAACCGAAAACACACTCGCGCGTTTCGAATTTAGCCGAAACCTTCACACGCAACTCCTACGCTATGAAAGTAAACCTCGGCAGAGCGACTATACGAAATTCTTACAGCCAAGTACCTCAGTGAGAACCGAAAGCGTACTTGTATGTTCGAACGCTGTAATGGCCGCCAAACCAAAATTTAGTCCCTGCCCGTATGACCGCTGAGCTACGATGTACGTATGTCGATTTTGAACTGACTGCGTTCTAGCGCATGAGTGTCTCAGTGAAAACCGAAAGCACACTCACGCGTTTGAAGTTAGCCGAAACCTTCATACGCAACTCCTACGCTATGAAAGTAAACCTCGGCAGAGCGACTATACGAAATTCTTACAGCCAAGTACCTCAGTGAGAACCGAAAGCGTACTTGTATGTTCGAACGCTGTAATGGCCGCCAAACCAAAATTTAGTCCCTGTCCGTATGACCGCTGAGCTACGATGTACGTATGTCGATTTTGAACTGACTGCGTTCTAGCGCATGAGTGCCTCAGTGAAAACCGAAAGCACACTCACGCGTTTGAAGTTAGCCGAAACCTTCATACGCAACTCCTACGCTATGAAAGTAAACCTCGGCAGAGCGACTATACGAAATTCTTACAGCCAAGTACCTCAGTGAGAACCGAAAGCGTACTTGTATGTTCGAACGCTGTAATGGCCGCCAAACCAAAATTTAGTCCCTGCCCGTATGACCGCTGAGCTACGATGTACGTATGTCGATTTTGAACTGACTGCGTTCTAGCGCATGAGTGCCTCAGTGAAAACCGAAAGCACACTCACGCGTTTGAAGTTAGCCGAAACCTTCATACGCAACTCCTATGCTAACTTCCTAACACTCAAGCACCTCAGTGAAAACCGAAAATGTACTTGTATGTTCAAGTCAAAGCTGAAAGTTAGAAAAGAATTATTGATTAGTGAATATTACCACTGGTGCTGGACTGATGACTGTTCGCTGCGGCGGACCCGGATTGAATGTCTTGAATTCTGATTTTTAGTTAACACCCAACCTCTTGCTGGTGTCGATTTCAACAGCTGATTCTTTTTGCCTGCCACGTCAGCTGTTTTAATTGGTGATGCCAGATGACCTAATATCTTAACCTAGTGTCTTAACTACTACTCTACGCCCTTATGCCAACTTCAATAATTTCGTTGTTCACAAGTGCGTTTTTTTAAGTTCATCTTTTTCTTTTAATAACATAAATAAATTGAATTCATTGTGTTTTTTTCTTAACATATGGTGATAATAATGAGTATTTATAAAATAAATATGCGCGGTGTAGATAAAAAATAAATAATAATTAAAAAAAAAAGTCTTTGTTCATCCGTTTTGCGGCCGCGCGTACGATGGCGCGTTAATGGCTTGTTGTGGTGAAGTTGATGTTGGGGGTAAAATCGCGTGGCGACTTTTACCCTTCACAAAGTATAACGTTTGTGTATACAATTTGAACATAAAGATTAAATAAACAATTGTACTGTGTAAAAACTAACGTTTGTGATTTAAATAAACCATTTTATAATTAAATAAAGATTGCGTTTTTCTTGATTATTACACAATCCAGTGATCGAACTCAGAAAGTGTAAGAGATTGAAATTACTATCAAAGGGACAGGAAATTTCGTAACAATATTGTAGCGAAATTTGGTTTATGCCAGAAAATTCTCATAATAATTATTAAACGATATTAGCTAGCATCACTGACCGTAAGAAAAATACTTGCATCACTGACCGTAAGAAAATACTTGCATCAGTGACCGTAGAAAAATACGTGCATCACTGACCGTAGAAAAATAACACCGTCTAGCGACATGCAGCATGTTTTCTGTACTATAAATGATAAAGTGGTACGACATTATCAACGTCGATAATCGCCATCTAGAAGATACTGGAAACGACATTCTGGATAATGGCGGATGGTACGACATTATCAACGTCGATAATCGCCATCTAGAAGAAACTGGAAACGACATTCTAAACAGCGGCAGATAGTTTGAGAAAATGATGACTTTGGTATAAAAGGCTGTCATATGAACAGCAGAGACACAGTTGATATTGAACAGTTTAAGACGGTGGATCTTAAGTTAGAACATTTGAATAGTGGATTTTAAGTAATAAAGTATAACGTTTGTGTATACAATTTGAATGTAAAGATTAAATAAACAATTGTACTGTGTAAAAACTAACGTTTGTGATTTAAATAAACCATTTTATAATTAAATAAAGATTGCGTTTTTCTTGATTGTTACACAATCCAGTGATCGAACTCAGAAAAGTGTAAGAGATTGAAATTACTGTCAAAGGGACAGGAAATTTCGTAACAATATTTTAGTTTTATTATGTACATTTTCGACTTTTTCCCTATATAAGAAATCAGACCAATATAGTTTGTAGACTGAGAAAAGAGTATGCTTACTTTAAATAAATGTATTTGGTTGATAGATTTTTGAAATATTTGTTAACTATCAACAAATTTTAGTAGTTATTACCAAGTCCTTAATTGAAATTTAAATGGTTGCTTATTGGGCCAAACGTTATATTAGTTTGAGTCAATTGAAAAAATTTGTTTAGGTTGAATATAATTTGTTAATCTTATTTTTAATTAATTCATTTTATTTAATTTTATTCAATTCTCATTTTTTATATAATTTTTCTTAAATCTCAATAGTATTTTGACTACAGCGTAAATTCATATAAATATACAGTTTTAAAAAAAACATGAAAAGTTACAAATATTTCTTACTTTAAAAGAAATTTAAAAAAATAGCTGTGTGATTTTTAATTGTTCGGCCTTCAATATTAATTCAAGACAGCTTTAGCTTCAAGAAAAGCCATTTCTGAAGGATGTACTCCAAAAAAAAAAAAATCGGAATCGTCGCCGGCTAAAATGACAATTTATGGGGAAAGGCACATATGGGTCATTCTACCTCGTTTTTACATTCAAAATTTAGATTTCTCAAAATCAATTTTTTTTTCGATACTTTGTCTAAAAATATTCGATACGTGTTTTTGGAAAAAGTTTTTTGCGGACTCATTTTCGAAAATACCATTTTTTTGAAAATTACAATATTTAAAAATACATGAATTTTCGGCCGCTTGTATTTCAAAATACACATGTCATAGAGAAAAACCGTGTAGGCATAAATGTTAGAATTTTACGTCCATTTTCTAATTGTTGTAATGAAAATTTTTTTCTCTTAAGTTATAAGCAAATCTTTTGCCTTTTAAAAATTAAAATCGAAAATTTTCGTCTAACGGTATGTTTAATTTTATTGATTTTTTTTTAGAGTGCAAATAAAATCTTAGCAATCAGCAATCGCCAGAAAAGAGTCAATTCAACTGTGAGTGGTGCATTTACCGTTAATTTTTTAATTTTTAAATTGCAAAATTTTTGCTAATAACTTAAGAGAAGAAAATTTTCAATACAACAATTAAAAAATAGACGTAAAATGCTAACTTGTATGCCTAAACGGTTTTTCTCTCTGACGTGTGCATTAGGGCGGGTCGATTTCTTCGGGCGGGAAAAAGTCATCAAAGGGTATGGCAAGACAATATTCTACGGATAATTCTGAGCAACTTTGCCAAAGAAACTATGGGTCTAAAATCAATTTCGAGCCTCCGCATTTTCACAAATAGGTTTTGAGCAGTACTTACGTACATATGTACATTGCACTTTTATGGGAACAATTACAGGAAGGAAGGAATTTTTGGACCAGTTAGTGGTCGATCGTCAGAGGTTAAATATTTCATAAAATGATGTTTATTTCTGATAATAGTCGACCAAGGCGTTTAACTTTGTAGCAACACTTCTAACATTAACTATTTTGATATTTAATTTTTTCCAAATTTCAATTCATTTTTTTACTACTTGTGGTGTAATACTTTTGTATGAAAATATTCTGCTTTCAGCTTTAGCACTTTCACTCAAAAGACTATAATACTTTTATAAATCACTATTATTTGAGAAATTTAGTCCATTTAAATCACTTGGCAAGCCAAAGGTAGGGAACAACTTGAAATGGTATATGCAACAGGTTGCATCTGGAGGATATGGGTCTTATCGATAGCTCCATAGTAGGAAAAAACGAAAAAAAATCACAATTGACGATCAAAACTTTCATGGAATAATTACACGTTTTCAATGGCAGATTTTTCAATGATAGATTTTTATTTTTGAATAAATAATTGTTTTCCATTATCTTTCGACATAAGTACTTCAGCACTCCACTATTCTTACAAAAAATTAAAATAACCTGGTAAATACAAAAGAGGCACAATACCTTTCCACCTACATCAAAATGGCCGATTTACCACAATTTTTGCTTTAAATATGAATAACTTTGTAGTTATTCCCATACAAATCTAATATAAGTACTGTTCAAAACCTATTGGTGAAAATGCGGAGGCTCGAAATTGATTTTAGACCCATAGTTTCTTTGGCAAAGTTGCTCAGAATTGCCCCTAAAATATTTTCCTGCCATACCCTTTTTGAAAAAAAAAATCGACCCGCCCTAGTGTGAATTTTGAAATACTAGCGTCCGAAAATTCATGTATTTTTAAATTTTGTGATTTTCTTAAAATTGTATTTTCGAAATTAAGTCCGTAAAAACTTTTTCCAAGAACATGTATCGAATATTTTTAGACAAAGGTATCGACAAAAAAGTTGATTTCGAGAAATCTAAATTTTGCATGTAAAAACGAGGTAGAATGATCCATATACTGACATGAAATTGAAGAAAATAGAATTTTTTTTCAAAAATTTTTAAATTAGTGTCAAGTGATTGCTATGTTATTAAGTCTTTAGAGTTTTCAATTTAAAATTAAAAAGTAAACATCTTATGCTACAACTTAACATATCTTCAATTAGATGCAACACCACTTTTTTTGTGTAGAATAATATTAACTATATTTCTTATGTGGATCTATAATCGCTGATAAAATCCATTGTCAGTGATACATGAACAATGATATATGAACATAATAATGGTTTTTTATATCAGTTGAAAAATATAAGAAAAGTTGAAGGTTAATAAAAATGTTCATAAATTTAGAAAAGTCGATAAATATTGAATAAGTTGTAAAGTTGTAACTGGTCAAAAAAGTAGAAGCAGTCGCATAATGTCGAAAAGTTAAAAAATAAAGTAAATTAATAGAAAAAGTCGATTTTCAAATTTATGACGCTATAGTGGATGAAGCTTTTTTGATTTTAAAATCCGTTGTGATTTGATGATCATTATTAATCTCTTATAATACCAAGTTTAACTAAAACTATCCCATGCTAAATAGGAATAAAGGTTTGTCCGAGGCATCTAATTTGGCACCACTGTGTTCTATTAGGAGCTAACTGTAATGCAGACGAATTTTTTATTCTGAAGTGCTCTTCAGAAAAAAACATATATAAAAAAAATCGAAAAAACGATGTTATGTCGAAAATTTTTTGAGAATCCTTTTTGATAAATGAAAAAATTAATACTGAAACAAATTAATTTAAAGTAAACAATTTTTTTTATAAAATTAAAAATGCTTTTTAATACCTGCATTTGATCTTTGATTTTGATTCTCGCAATTTTAATGAGTATCAATTTAGGTACAATATTGTAGCGAAATTTGGTTTATGCCAGTAAATTCTCGTAATAATTATTAAACGATATTAGCTAGCATCACTGACCGTAGAAAAATACGTGCATCACTGACCGTAAGAAAAATACGTGCATCACTGACCGTAAGAAAATACTTGCATCATTGACCGTAGAAAAATACGTGCATCACTGACCGTAGAAAAATAACGCCATCTAGAAGGCACTGGAAACAACGGCGGATGGTTCTAGCAAATGATGACTTTAGTATAAAAGTCTGTCATATGAGCAGCAGAGACACAGTTGATATTGAACAGTGGAACACAGTGGATCTAAAGTGAGAACATTTCAATTTAAGTACTAAAGTAACGTTTGTGTATACAATTTGAATGTAAAGATTAAATAAACAATTGTACTGTGTAAAAACTAACGTTTGTGATTTAAATAAACCATTTTATAATTAAATAAAGATTGCGTTTTTCTTGATTGTTACACAATCCAGTGATCGAACTCAGAAAAGTGTAAGAGATTGAAATTACAGTCAAAGGGACATGAAATTTCGTAACAATTTATTATAAATAACTCAGGCCGACAAAATATCAGACCCAGAAACGAGACTTTACTGTTCATTTGTGGAAATTTATGGTATTGCTGGCCATTTGCACCATATGGGTAAGGAAGAAATCGAGCAAATTCAAAAGCATAAATTTCCATAAACGATATCTCAAAATGGAAACAATATTGTTCCGAAATTTCCCTTCCCTTTGACAGTAATTTCAACCTCTTACACTTTTCTGAGTTCGATCACTGGATTGTGTAATAATCAAGAAAAACGCAATCTTTATTAAATTATAAAATGGTTTATTTAATTCACAAACGTTAGTTTTTACACAGTACAATTGTTTATTTAATCTTTACATTCAAATTGTATATACAAACGTTATACTTTATTATTTAAAATCCACTATATCACTTTAGTACTTAAATTTAAATGTTCTCACTTAAGATCCACTGTGTTCCACTATTCAATATCAACTGTGTCTCTTCTGCTCATACGACACCATTTTATACTAAAGTCATCATTTTCTCGAACCATCTGCCGTTGTCTAGAATATCGTTTCCAGTGCCTTCTAGATAGCAATTATCGACGTTGATAATGTCGTACCACTTTATCATTTATAGTATAGAAAACATGCTAAATGTCGCTAGATGGTGTTATTTTTCTACGGTCAGTGGTGCACGTTTTTTTCTACGGTCAATGAGGCAAGTATTTTCTTATGGTCAGTGATGCAAGTATTTTTCTACGGTCCAGTGATGCTAGCTAATATCGTTTAGTAATTATTACGAGAATTTTCTGGCATAAACCAAATTTCGCTACACTGCCCTCCGCTTAAACTTGTTCGTCCCGAACAAGAGTCTCTCCATCTCAAGTATAAGGTGCCAGCCTTTCGATGTGGACTACCTTTAATTTACCTTTGTTGCCGGGGTATTTTTGGATTCGATACACAACATCATTAATCCTTGTGACCATCCGATAAGGTCCCTCCCAATGAGTCTGTAATTTAGGAGACAAGCCTCGTTTTCGTTGTGGGTTGTGTAGCAGCACTAATTGACCTTCTTTGAACCCTTCAGTATTTGCTCGCAGATCATACCGGGCTTTCATCTTGTCGCTAGCCAATTGAGTACGTCTCCTGATGAGCTCGTGTATATCTGCTAGTTTTTCTCTTTTCTGCGATATGTAATCGTCAGCATTGGTCGTTTCTGGGACAGCGCTTACTCCGTACTTCAAATCTGCTGGAAGCCTTAAGTCCGTACCAAAAATTGCTTTTGCTGGCGTGACTGTAGTGGTATCGTGTGCTGACGAAAGATAAGCCATCAGAAACATTGGTAGATGCTCATCCCAATCTTTTTGTCCTTTGTCAACAACCTTTTTCAGATGCTCCTCTAGAGTACGGTTGAACCTTTCGACCATGCCATCGGACTGAGGATGCAATGCTGTGGTACGTGTCTTCTGTATTCCAAGCATGTCACAAACCTCCTTAAAAAGTGCCGACTCAAAATTTCGTCCTTGGTCGGAATGCAACTCAAGTGGAGCTCCATATCGGCAAATCCAATTTTTGATGAAAATGTCTGCCACTGTTTTTGCTTCTTGATTGGGAATGGGATATATGTACTTCTGGCCACTTACTGAAGTAATCAATTACCACAAGGATGTATTTATTTCCTGCATTGCTAATTGGAAAAGGTCCCGCTATATCCATGGCTATCCTCTCAAAGGGAGCTCCAACGTTATACTGATGCATTTTTCCCCGAGTGCGGTGCCTTGGTCCTTTAGCAATTGCACATTGGTCACAACGGCGGATCCAGTCAGCAACTGTTTCTTGGCATCCTACCCAATAAAACCGTTTCTTTATTTTCTCTGTGGTTTTTGTTACGCCCAGATGTCCACCACTCGATCCATTGTGATAATCCTTGATTATTTCCTTAAATTTTTCCTTTGGAATAACCAGCAGTTTTGAACGAATTTTACCATCCTCGCTTTCCCAGATTCGGTAGAGGCAACCATCATGCAACTCCAAACTTTGCCATTGCGCCCAGTATGCTTTACAGATTTGGCTTTCACTTGATATTTCTTGCCACGCCGGTTTCCTACCCAGCTCTTTATACTTAATTATAGTTGCCAAATCTGTATCACTGCGCTGGTCCCGTTGTACCTCCTCTTTTGTCCACTTTTCTTCAGGCAAAATGTTCAAAAGGCGCACATCAATTGTTCCAGCTTTACTTTCCGTTCGTGAACAATGACCGCATTCAATTTTACATGGACGACGGGAAAGTGCATCCGCATTTCCATGCTGGCTTCCTTTGCGATGTTCTATGGTGAAATCATAGCTCTGCAAGCGTTCTATCCACCGTGCGATTTGACCTTCAGGATCCTTGAATTGAAGTAGCCACCTTAATGCCGAATGGTCTGTCCTCAGGAGAAAATGCTGTCCATATAAGTACTTATGGAAGTGCTTCACGCATTCCATTACTGCCAATAACTCTCTCCGAGTTACACAATAATTCCTCTCAGGCTTCGACAGAACTTTGCTGAAATATGCGACGACTTTTTCTTGTCCATTGATGACTTGGGATAAAACTCCTCCAATACCATGGCCACTCGCATCGGTGTCCAATACAAATTTTTCGCCGGGTATTGGGTACGCGAGTATAGGCGCCGTATACAATAATTCTTTCAGCTTTTGGAATGCAGTTTCCTGTGCACCACTCCATTCGAATTTCCGATTTTTCTGTGTCAGCTCATGTAGACTGCCTGCGACATTTGCGAAACCAGGAACAAAACGTCTGTAGTAAGTGCATAGGCTCAGAAAACTTCGCAACTCATGAAGATTAGATGGTCGTGGCCAATTTTTTACAGCTTTTATTTTATCCTCATCTGTCTGTATTCCTTCTGACGTAACCTTGTGCCCCAGATACTTGACTTCACGCTGGAAAAGTGAGCACTTTTTCGCACTTAATTTTAGTCCAGCTGCCTCCAAGCGCTCAAACACTTCCTCCAGATTTTTCAAGTGGTCATCAAAATCTTTTCCCATGATGATGATGTCATCGAGATACACTAAACAGGTCTTCCAATGTAGTCCTTTGAGCACTCGTTCCATTAACCGCTCAAACGTAGCTGGAGCGTTACAAAGACCAAACGGCATGACGTTAAACTGCCATAGACCATTCCCAATACTAAAGCCAGTTTTCTCCTTGTCTTTGTCATCTATTTCCACCTGCCAATATCCACTTTGTAAGTCCAGGGTGGAAAACCATGTTGCTCCAGATAACGTATCCAGTGTATCATCGATTCTGGGTAACGGGTAGCTGTCTTTTTTGGTGACGTCATTTAATTTTCTGTAATCCACACAGAATCGCATACTTCCGTCCTTTTTCTTGACAAGCACGACCGGTGAACTCCACGGGCTTTCTGATGGTGCAATGACCTTTTCTCGCGCCATATCCTCTATAAGGCCCGTTACTTCCTCTCTCTTAGCGAGTGCTAGTCTCCTTGGGGGTTGACGAATTGGCTGAAAATCACCTGTATCAATGCGATGTTTGACAACTGATGTTTGGCCATTATTTTCTCCTTTGAACGCAAATATCTGCTTTTGCAGAAACCTTTTTGCTTTATTTTTGTTCTGGGCAGACAACCCCTTCGTCCACTCTTTCGTCAATAGTTCCAAGGCCGATGATGATTTTGTCAAAGCTGTACCTTTTGTGTCCTGCTGGTCATTTTCACAATTTATAACAGCCGTAACTTTCTCACATTGCGCTATTACTTCACCTTTTTGCATCCATTTCGGCTTATTTGTTGGATTCAAAATTCGTACCGGTATTTTGCTGTCCGCTCTTGTTTTTACTAGGGTCTTTCCAATAATTAGGTCTTTCTTTAAATATTTCTTATCTGCTTCCACTACTCACAGATGGCTTGTCCCGCAGTCTTCACTTGTTGTAGCCCAAATAATTTCTTCGGTGTTGGATTCAATTCGACAGCGCTCACTTATGTAGACTCTTGCAATTGTTAATTTTTGTCCACAGCCAATGTCTAAAGGCAACTCTACATTGGCATATCTTAACGTCTTTTTCTTAAGATCCAAAGTGAACCCGTGTCGAATCATGAAGTCCACGCCAATGATAACCTCATCGGTGTTATTTGCAACAATAAAATCATGTTCCACAGTTTTGTTGTCGATAAGAACACTTGCTGTAACTTTTCCTACTATTTGCGCAATTTCTCCTGTCGCTGTTCTCAATTGGATCCCATTTAATGGCATAACTCGTCGTTTATTAAATAAATCTGTCCTCACAATTGATGCGATGCGATGCGCCTGTATCCAAAGTTAGCTCACATGGTCTTTCGTTGATTTTTCCACCGATGGTAAGGCTGTTGGAATTTCGGCACAGCTTCGAAATTAAGACTGTGGGGCAATCATGAGTGAGAGTCAGTTCACGCCCCGCTGTACTAACTCTCCTTAGTTTAACGACTGCTCTTCACTACCATTTTCGCCATCGTTCACCCTATTTCCAATTTTTCTTCTTGGTGAACGTGATGCGGAACGTTTACCACGTGATTTGCAGTCACGTGCCATGTGTCCCTGCTTGCCACAGTTATAGCAATTTCCGTTGAAGCTACTGTTGGCGAACGACGAATTTTTGTTCTCAGCCTCCACCTCCATCCAACGAGTTTTCAATGATGCGCGGCATGTCAATGCAATCGTCTCTTGAATGAGAGCAACCGTGACTGTTTCATTAAATGTAATCTTCGGGTTCTTCATTGTCTCGCGTTTTGTCTCTGAGTCACGTATGCCGTCAATAAACGCCTCTATTTTGAATTATTCAGCCACGACACTTAACTCGTCAGGATAGGAAAGGTGTGCCAATCGTTCAATATCTGCAGCATACTCCTGCAAGGACTCACCAGATTTCTGGACACGACTTTTCAACTCCAGTCTGTGAATCTGCTTCATGTGGTCACTGCCATATTTTCGCTGTAAGGCATCCATCACTGCCTTGTAATTCTTTTGCTCCGCCACTGGGACCGTTTGCAATACTTCTGCAGCTGCGCCTTTTAATGCCACAACTAGCGCTGCTGCTGCGCTATCGTTATCCCAACGATTATGAGCAGATGTTTTTTCGAATTGTAGCTTGAAAACATTAAATGGCGTTGTTCCATCGTACGTAGGTGCCTTAATTCTCTCTGCGCTGATTTATCTTATCACTTGAGTGGTTGGTCCGCTAATTTCCAACTGTTGAATCCTTTTATTAACGTCTTCAAAATTATTTTGAACTTTTCAAGATTACTTTGAACTTTTTCAAACTTATCTTGGGCTTTTTCTTTGAATGATTCAACGTCGTCTCGTAACTCAATCACTTTTGCATCGAGGCCATTTACCATTTTGGCAACCTCCGTTCGAACAGCCTCGTGGATCTCCGTCGCGTTCTGACTCAACCTCTGATCAATCTGTAGCGCGTTCTGACTAATTTTTTCCCGAACGTTCTGGATTTGCTGCGCGTTCTGACTTAACTTCTGGTCTATCTGCAATGCATTTTGATTTAAGCTCTGACCAATTTCTTCCCGAACGGCCTGGACATTGTTATTCATCTGCAGCGCCTTCTGACTCATTGCCTGCGTCATCGCCATTAACATTTTCTCGAACTTCGACATATCCACAACTTCACCACTTGCAGCCGTTCCAGAAGCTTCCTCCATTTTCGCTGTTGATTCTGAGGCATCACTATAAAATTCATGCTCTTCCAGGTTTACCCCTTGAGCCTCAAGAGCCTGCCGTAAACGTTTCTGTAACTCCAACTTTCCGCCAGACGATTGCAGATTCAGCTGCTGCAACTCCTTTTTTAGTTGATCCACTTTTAGTTCATCAAACTTAACCATTTTTTTTTTTTTGATTGTTAATTCTTTTTACACAATCCCACTTCTGACACCAATTGTTACGAAATTTCCTGTCCCTTTGACAGTAATTTCAATCTCTTACACTTTTCTGAGTTCGATCACTGGATTGTGTAATAGTCAAGAAAAACGCAATCTTTATTTAATTATAAAATGGTTTATTTAAATCACAAACTTTAGTTTTTACACAGTACAATTGTTTATTTAATCTTTACATTCAAGTTGTATACACATACGTTATACTTTATTACTTAAAATCCACTATATCACTTTAGTACTTAAATTCAAATGTTCTCACTTAAGATCCACTGTTTTAAACTGTTCAATATCAACTGTGTCTCTGCTGCTCATATGACAGCCTTTTATACTAAAGTTATAATGTTCTCGCACCATCTGCCGTTGTCTAGAATATCGTTTCCAGTGCCTTCTAGATGGCGATAATGTCGTACCATCCGCCATTATCCTGAATGTCGTTTCCAGTGTCTTCTAGATGGCGATTATCGACGTTGATAATGTTGTACCATCCGCCATTATCCAGAATGTCGTTTCCAGTGTCTTCTAGATGGCGATTATCGACGTTGATAATGTCGTACCACTTAAATTTTTTCATTTCCATTAATATATAAGCTTTTTACTTGGTTTTAAAGCTTCATGCTAAATTTCTAAGAAAGCAAATAGCTGTAGTAGCTAAACTCTATTATTATTAACTCGTTATATCTGTAAGAATTGTTAATAGTCCTCAGTAAATCATAGAGTAGCTTTTCAGATGATCAAAAATAACAGTTTAAAATTAAGTTATCGTTAGATATTTTTCCATTTTTTTAATAGATAAAAGTATAACACACGTTTTTGGTTTTGGAGTAGACTATGCAATAACCGTTAATTAATTTGGTCATTGCTAATAGATAAATAAGCAGATTTGGAAGTTTCTTGTGAATTAATGACAAAAAATGTATTTTCTTTGATTTAGTACACGTGTACATGCTTATGTATAATGCATCAAACAATGTGAAAGATCGAAATTTAATTTTGGAAGGATGAGGTGAAAATTAAATTGATTGACTTATTATGGATAACGTCAAAAATGGGGACAAAAATTCTTTTGAGATTCTTTCTTTTATCCTAAATGCATTTTGACCTTTTCCCATCTATTTGCCCAATATGTTATTTATTTTCCATAAATATGACCAGAAACAGCGGAGTGCAACTTCCTCCAAAATTTAGTTTTGACCACTATTCGCACTATTTGGTGTAATAACTCTTTTCCTTCCTACTTTCAAAATTCATTTCTAACCGTATTGCATCAATTTTTGGCAGAAATTTTATATCTTTAAATGAGGCTAAATTACCTCTGGGGATACCTTTTCCCATACTTTTCCAAAGACGGGGTAATTTACTTATAACTGCGTATTATTTTTGAACTCTGTACAGCAAATTTAAATTTTTCAGAAGATTTAAAGTGTTGCAGCTTAAATTAAAAATAGATCGAAATTGTTCTGGTTATCGGCTTCGTCTAAAAATTTTATTGAATATATGCACGTGTGTATAAAAAATTAGAACAAAATTTGTGGTTAGTTTTTCATGAGTGTAAAAAAATTTTAGGATATGGCATCACTGATCCTGCAGTTATGAAATAATATTTATTTCAGACACAAACCCTAGTCATACAGTTTTAAGGCACCTGAACTTTGCCATAGTTATAAACCACAAATAATGAATCAAATGTAAAGAGCGATACTCCCAACTTGGAACGTATTGGATCGTGTTCTTATATCAATAATAATCTGCGAATATTATTTCATCTTGCGAATATTTTTAAAGATGTATTTCAGAAAATTAATTTTTATTGCTAGCAGCCAAGGCATCAAATCCGATAGCATGATTTTTTATTTAGACTTTTTCCAAGTTAAAAAATCGCAAAATGGTTCCAATGCGTTCAAAGCTGAAAGTATGTATCATTCTTTATATTTAATTCTTTGCAAAGCAACTGCTTTAACTACAAAAATGTTACTTGGGTACATACATGCATACATACATACATACATATGTACATACATATAGTATAAATGTATAATTCGAACACAATGCGTTGCTAACGGTCTATGGTTAATTTTGTTGTTTGTTTTAAATAAAATATAAAAAAAATCGGTTCGCAGCAAGTACCGTACAAGTAACTTCTCTTGAGAACAATTCTTTTTTTTAATGTTTCGATACTTCGAAAATCATTTGAGAATATCTTATGATTACAATATGGCACTATTTATCTAGATTAAACAAATACATAGGCATTCTGATGAATATCTATTTCAACTCTACGAATCCATACTTTTATATGAAATTTATATTGCGTGCATAAAAAAGTCAGTTTTTTATGAATAAAAAACGAACCGCTGGACCGATTTTTTCCAGACTCCTTTCAGATCTAAGTCATGACGTGGCGTATCGATTGATAAAGTCATCAAAAAATTCTGTCCAGTAGTTATTGAGGAAACGAAAGCCAAAATATGTCTACATACGTACACACACACACACAGACATCACTCTAAAAATACTTGTAAACGATTGTCGAGGTCTTGAAACGTAAAGAAAACACAAAATTACCTATTTCGATTTTCGGACCTATTATAATAACTTCTCAAGAGAAGTTAATAACAAAATGACGCAGCACAAAGAAGAAATTTATATATGTTTTTAGAAGAAAAACAGAAAGTTGCAATCTTATTTCAGTTTCTCTCACAGTAGATAATTCTACAATAAAAATTTAGACAAGTTGTTACTCTGAAATTCGTATATAAGAATTTCAAAATTTTCAAATTAATTTCATATTTATTACCTTTAGACTCAAAGTTTAACTTTTTCACTTCTACTTTTCAATTAAATTTAGAATAATTTGCACTTTTTTCTAATAACTTTAAATTTCTTTGTTTAAAATAAATACCTAATACTCGTAACACATTGGGTGAGTTCGGTAAAGTCAATTGTTGAACAACTATATACTGAACGTTCCGAATTTTCATCGCTAACATAGCTCGTTAAGTGGGTTAATACAACTTTTGCGTGTGATGCATGAGTTGCGATTTATGCAATCTGTTTCTGTTTTTTTTTCGGTTTTCAATTTTTTACAATGGATTTTGCTGAAAAAAGTTTACTTTCCAAAATATCCACTTATGAACTTTAAATAATTTTCTGGATTTTCTTTAATTTTCTCATACTTGTAATTTATTTTCTCGAGTTGTACTGATCGGACATGTTTTAACAATAGTCTTTTACAATGGTGTAGTGTTAATGTTGTAGTGGCAATTTTTCACATTTGACCACTTAGTGCGATCAGAGCGATTTGCGTAAAATGATGCTGTAAAGATATTTTCCTTGTTCTTCGGGTTATCCCGGAGGTAGTCACTCGATAAGTGACTACTCATCGCGGCGGTTCACCCCGAGCCACTTGGAGTCACCGACGTAAGTGAAAAACGCGATTTTTTAGAATTGCAGCTCGTACTAACGTTGCGATCTGTCATACAACTGTTTGTACAACCCCATACGATTATGTGAAAGATTGAAACGTTACTATGGTTGTACAACACGTTGTACAACACGTTGTACCAGCGTTTGCAAGAAAAATGAAAAATTTTTAATAATTTGACGAATCGCATGACTAGTCGCAACATTTGTATGTACATTGGTACAATTTTGCTTCGTTTTTAGTTTCGTCAAATTGTTGTCTGATGCAAAAGTGTTTATAAAAAGAGTGGATTGGGACCAAGAGTGAATAGAAATGAAAAGGATAATGCAAAGTGGCTCGATTTCATTCAAATTGGACACTAAATCGACGGAGATATCGCAGCATTTATATAAAAGAGAGCAACCGATTGTACAGTTAGTACAAAAACTTATCGCACCTTATTACGTTTTGCGGTTGGTGCGATTTTTTAAATTTTATTGCTGTAAGGATATTTATATATATATAATCACTCCATAAGTGACAACTTATCAACGCGGTTCACCCCGAGTAACGTTGGGTCACTTAAAGTCACTTTGGTTCACGAAATTCGTAAAAATCCAAAAAAAAAAAAAATTCCACGCACCGCAAAACGTAATAAGGTGCGCAACGTTTTTGCAACAACGTGGCCTAAAGGTGGTATAGTGCAATTCTATAAAAATCGCACGCAAACCACAAAATCGCGATTTACACTCACCTCGGTGACTCCAAGTGACCCAAAGTGACCCAAAGTGACTCGGGGTGAACCGCCTCGATAAAAGTTAGTTATAGAGTAATTACCTCAGGGATAATCCGAAGAACAAGGAAAATATCCTTACAGCAATAAAATCCAAAAAATCGCACGCACCGCAAAACGTTAGTAGGTGCGCAAAGTTTTTACACCAACGTGGCCTATAGGTGTTACAGAGCAATTCTACAAAAATCGCACGCAAACCACAGATCGCGATTTTCACTCACCTCGGTGACTCCAAGTGACCCAAAGTGACTCAGGGTGAACCGCCTCGATGAGTAGTTAGTTATGGAGTCATTGCCTCCAGGATAGTCCGAAGACCAAGGAAAATATCCTAACAGTAATAAAATCAAAAAATCGCACGCATCGCAAAACATTATTCGGTGCGATAAGTTTTTGCTCCAACGTGGCCTATAGGTGTTATAGACAAGTAGTCACTTATGGAGTGACTACTTCCTGGATACTCCAAAGGACAAGGAAAATATCCTTACAGCAAGAAATTCCGCAAATCGCTCAGGACGCACTAAGTGGTCAAATATTAAAAATTACCACTATAATATTAACACTACACCACTGTAATTAAAAGTCTATTGGAACAAAAATTTTTTTTTATTTTTCGTGCTTTCTCTATCGATTGGAACAAAAAATTTAAAAAAATTACTCCCATAGTAAACTAAATAACATTTAACGTTTTTCGTACGTATTGGTGGTGCCACGCCCACTTACGCAATCCCGTTGAAATCCATATAATTTCAAGGCTTATAGTAATCAACACCTCTACACCAAATTTAAAGAAAATACCTCCCATAGTGCACTAAATACAACATTCAACGATTTTCGTATATATGGGACGTGCCACGCCTACTAACGAAATCTCGTCGAAATCCATTTAACTTAAAAATTTTTGGTAACCGACATCTCTGTACCAAATTTTATTGAGATTACTCCCAAAGTGCACTTAATATAACATTAAACGGTTTTTGTTTGTATGGGAGGTGCCACGCCCACTGAAGCAATCCCTTCGAAATGCATTTACTTTAAAAGCTTATAGTAACCGACAACTCCTCACCAAATTTTAAGAAGATTACTTTCATAGTACAATAAATATAACATTTAACTTGTTTTGCTTGTATGGGAGGTGCCACGCCCACTGGTACTATTGCACCCACTTTTCGTCTTGAGGTACCTTATAGCAAGTATATCCACCATACGAAATTTCAGAACGACTGTGTTGTTAATTCTCTTATTATAACGTTTATAAATATTGTGGGCTGTGCCACGCCCTTCAACGAGTTCTGCCAGTATAGTGACATAGCATGTTATGATGACTGCTTTTAGTGGTATTATCTATAAAATTTTTTTGAAAATCGTCAGTGCCGTTTTTGAGTAATATTGAATCAAAATTTTCAATTATTGAAAAGTGCCACGCCCACTTTTCCGATTCCGCCCACTTTTGGCAGAATTTAAGACATTTATGATCTGCATCTGTGTACCAAAGTTTAATACAATATCTTGAATGGTTTTCGAGATATGACGTTATGAAAATAAAAGTTTAGGGCTGTGCCACGCCCCTCCAGGAGCCTTTGATAAGTTAAAACCCAGCCCAATCCTAATTTTGTTCACATATGTACCTAACCCCCAAGTTTCATCAAAATCGCTGCACCCGTTTTGGAAATAAAGTCTGAAAATATAAATATATATAAATAAATATATATATATAAATATATAAATACATACAATTATTGCTCGTTTAATAATAGTAGATATCAATTTCGTTGCTGCAAAGAAAGTTTTTTATTTCTAATTCGTGTTGGCTTACGCCGTTTGCATTCCAGTGACAGATTTTGAGAGTGTTCATTTATTTCCAATCAAAACTTTCATAAGTTGGTTTTGATTGTTCATCATCTCATGCATCATTGTCTGCATAGTTGCCATGAACAGAGTCATGCATTGAGTGAGCGTCATGAGCATGGTCTCAAAATTTTGAGAGTTGCTTATGATATTTGCAGGTTTATCCTGACTAGATTTAAGCACGTTAGCATAGGTCTGAGCTGATGTGTTGGGCAAGTTTGTAGGTACAATATTATTTGTAAAAGTCTGCGTGACTTGGGTAGGTGAACTTCGAACTATTTCCTTACGTAAGCGCATTTTGTTCTTCAATTCAGCATATACTGAGCACCCTCTGTAATTAGCTGTGTGGTTTCCTCCGCAATTTTTGCATTTTTAGTAGTAGCATCTTTTTTGTCAGTAGAACATGCTGAGGAGGGGTGAAAGTCGCCACAAGTAACACAAATAGTGCGAAGGGTACAATAAGATTTGGTGTGGCCAAATTCCTGGCAGTTTGTGCACTGCACAGGGCCCATTCGTTTAAGGGGCTCCTCAACGGATATTCTGCGGTTTAGTAGGTATCGCAGATTATAAATAGGATGCACATTATTTTTTTGCAATTTTCGGGTATCTGATTCAAGTTCAACACGAAAAAGCGGCTGTGGGATTCTATTTTTGTTTCTAATGTTGAAAATTGACTTCGGGTTAAATCCGGCATGAATTAGAGCTTCTTTAATTTCATTTTGTTCGACATCGGGTTCTATGCCTTTAATTACAATTGTTAAACCTTTGCTGCTTTTAAGCTGGTAGGTGTAGTAACTCTTTTTATTTTTTTCTAGGTAAGTGGCAATTGTTCTATAATTTTTTTCTGCGTAAATTTGTATTTTTTTCGGAAACATTGCCTTTCGTGAGAGGTATTATATGAAAGGCAACTTTTCCAATTAGAGAAACTAAATTACAAACAAGTGCATTAGAGCTGCGTTCACGTAAGTAGATGGGGGGAGGCCTAAGCGTTTTATTGTTTGCGTCGACCATTTTGTCGTCATTCAATTTAGATGAGTCGATATCAAGCAAAGCATATCGACTTTCGCTAAGTGGGTTGTTAGTAATTTGTTCACTTTTGCTTAATTTAAACATCTTTTTTGAGTTACTTGCATTACCCTTAGGACTTAACTTTCGCTTGATTTTAATATAGCGATCCACTCCAGTTTGGATCGCTGAAGTTACAGCCTTATTGGAGTTAATATCGGCGGTAAAGGTATTTTTTTTTGCTAGAAGTAATAGAAACATTGAGAAATTTTGTACTTGCGGTTGTTGCATTATTTTCCTGCTGGGGCATACAGTTGTGTTAATGAAAATAGTAGTGTTGCAGGACATGACTTTTATATTTCTTTTCTAAAATATTTTGCCTTACAAATTGAACTCCTTAGTAAAATTTTCGTAGGACTGAATAAAAAGAACAGAAAAGCAAAAAAATCCCGTTACTTTTGTTTCGTGCTGTCTTGTTTGCGATGCATTTACATATTTGCACCAAAAATCTGCTGTTCATTAAAATAGTAGTGCTTTACGTAATTAGTTGAAAAAAATTAAAAATTCTAGAAAGCCGCCATAAGTAAGTGTAATTAAGTAATTCAATAATTTGCTTATATGAATTTATTGCAATTGAGATACTCTTTCTTTTTTTAGTGGGTAGAGGAAGGAATTGCTGAATTGAAAAGATAGAATCAATAATTAGGCTAAGGAATCAGGGCAAGACTTTCAAGGAAACTGAAAATATGGTTGGATGCACTGCCCCTGATATTTAATGCTATTAATTATTGTAAGAAACCTGAAAATCGTGGTGGTAAGCGCCAGATTTCGTTATTAGACGACAGACGAAGTGCACGATATAGCAAGACTAAGCCCTCGGCGTCCTCAAAAATGATTAAACATCAGTCAAATCTGTCGATCAGTGCTGTGACAATTCGTCGTCGACTAATGGAAAGTAATTTGAATACAAGAAGTTCCAGGAAGGTATACTTTCAGACGAAGAAGAACGTCGTTGCAAGAATACAATTTGCAAAAGATTATATGAAATGGATTGCCGAAGAGTGGCGCAACGTATTATAGTCAGATGAGAGCAAAGTATTTTTTTTTTTTGTAGAACAGGCTCCAGACAGTATGTATTTTTGTCGTCAACCAAACACAGAATACCACCCAAAATAGACTACCAAGACAGTTAAACATGGAGAACTGGCCATTATAGTATGGGCTTACTTTTGCTAGACTGGCATTGACCCTATCCATTTGATCAAAACTATTATAGACAAAGCAGTGTACGTTAATTTATTGAAGGATGTAATGCTACCGTATGCCAGTCGGGAAATGCCTTTAAAATGGACGATTCAACAGGATAACGATCATAAACACACTAGTAAACTAGCTTATGAATGTTTGTATCTTAAAAAATCGACGTGATGCCATAGCCAGCTCAATCTCCGGACCTTAATCGGATAGAAAATTTGTGAGGAGATATCAAACGGATCGTAACAACAGCAAAGCCATCAAGTAGAACACAGCTTTGACAAATATTTAAAGGGACTTGGGCTGAAATTCCTGTGAAGCGTTGTAAGGACCTTATTGACTCTATTCCACGTCGATGCAAAGTCGTAATAAACAATAAAGCATTTATGACGAAATATTAGACCCAAAGAAACATGTATAACATGTAACATGTAATTTTAATTAAGTTGTGTCGTTTTTTTTTAATTTTAGTAACCACTACTATTTTCGTGAACAGCATTATTTTTGAATTTTATTTTGATTAAGCCATTGCGATAAAATAAATAAAAGTTTATAACAAAAGAAACTGTAAATATTCTCGGAAATGAATATACATAACTACTTTTTCAAAACTTTAAATGAAAATTGTACTCGTCATTTAATTTGATAGTAAAACACCCAGGATCCAACGGCATTACTATTTTCGTGAACACAGCTGTAGGTGACTCGCTTCCCTGCTGAGGTATCAAAAGAGAGCTACATTGAACACTCCATGGTGATTTAGCAGAGAGGGGACCCGTTTGATTAGGTCCCAGCAAAACATTTTCGGTTATGGAAGACTCTTCAGCGAATCACCTTAGCAAGCAAAATCGATTGCCCGCAATCTCATTTTCTGTTTGTTCGCAATGAAGTTGCGTTAGCAGTTGTCCGCTACAACGCAATTCCTGAGGAAGAGTTGCCGGCAAATCGCTTAGATGTTTAGAATATGATTCGAATTTTCGAATTCGATAATTGCAAATAATACCCTTAAAAGATTCTTTAGCAATAAAGTAAGAAGAGTCGCCAGCAATATGCTAAGCAGTGTCGTCAGCAATACGCTAAGAAGAGTTACCGGTTATACTCTAAGAAGACTCACCAGTAATACGCTAAGAAGTTTCGCCAGCAATACTATAAGAGTAAGAGTTGCCAGCGATTTGCTGAAGGGACTTGCAAACAATTATACCAATCGTTTGTGACGCGCTTGGAAGAGTTTCAAGCGATTGACTGGAAAAAAGAGGAAACGATTTAGTTAGGAATAAATTAATTCAATTATAAATTTTAACATAACAATAAATTCATTTTTTACTTTTTTTTTGACTACTTAAAATAAGTGTACATATATTAATGTCATTTACATGTGTTGTAGGTAACAAAAATAAAATAAAATTATATTAGACATTAAAATAAATTAGATTTTCCTCAAAAACATAAAAAGAATAACATTTATTTAAGTTTTAAGTTTTTGTCTAGCACATTTTGAACGTTTTCAATTCGGTCCTTAGCGTGTACAAAATGTTTCTGAGGAACAGAGTGTATTTTTTCATCTTCTGCATTTTTGAATTTGTATGACATATATCTGTAGAGAAAATTGAATAAAAATAATGATTGATTAAACTAAAATAAAATTTTACCTGCTATTGTTTTAATGAAAAAGTACTTTTGAATGGAAAGTTTGGTTTTTGTTCCCTTCCATGAAAAGTTTTTTGCCAAATTGTCCGTTAATATTTTCCTTATTGCTGATCTAACGAAATGAGAAATCCCTTCTCCACCAATTCTGATTAAAGCTCGTTTCTGTAAAATAAATTTACTTTTAATAATTTCATGCATTACGCTTTAGTGCACTACTTTTACGCTAAGGTGCACTTTTTATAACATTCGTTTGGGATAGGTGTTTTCAAAACTTTTTCAGCCGTGCAAGTGGCAGGGCTCAGCGGAGTACAATTAAGGGAACAATAATCATGATCATCGTTACTCTGTTTGAAGGAGCATGAACGGTATGCATAGATTTTTTAATGCATTAAAATAAGTTTTTATAAGTATGCATGAAAATGTAATCTTTTAGAAAGTTGTAATCTATTACTTTTGCCAAGTAATTTGAAACGAAAATGTAATTAATCACACATTTTCAGCAATTACATTTATTAACATTTGAAAAAAATTCTCTTTCAAGCGATAAAATTCACAAAAAATATTATGTTATTTCATATGATTTATATGGGAATCTAAAAGAAGAACTTGAGCTCTAGCCTTTCACCAATGCTTGTTGGACATGTATAAATGACCTTATTACAGTTTGCTTAAACTTTTCAACACACTTGATTGAAAAATGGAAAAATATTCAGAATATCCCATGAATTCAAAAATTTCATTGGTTTTCGTGTGTCCTATATACAAAAGTAGCTCGAACAGCTACCTTATTCAGCTTTATTTTGCCATTTTTAGAAAAAAAAATTTGAGTATGCGCCTCAAAAGCACTTCCATTTTGTGTCACGTCCGTATCGCTTTATATTGGCTAATATTCTGAAACAGCATGCTCGAACGAGCCTGTTATTTTTCCTAAATATAGTCCTCCCCTAGTACTGCACAATGAGCCAAGTTTATAAAACAGATTTCTTTGGACGTCCATAGCTGTAGAAATACCCATACAGTGGCTCACAGCTTATTTGATACAGTACCCCTTGAGACCGAAGCCTAGACCGTTATAGATATCAAAAAATGGACTCCGGATTCGGTTTTCTCGTGGTTGAATTAAGAAAAAAAAATTGTTCCGGAAAATTTGGAAAAGCTGCATATAGCTGGAAGAGCCGGGGTCATATATGACCCCTTCGGCCTCAAGTAAACTTTTTTAAGAGATTTTTCAGATGCAGTATATGGTGTGTTTGAAGTTATTTTGAATCAAAAAATATACGCAATTTATGTTTTTAATACATTTTATTTAAAGATTTAAAAGAAAAATACATATATTTTCCGGACATGAAAGTTTTAATATTCATTAGCAGTAATGCCTATTTTTTGTGGTATTGGGTGAAGCAGTCACGATCTTTGGTGAAACAAAAGTAGAGGTTACACTCAGAGCACTTGTTGTCAGTTTTTCTGTCAATTTTCCGAGGGCAGACGATACACCTTTGTCGTTTTGGTTCTTTAGTAATTATATGCTTATATGCATTTGTGTTATTCTCTAATTTTTGCTTGTTAGCCGTTTTTCGTCCAGTCGTAAACGGTAAGATTTTCCGTTCGCTATATTTCCCAATAAGACCTATGGCAATAGAGTGTTTGAATTGAATAAAACCTTTTTTGGGCCATTTTGTGATATCAAAACTGCAAAAAACAAAAAAAAATAAAGAAAGCACCAAACTGCTTAGATATGAAAAAATATCGCAAAAAGTTTTACATGAGACCGAAGGGGTCACATATGACCCCATTTGATTTTGTGAAATTTGATGAAACTACAGTATATATTTGATGATCTCGATATTTTTTCAATAAAATACAACTAAATTCACAACTTACAACTATTTTTGGAAAATTTTTTTTTAAATTTATTCGATTTATCCGCAAAATACCTATGCAGCATAAGCAACACACTTTGCGCGCCAAAAAATCATACTAACAGAACTTATCTGCCACATTAAAAGCATTGCCAAATTCTTTAAAGCTTTTTCAACCATACACAACAGACATTTTGCCGGAATAATGGTAATAAAAGCAATAATTAAGAAAAAACGCGTGGGGTCATATATGATCCTTCGGACTCAAGGGGTTAAAGTTCAAATCACTATATCTTCCAAACTGGAAAGTTTTTTGAAAAATTTTAAACGCAATTTTAATAATTTAAATATTTTACTTAAAATATGTATTATATTAATTTCATAAATTTGTTGTTTAACAATTAAAAAAGAAAAACTTAAAAACCAGGTAAAATTCAGGTCACAGCTTATTTGATACAGTTCAATCGAAACCTTAAATAATTATTTTTTATTGCTTATTTCTATAAAACTAGTATTAGGTGTGGTAGCCTTCTTGGTTTAAAGCAGCCATCAGTCTGTTTTGCATAGATTGCACTAACTTTTGGGTGGTTTCTGGTGTGATTTAACCCCATTCTTCCTGCAACGCTCTTTTTAAATCGTTTTTGTTGGATATAGTGTGGTTTCGAATTTTTTTTTCCAACAAAGACCATACATTTGCAGTGACATTCGTGTCAGGTGACTGTACCCACGGTGCCATGAAGTGTGGACAATTCCAAATTAGAAAGGACTGCAAAATTCCTGAATTATGCTTACGGTCTTTGTCCTGATAAAGTCGAAATTCGTCTCGTATCCCGAGTTGTACATCACTTTGGAGCAAATTTTTCTTAAGGATATCAAGCTACATATTTTTACTCTAGCTGCACTTAAAAAAAACTAAACTTCCAAGGGCGGCTACTGACATACAGGCCCAAATCATAAGGCTATCGCCACCATACTTTACATTCAAACTTGCTGAAGTTCGCTACTGATCACATTTCAAAGGATATAAACTTCTGGAGGACAGTAATTTTTTCTAACGAATCTAAATTTACTATATTTGGCTCAGATGGAAAGACTTTCGTATGGCGAAGACCAAATACGGAACTAAAAAATAAAATCTGCGTCCGACTATAAAGCATAGTCGCGATGGCCTTATGATTTGGGCCTGTATGTCAGTAACCGCCCTTGGAAGTTTAGTTTTTTTTAAGTGCAGCTAGAGTAAAAATATGTAGCTTGATATCCTTAAGAAAAATTTGCTCCAAAGTGATGTACAACTCGGGATACGAAACGAATTTCGACTTTATCAGGACAAAGACCGTAAGCATAAGTCAGGAATTGTGCAGTCCTGGCTAATTTGGAATTGTCCACACTTCATAGCACCGTGGGTACAGTCACCTGGCACGAATGTCACTGCAAATGTATGGTCTTTGTTGACAAAAAAATCGAGACCACACTATATCCAACAAAAACGATTTAAAAAGAGCGTTGCAGGAAGAATGGAGTGAAATCAACCCAGAAACCACCCAAAAGTTAGTGCAATCTATGCAAAACAGACTGAAGGCTGTTTTAAACCAAGAGGGCTACCACACCTAATACTAGTTTTATAGAAAGTACCAGGAGACCGACCACTGTTCGGTTTTTCGTTTTGAGGTTGAAAAAATCGAAAAAATATCGAATTTGTAGAAAAAAGTTGACTAATATTGAATAAGTTGAAATATTTAAAAAACATTACAAAGAGTTGAAAAGCCAAAAATAAAAATTAGGAAAGTTAGTAAGTTGTAAGGACTCCTTCGGATGATGATACATATTTTTTTGCATCGTGTCCAAAAACTCGACAACAACAAATTTTTGTTGACGAAATACTTTCAAGTTTACAACAAGTAAGTTGTATAACTAATTCTCATGGACGACAACTTGACTTAGTCTTGGCTGCAAATAGTAGTAATGTTGTTGTGAGAAATGCTGTCCATGCTCTTTCTACGGTTGATTCCTATCATCCACCTTTGAGTATTGTGTACCAATCTGACAATGAAAATTTAATTAATGCATGTTCTTCCATCAATATTTATGAATTCAATTTTAAAAAAGCTGACTTTTTAAAGTTGAATGAGAATTTAAGGAATAAATTAAACGACCTTATTATTTTTTTTAATAATACGAGTAATTCATTTGATGAGTGCATTAAATTTTTCTATGGTGAACTTTTTTCGGCCATAGCATTGTCGGTGCCTTATGCAAAGAGGTATATTAATAATTCTTCATACCCCTGGCACACAAAGGATTTAAAAAAAATTCGCAATGGCCGTAATAGGGCCAGGACCGAAATGACTTAGTTGCTTACCAGCGAATTTTCCATGAATTTAAGGATATGTCGGCTTTAGTTTATTCTGAATATTTGAATAAAATTAGGTTGAATATTCTTCATGACCCCAAGCATTTTTGGGGATTTATTAATACAAAAAAAAAGTCTGACGGGTTTCCATCAGAATTCAGAACAGTTGATGGGCTCACTAGCGACCCACAAATTATAGCTGGGTTGTTTGCTAATTTGTTTAAAGAATCCTTTTCTACGGAATTATTTAGCCCTGAGATCAACTATTTTGAATATATGGATAACGACCCTTTAGTTTCGATTAATGAGATGTCTTTCTCACCTGAACTAATAGAGAAATATATCTCATCTCTTGATGAGGACTTCAGCTCCGGACCTGATGGTATTCCTGCGACAGTACTAGTTAACTGTAGCTCTGTGCTGAGTCAGCCCCTCAGTTTGTTATTTAATAAATCAATTAGATATAGCTATTTTCCTAAATTTTGGAAAAATGCATACATAAGCCCCATTTTCAAGAAAGGGTGTAAAAATTATGTTTCAAATTACAGGCCCGTAGCGAAGTTATCATCGATACCGAAAATTTTTGAACGCATTGTGTACGATCAAGTTAAGGTGTGCTGTAGTGAAGTCATAACAACTCGTCACCATGGTTTTGTTAATGGCAGATCTACAGTTTCTAACCTCCTTGATTTTACTTCCTTTGCATTAAGCTCTTTTGACTCTGGTGGGCAAGTTGACTGCATCTACACTGACTTCAGTAAAGCATTTGACAAATTACCACACAATTTGATTTTATTTAAGTTAAAAAAGCTTGGATTTCCTTTAAGTTTTGTCAGCTGGATTGAATCTTATTTATCTGATCGCTCATATCAGATAAGATTTCGGAGGGTGTTTTCCTCCCCATTCAGCGCGGCATCAGGTAGCACAAGGAAGCCACCTGGGGCCGCTCCTGTTCATTTTAGCAATTAATGACGTTACACATGTCATTAAAAACTCGCATCTGCTAATATATGCAGATGACATGAAAATTTACAGGAACGTGAAGGGGGTTGGGGATACTATTCCACTTCAGTCTGACTTGAAATCCTTTGAGGTTTGGTGTTCTAAATATAACTTACATCTTAATCCTGATAAATGCCAAACTATGATTTTCACCAGGAGAAAAAATATTGTGGAGTTTGGTTACGAATTAAAAGATAAGAAAATTGGTCGTGTTGATTTAGTCAAAGACCTAGGTATACATTTTGATGTTAAATTAACTTTTAATGAGCATATTAATCAAATTTGTAAAAAATCCTCATCTCTGCTTGGCTTCATTAAGAGGTGGGCAAAAGAATTTAATAGCCCTTTAGTAACGGTGACTTTATATAATACAATAGTGCGTCCTCACTTAGAGTACGCCAGCCAAGTGTGGTCACCATTTTATAATATTCATATTAATAGAATTGAGAGAATTCAAAAAAATTTTATTCGTTTTGCTCTCAATGGCTTAAATTGGATTGACTCTTTAAACCTTCCTCCTTATGAGGATCGTTTGCAGTTACTACATATGCAATCTTTGAGCACGCGTAGAAATATTGCGGATATACTTTATCTGCATCAACTTGTAACTAGGTCTCTTGCTGCACCAGAGCTTCTTAATTATATTCACTTAAACACTAATCGCAGGAGTAATCGTAACTCTAATCAATTATTTTACCAACCTTTTAGTAGAACTAATTATATGGCTACTGCTCCTTTTAATCGCATGACTACTTTTATTAATAATTGCGATGTATATGATATTAGCTTGTCAAAAGGTCAACTCAAGCTTAGATTGAAAAATAACTATAGTTAATTTTGTAGCTTAATGGTTGTTGGTCTTTATGTTTGTGTTGTCCGAGCCCCACCGCATGATGGGTAAATTTTTTCTAACATTTATGCCTTGGACCATGTTAATAAATTCATACAATTACATTCATGCAATTGTATGTTTATATACATATGATCTGGGTGGGTATGTTGAGAAAGTGTGATAAAGCTAAGAAGAAATTATAAAAAAATAAAAAATTAATTGCATGTATAATTTTTTCATTTCCATTAATATATAAGCTTTTTACTTGGTTTTAAAGCTTCATGCTAAATTGCTAAGAAAGCAAATAGCTGTAGTAGCTAAACTCTATTATTATTATTATTATTACTATTATTATTATTATTATTATGAAAAAAAAGAGGTTGAAAAACGTCAATAAAGGTTAAAAAAAGTAGTATGGGCAATGTTGAAATGGGATGAAAAGGCGAAAAATGTTGGAAAAGTTGGAAAAAAATGGAACAGAAAAAAGTTGAGAGAAGTTGAAGCGTGAAAGTGAAAAGTGTTGAAAAAGTTGAAAGAGGTTGAAAATCTCCAAAAAGTTGAAAATTTCGAAAAAAGTTGAACGATGTTGAAAAAGTCAAGAAAAATTAAATGAAGTTGACAAAGTCGGAAAAATATGGAAAATGTTGACAAAAATTAAAAGAGGTTGTAAAATGTTGAAACAGTTGAAAGAAGAAAGATAACTTCAAAAAAAGTTGAATGAGGTCGAAAAAGTCGAAAGAAGCTGAATGATGTTCAAAAAGTCGGAAAAAGATGGAAAATGTTGAAAAAAGTTGAAAGAAGTTGAAAAATTCGAAAAAAAGTTGAATGAGATTAAAAAAGTCGAAAAAAGGTGAATAAGGTTGACAAAGGCGGAAAATGTTCAAAAAAGTTGAAAGAGGTTGAAAAATGTTAAAACGGTTGAAAAAAGTTGAATGAGGTTAAAAAAGTCAAAAAAGTTGAATAAGGTTGAAAAACTCGGAAAATGTTGAAAAAAGTTGAAAGAGGTTGAAAAATGTTGAAACAGTTGAAAGCAGTTGAATAATTCGAAAAAAAAGTTGAATGAGGTTCAAAAAGTCGAAGAAAGTTCAATAAGGTTGAAAAATGTTGAAACAGTCGAAAAAATTAAATGAGATTGAAAAAAATTTAAATAGTTTGAAAAACTCGAAAAAAGTTGAAATATCTCAAAAAGATTTGATGAGGTTGAAAAAGTTGAATATGGTTGAAAAAGTCGAAAAAATTGAATGAGGTTGAATAAAGTTGAAAGTGGTTGAAAACTCGAAAAAAGTTGAATGCCTCTAAAAAATTTAATGAGGTCGAAAAAAGTTGAATGAGTCTGACAAAGTCGGAAAATATGGAAAATGTTGAAAACAGTTGAAAGAGGTTGAAAAATGTTGAAACGGTTGAAAAAAGTTGAATAACTCTAATAAAGTTGAAGGAGGTTCAAAAAGTTGAATAAGGTTGACAAAGTTGGAAAATGTTGAAAAAAGTTGAAAGAGGTTGAAAAATGTCGGAAAAATATGGAAAATGTTGAAAAAAGTTGAAAGAGGTTCAAAAATGTTGAAATAGTTGAAAGAAGTTGAATAATTCGAAAAAAGTTGAATGAGGTTAAAAAAAGTCGAAAAAAGGTGAATAAGGTAGACAAAGGTGGAAAATGTTGAAAAAAATTGAAAGAGGTTGAAAAATGTTGAAACAACTGAAATAAGTTGAATAAATCTAAAAAAGTTGAATGACGTTCAAAAAGTCGAAGAAAGTGGAATATGGTTGAAAAAGTCGAAAAAATTGAATGAGGTTGAATAAAGTTGAAAGAGGTTGAAAATCTCGAAAAAAGTAGAATATCTCTAAAAAAATTGAATGAGGTCGAAAAAAGTTGAATGAGTTTGACAAAGTCGGAAAAATATGGAAAATGTTGAAAGAGGTTAAAAAAAGTTGAAAGTACCACGCCCACTGATGCAATCCAGTCGAAGTCCATTTAATTTCAGAGTTTTTACTAACCGACATATCTATACCAAATTTTAAAAAGATAATTCTCATAGCACACTAAATATAACACAAAATGTGTTTTGCTTGTATGGGAGGTGCCACGCCCACTGATTCAATCCCGTCGAAATCCGATTAATTTTAAAGCTTATAGTTACCGACATCTCCTTACCAAATTTCATTAGGACTACTCATACAGTTCACCAAATACAGCACAAAACGTTTTTTGTATCTATGAGAGGTGCCACGCCCACTGATGAAATACCGTCGAAATCCAATTAATTTCAAAGCTTACTAGTAACCGACACCTCCATACCAAATTTCATTAGGATTACTCTTATAGTTCACCAAATATTGCACAAAACGTTTTTCTCTTGCATGGGAGGTGCCACGCCCACTAAAAACATCGTGTTGGATTCCATATAATTTCAATGCTTATAGTAACCGACATCTCTATACAAAATTTTATTAGGATTACTCTTATAGTTCACCAAATATTACACAAAACGTTTTTGGCTTATATGGGAGGTACCACGCCCACTGAAGCAATCCCGTCGAAATATATTTAATTTCAAAGCTTATAGTAACCAACACCTCCTCACCAAATTTTAAGAAGATTGCTCTCATAGCACCCTAAATATAACACTTAACGCTTTTTTCTTGTATGGGAGGTGCCACGCCCACATGCACTATTGCGCCCATTTTTGGTTAAAAAATACCTTATAGCAAGTTTACCTGCCATGCTAAATTTCATATCGACTGCATTGTTAGTTCTCCTATTATAGCATTTATAAATATTGTGGGCTGTGCCACGCCCTTCAACGAGTTTTGCCAGTATAGTGACAAAGCATGTTATGATGACTGCTTTTAGTGGTATTATCTATAAAATTTTTATGAAAATCGTCAGTGCCGTTTTTGAGTAAAATTGAATCAAAATTTTCAATTATTGAAAAGTGCCACGCCCACTTTTCCACTTTTGGCAAAATTTAAGACATTTATGATCTGCATCTGTGTTATTACAATAACTTGAATGGTTTTCGAGATATGACGTTATGAAAATAAAAGTTTAGGGCTGTGCCACGCCACTCCAGGAGCCTTTGATAAGTTAAAACCCAGCCCAATCCTAATTTTGTTCACATATGTACCTAACCCCCAAGTTTCATCAAAATCGCTGCACCCGTTTTGGAAATAAAGTTTGAAAATATATATATATGGTATATACATATATATATATATATATATGGGTAGTTCTTTGTCAAAAAGGCCACCCCCTCTGCCCATTTCAGTTTTGAAAAAAAAAAATGTTCAAGCATATGAAAAAATCGGAAATTTTCTCAATTTCTTGATGCCGTCTGGCCTTTTTCGAAAAAATTGCTTTCTAACCTCAAAAAACGTGTTTGAAGAGAAAGTGTTATAAAAAAAAAGATAAAAATCGCCGTAAAATGTGTTATGCTGCTAGGAAATCTCACCAATCGACTTCATGGGCAGGTTTTTTGGATCTCTGAAGAAGAAACTTTTTTCAGACTATAAATTCAAAATGCCGGATCCAAGATGGCGGACAGTGTGACATCAAAAAATCAATTTCTATTGATGGATTATCACAAAATACGAGATTTGGGGTTTTTTGAGGTTGCTAATTACGATTATCAATTTCGATGTTAAATTTTCCGATTCTGTCTCACCGTTTCGAAAAAACAATGGTTTTCTAACCTTAAAACATGTGTTAAAAGAGTAAGTTATAAGAAAAAACTAATAAATAGTCAAAAATCGCTGAAAAAATGGAATAATTGAAGGAAATCTCACTAACCGATCTCCATAAGGGAGTTTAGGGGTCTCCGAACAAGAAATTGATGTCAGTGTTTAATTAAAGATGGTGGATCTAAGATGGCGGACAGTGTGACAACAAAAAGTCAATTTTCATTGATATATTTCTACAAAATCAATAACTTGGCTAATTACGATTAACGAATTTGATAATTGATCAAAAAGCTGTAAGGCTCATCACTCCCCCTTCCCCCCACCCTTCCCCCGCAACCTTTCCTAGTGCTATCGGGGTTGTTGTTAGACGCAACCAAGCCCAAGCGGGGCAGTCCGTGCGGAGATGGAGAGGTGTATCGTCATCCTCCCGACACCACCGGCACTCCCACTCGTCTAGGAAGCCCATTTTGTGCATATGGTACCGCAGGTACCCATGCCCTGTGGCAATTTGAGCCAACAGCCTAATATCCCACCTATTGCTATTGTAAATGAAGTTGGTCCAGCCCCAGTTGCCCTGGGAACCCAACACAAGCTTTGCCTGCCTACAACCAGCTGTTAACATCCACCACATGGAGTGCTTTTCACGAAGCCACTCCCTGATGGTGGACTTTGCCCAGCACGAAAACGGTCAGTCAATATCGAAAAATTCAACATTGAAATCGCTAATCGTAATCAGTGACCTCAAAAACCCAAAAATTTCGTATTTTGTAGTAATCTATCAATAAAAAAAAGACTTATTTATGTCACACTGTCCGCCATCTTAAATCCGCCATCTTGAATTTAAACACTGACATCGACCCCTAAACTCTCTTATGGAGATCGGTTAGCGAGATTTCCTTCAATTATTCCATTTTTTCAGCGATTTTTGACTTTTTATTAGTTTTTTCTTATAACTTACTCTTTTAACACATGTTTTGAGGTTAGAAAACCATTGTTTTTTCGAAACGGTGAGACAGAATCGGAAAATTTAACATCGAAATTGATAATCGTAATTAGCAACCTCAAAAAACCCCAAATCTCGTATTTTGTGATAATCCATCAATAGAAATTGATTTTTTGATGTCACACTGTCCGCCATTTTGGATCCGCCATTTTGAATTTATAGTCTGAAAAAAGTTTCTTCTTCAGAGATCCAAAAAACCCGCCCATGAAGTCGATTGGTGAGATTTCCTAGCAGCATAACACATTTTTCGGCGATTTTTATCTTTTTTTTTATGGCACTTTCTCTTCAAACACGTTTTTTGAGGTTAGAAAGCAATTTTTTCGAAAAAGGCCAGACGGCATCAAGAAATTGAGAAAATTTCCGATTTTTTCATATGCTTGAACATTTTTTTTTTTTTCAAAACTGAAATGGGCAGAGGGGGTAGCCTTTTTGACAAAGAACTACCCATACAATTATTGCTCGTTTAATAATAGTAGATAAGCAATAAAAAATACTTATTTAAGGTTTCGATTGAACTGTATCAAATAAGCTGTGACCTGAATTTTACCAGTGTTTTTAAGTTTTTCTTTTTTAATTGTGAAACAACAAATTTATGAAATTAATATAATACATATTTTAAGTAAAATATTTAAATTATTAAAATTGCGTTTAAAATTTTTCAAAAAACTTTCCACTTTGGAAGATATAGTGATTTGAACTTTAAAAAAGGTACTCAAGGTATCAAATAAGCTGTGAGCCACTGTATGTGTATCTATGGATATGTATTTATGCATTTGTGTTTGTGTTTGTATATCTTGTAATTGATTACTTGAGAAATTGGAAATTACAACTAAAAGTAATCCGTTACAAATTTCGTTCAATTACTTTGCTTTTCAACTACATATTTTAGATTACAGTAATTTCAGTCGAAAATATTTCAATTACAATTACTTATAAGTCGAAAATATTTCAATTACAATTACTTTTAATTGTAATTGAAATATTTTCGTAATTTTCAATTACTATAACATGTAATTGTAATTGAAAAAATTCAATTACAAATTACAAGTAATTGTAATTGCATGAATAATTAATTGCCAAATGTAATTGATTGCGCACAAGTCTGGTTGTTACCACCATTTGATAGTAGTGTCTTCCAAAACTATAATTTTTTGAGTAGTTTGTCCTTCTTTTAATTTCAGTCGAAAATATTTCAATTACAATTACTTATAAGTCGAAAATATTTCAATTACAATTACTTATAATTGTAATTGAAATATTTTCGTAATTTTCAATTACTATAACATGTAATTGTAATTGCATGAATAACATGTAATTGTAATTGCATGAATAATTAATTACTAAATGTAATTGATTACGCACAAGTCTGGTTGTTACCACCATTTGATAGTAGTGTCTTCCAAAACTAAATTTTTTTAACGATGTTATACCAATAGAAATGAGTAGTTTGTCCTTCTTTAATTCGGTGCACCAAAAAAGGTTGAACTTTTTTGATGAAATAGGCTGTTCAAAATAGGATTGAAGATTTTGTATTATTTTGCCCTCAAAGTATGGAGCATTATTCTTTTTGAAGATATTGTAAATTTTTATAATGTTGTCGCCATCAAAACAAAAATTGTTCGGTTTCTTTACAGAAATAATAAAGTTTTTTAATTCAACACTAACAAAGCTTTCAAGAATTTATTTTCCGAAGCAAAAATCAGAATTACTTTTATATATATTTGAATCCTGTGCCAAACTTTTTTCGACTTGTCTGTTGTAAAGCTGTGATGCTACATGATTGCTTTTTTTGATTGACTTCTTAACCTTTTTCAAATGATTTTCATACTTAAATGCATTTATACTTTCTAGTGATCCATGATTTCTTGCATCCTAATGAATATGAAGCAAATAATGAAAGTTGCATGTCAAGAAAATTAAATTATATAACTCTGGAGTTTTTTTAACAAAATTGGTTACCAAATTTTGAGCATATGCATTATGTAACAGACAGTTTCTATTGTCTAATAAAATTCTCATGGCTGGCGATAGTTCGCTTATTTGATACAGTGCCTTTTTTAAAGTTCAAATCACTATATCTTCCAAACTGGAAAGTTTTTTGAAAAATTTTAAACGCAATTTTAATAATTTAAATATTTTACTTAAAATATGTATTATATTAATTTCATAAATTTGTTGTTTAACAATTAAAAAAGAAAAACTTAAAAACACTGGTAAATTTCAGGTCACAGCTTATTTGATACAGTTCAATCGAAACCTTAAATAAGTATTTTTTATTGCTTATCTACTATTATTAAACGAGCAATAATTGTATGTATTTATATATATTGTAGCGAAATTTGGTTTATGCCAGAAAATTCTCGTAATAATTATTAAACGATATTAGCTAGCATCACTGACCGTAGAAAAATACGTGCATCACTGACCGTAGAAAAATACGTGCATCACTGACCGTAAGAAAAATACGTGCATCACTGATCGTAAGAAAATACTTGCATCATTGACCGTAGAAAAATACGTGCATCACTGACCGTAGAAAAATAACAGCATCTAGCGACATGTAGCATGTTTTCTGTACTATAAATGATAAAGTGATACGACATTATCAACGTCGATAATCGCCATCTAGAAGGCACTGGAAACGATATTCTAGACAGCGGCAGATGGTTCGAGAAAATGATGACTTTGGTATAAAAGGCTGTCATATGAGCAGCAGAGACACAGTTGATATTGAACAGTGGAACACAGTGGATCTTAAGTGAGAACATTTGAATTTAAGTACTAAAGTGATATAGTGGATTTTAAGTAATAAAGTATAACGTTTGTGTATACAATTTGAATATAAAGATTAAATAAACAATTGTACTGTGTAAAAACTAACGTTTGTGATTTAAATAAACCATTTTATAATTAAATAAAGATTGCGTTTTTCTTGATTATTACACAATCCAGTGATCGAACTCAGAAAAGTGTAACAGATTGAAATTACTGTCAAAGGGACAGGGAATTTCGTAACAATTGGTGTCAGAAGTGGGATTGTGTAAAAAGAATTAACAATCAAAAAAAAAAAAAATGATTAAGTTTGACGAACTAAAAGTGGATCAACTAAAGAAGGAGTTGCAGCAGCTGAATCTGCACTCATCTGGCGGAAAGTTGGAGTTACAGAAACGCTTACGGCAGGCTCTTGAGGCTCAAGGGGTAGACCTGGAAGAGCATGAATTTTATAGTGATGTCTCAGAATCAACAGCGAAAATGGAGGAAGCTTCTGGAACGGCTGCAAGTGGTGAAGTTGTGGATATGTCAAAGTTCGAGAAAATGTTAATGGCGATGACCCAGACATTAACTTTGCAGATGAATAACAATAGCCAGGAGGTTCGGGAAGAAATTGATCAGAAGTTAAGTCAGAACGCGCTGCAAATCCAGGAGGTTCGGAAAGAAATTGACCAGAGCTTAAGTCAGAACGCGCTACAGATTGATCAGAGATTGAGTCAGAACGCGACGCAGATCCAAACAATGAATCAAAATATGGAGGCTGTTCGAACGGAGGTTGCCAAAATGGTAAATGGCCTCGATGGAAAAGTGACCGAGTTACGGGATGACGTTGAATCATTAAAGGAAAAAGTTCAAAATAATTTTGAAAACGTTAATAAAAGGATTCAACAGTTAGAAATAAGCGAACCAACCACTCAAGTGATAAGAGAAATCAGCGCAGAGAGGCTTTAGGCACCCACGTACGATGGAACAACGCCATTTAGTGTTTTCAAGCTCCAGTTCGAAACAACATCTGCTCATAATCGCTGGGATAACGATAGCGCAGCAGCAGCGCTAATTGTGGCATTAAAAGGCGCAGCTGCAGAAGTATTGCAAACGGTCCCAGTGCCGGAGCAAAAGAATTACAAGGCAGTGATGGATGCCTTACAGCGAAAATATGGCAGTGACCACATGTAGCAGATTCACAGACTGGAGTTGAAAAGTCGTGTCCAGAAATCTGGTGAGTCCTTGCAGGAGTATGCTGCGGATATTGAACGATTGGCACACCTTTCCTATCCTGACGAGTTAAGTGTCGTAGCTGAAAAATTCAAAATAGAGGCGTTTATTGACGGCATACGTGACTCAGAGACAAAACGCGAGACAATGAAGAACCCGAAGATTACATTTAATGAAACAGTCACGGTTGCTCTCATTCAAGAGACGATTGCGTTGACATGCCGCCCATCATTGACTACTCGTCGGATGGAGGTGGAGGCTGAGAACAAAAATTCGTCGTTCGCCAGCAGTAGCTTCAACGGAAATTGCTATAACTGTGGCAAGCAGGGACACATGGCACGTGACTGCAAATCACGTCGTAAACGTTCCGCATCACGTTCACCAAGAAGAAAAATTGGAAATAGGGTGAACGATGGCGAAAATGGTAGTGAAGAGCAGTCGTTAAACTAAAGAGAGTCAGTACAGCGGGGCGTGAGCTGACTCTCACTTATGATTGCCCCACAGTCTTAGTTTCGAAGATCTGCCGAAATTCCAACAGCCTTACCATCAATGGAAAAATCAACGAAAGACCATGTGAGCTAACTTTGGATACAGGCGCATCGCACTCAATTGTGAGGACAGATTTATTTAATAGACGACGAGTAATGCCATTAAATGGGATCCAATTGAGAACAGCGACAGGAGAAATTGCGCAAATAGTAGGAAAAGTTACAGCGAGTATTCTTATCGGCAACAAAACTGTGGAACATGATTTTATTGTTGCAAACATCACCGATGAGGTTATCATTGGCGTGGACTTCATGATTCGACACGGGTTCAATTTGGATCTAAAGAAAAAGACGTTAAGATATGCCAATGTAGAGTTGCCTTTGGACATTGGCTGTGGACAAAAGTTAACAACTGCAGGAGTCTACATAAGTGAGCTCTGTCTAATCTAATAAACACTGAAGAAACAACAAGTGAAGACTGTGGGATAGGCCATCTGTGGGTAGTGGAAGCAGATGAGAAAAATTTAGGGAAAGACCTGATGATTGGAAAGACCCCAGTAAAAACAAGAGCGGACGGCGAAATACCGGTGCAAATTTTGAATCCAACAAATGAGCCGAAATGGATGCAAAAAGGTGAACTATGTGAGAAAGTTACGGCTGTTATAAGTTGTGAAAATGACCAACAGGACACAAAAGGTACAACTTTAACAAAATCGTCGGCCTTATTGACGTAAGAATGGACGAAGGAGTTGTCTGCACAGAACAAAAATAAAGGGAAAAGGTTTCGGCAAAAGAATTGGCGGGTGTTTGCGTCCAAAGGAGAAAATAATGGCCAAACATTAGTTGTCAAGCATCGCATTGATACAGGTAACTTTCAGCCAATTCGTCAACCTCCAAAGAGGCTAGCACGCGCTAAGAGAGAGGAAGTAACGGGCCTCATAGAGGATATGGCGCGAGAAAATGTCATTGCACAATCAGAAAGACCGTGTAGTTCACCGGTCGTTCTTGTGAAAGAAAAGTACGGAGTAAACGTTGTCCCAGAAACGACCAATGCTGACGGTTACATGTCGCGGAAAAAGAGGAACAACGAAAACGTGAAATTGAGGCAAAAGAAGCGTCTAGAATAGAATTGGAAAAGGAGGCGCAAGCTGTTGCAGAGAGACTCTTGTTCGGGACGAACAAGTTTAAGCGGAGGGCAGTGTAGCGAAATTTGGTTTATGCCAGAAAATTCTCGTAATAATTATTAAACGATATTGGCTACCATCACTGACCGTAGAAAAATACTTGCATCACTGACCGTAGAAAAATACGTGCATCACTGACCGTAAGAAAAATACGTGCATCACTGACCGTAGAAAAATAACAGCATCTAGCGACATGTAGCATGTTTTCTGTACTATAAATGATAAAGTGGTACGACATTATCAACGTCGATAATCGCCATCTAGAAGGCACTGGAAACGATATTCTAGACAGCGGCAGATGGTTCGAGAAAATGATGACTTTGGTATAAAAGGCTGTCATATGAGCAGCAGAGACACAGTTGATATTGAACAGTGGAACACATTGGATCTTAAGTGAGAACATTTGAATTTAAGTACTAAAGTGATATAGTGGATTTTAAGTAATAAAGTATAACGTTTGTGTATACAATTTGAATATAAAGATTAAATAAACAATTGTACTGTGTAAAAACTAACGTTTGTGATTTAAATAAACCATTTTATAATTAAATAAAGATTGCGTTTTTCTTGATTATTACACAATCCAGTGATCGAACTCAGAAAAGTGTAAGAGATTGAAATTACTGTCAAAGGGACAGGGAATTTCGTAACAATATATATATATATATATGGATAGTTCTTTGTCAAAAAGGCCACCCCCTCTGCCCATTTCAGTTTTGAAAAAAAAAAAAATGTTCAAGCATATGAAAAAATCGGAAATTTTCTCAATTTCTTGATGCCGTGTGGCCTTTTTCGATAAAATAGCTTTCTAACCTCAAAAAACGTGTTTGAAGAGAAAGTGCTATCAAAAAAAAGATAAAAATCGCCGAAAAATGTGTTATGCTTCTAGGAAAGCTCACCAATCGACTTCATGGGCGGGTTTTTTGGATCTCTGAAGAAGAAACTTTTTTCAGACTATAAATTCAAAATGGCGGACAGTGTGACATCAAAAAATCAATTTCTATTGATGGATTATCACAAAATACGAGATTTGGGGTTTTTTGAGGTTGCTAATTACGATTATCAATTTCGATGTTAAATTTTCCGATTCTGTCTCACCGTTTCGAAAAAACAATGGTTTTCTAACCTCAAAACATGTGTTAAAAGAGTAAGTTATAAGAAAAAACTAATAAAAAGTCAAAAATCGCTGAAAAAATGGAATAATTGAAGGAAATCTCGCTAACCGATCTCCATAAGAGAGTTTAGGGGTCGATGTCAGTGTTTAAATTCAAGATGGCGGATTTAAGATGGCGGACAGTGTGACATAAATAAGTCTTTTTTTATTGATAGATTACTACAAAATACGAAATTTTTGGGTTTTTGAGGTCACTGATTACGATTAGCGATTTCAATGTTGAATTTTTCGATATTGACTGACCTTTTTCGTGCTGGGCAAAGTCCACCATCAGGGAGTGGCTTCGTGAAAAGCACTCCATGTGGTGGATGTTAACAGCTGGTTGTAGGCAGGCAAAGCTTGTGTTGGGTTCCCAGGGCAACTGGGGCTGGACCAACTTCATTTACAATAGCAATAGGTGGGATATTAGGCTGTTGGCTCAAATTGCCACAGGGCATGGGTACCTGCGGTACCATATGCACAAAATGGGCTTTCTAGACGAGTGGGAGTGCCGGTGGTGTCGGGAGGATGACGATACACCTCTCCATCTCCGCACGGACTGCCCCGCTTGGGCTTGGTTGCGTCTAACAACAACCCCGATAGCACTAGGAAAGGTTGCGGGGGAAGGGTGGGGGGAAGGGGGAGTGATGAGCCTTACAGCTTTTTGATCAATTATCAAATTCGTTAATCGTAATTAGCCAAGTTATTGATTTTGTAGAAATATATCAATGAAAATTGACTTTTTGTTGTCACACTGTCCGCCATCTTAGATCCACCATCTTTAATTAAACACTGACATCAATTTCTTGTTCGGAGACCCCTAAACTCCCTTATGGAGATCGGTTAGTGAGATTTCCTTCAATTATTCCATTTTTTCAGCGATTTTTGACTATTTATTAGTTTTTTCTTATAACTTACTCTTTTAACACATGTTTTGAGGTTAGAAAACCATTGTTTTTTCGAAACGGTGAGACAGAATCGGAAAATTTAACATCGAAATTGATAATCGTAATTAGCAACCTCAAAAAACTCCAAATCTCGTATTTTGTGATAATCCATCAATAGAAATTGATTTTTTGATGTCACACTGTCCGCCATCTTGGATCCGCCGTTTTGAATTTATAGTCTGAAAAAATTTTCTTCTTCAGAGATCCAAAAAACCCGCCCATGAAGTCGATTGGTGAGATTTCCTAGCAGCATAACACATTTTTCGGCGATTTTTATCCTTTTTTTTATAGCACTTTCTCTTCAAACACGTTTTTTGAGGTTAGAAAGCTATTTTTTCGAAAAAGGCCAGACGGCATCAAGAAATTGAGAAAGTTTCCGATTTTTTCATATGCTTGAACATTTTTTTTTTTTCAAAACTGAAATGGGCAGAGGGGGTGGCCTTTTTGACAAAGAACTACCCATATATATATATATATATATGTATATACCATATATATATATTTTCAAACTTTATTTCCAAAACGGGTGCAGCGATTTTGATGAAACTTGGGGGTTAGGTACATATGTGAACAAAATTAGGATTGGGCTGGGTTTTAACTTATCAAAGGCTCCTGGAGTGGCGTGGCACAGCCCTAAACTTTTATTTTCATAACGTCATATCTCGAAAACCATTCAAGTTATTGTAATAACACAGATGCAGATCATAAATGTCTTAAATTTTGCTAAAAGTGGGCATAATCGGAAAAGTGGGCGTGGCACTTTTCAATAATTGAAAATTTTGATTCAATTTTACTCAAAAACGGCACTGACGATTTTCATAAAAATTTTATAGATAATACCACTAAAAGCAGTCATCATAGCATGCTATGTCGCTATACTGGCAAAACTCGTTGAAGGGCGTGGCACAGCCCACAATATTTATAAACGCTATAATAGGAGAACTAACAATGCAGTCGATATGAAATTTAGCATGGCAGGTAAACTTGCTATGAGGTCTTTTTTACCCAAAAACGGGCGCAATAGTACATGTGGGCGTGGCACCTCTCATACAAAAAAAAAGCGTTAAGTGTTATATTTAGGGTGCTATGAGAGCAATCTTCATAAAATTTGGTGAGGAGGTGTCGGTTACTATAAGCTTTGAAATTATATGGAGTTCGACACGATCTTTTTAGTGGGCGTGGCACCTCCCATGCATGAAAAAAACGTTTTGTGCAATATTTGGTGAGCTATAAGAGTAATCCTAATGAAATTTGGTGTGGAGGTGTCAGTTACTAGTAAGCTTTGAAATTAATTGAATTTTGACGGTATTTCATCAGTGGGCGTGGCACCTCTCATAGATACAAAAAACATTTTGTGCTGTATTTGGTGAACTGTACGAGTAATTCTAATGAAATTTGGTATGGAGATGTCGGTTACTATAAGCTTTAAAATTAATTGGATTTCGACGGGATTGAATCAGTGGGCGTGGCACCTCCCATACAAGCAAAACACATTTTGTGTTATATTTAGTGTGCTATGAGAATTATCTTTTTAAAATTTGGTATAGATATGTCGGTTAGTAAAAACTCTGAAATTAAATGGACTTCGACTGGTTTGCATCAGTGGGCGTGGTACTTTCAACTTTTTTTAACCTCTTTCAACATTTTCCATATTTTTCCGACTTTGTCAAACTCATTCAACTTTTTTCGACCTCATTAAATTTTTTTAGAGATATTCTACTTTTTTCGAGATTTTCAACCTCTTTCAACTTTATTCAACCTCATTAAATTTTTTCGACTTTTTCAACCATATTCCACTTTCTTCTACTTTTTGAACGTCATTCAACTTTTTTAGATTTATTCAACTTCTTTCAGTTGTTTCAACATTTTTCAACCTCTTTCAATTTTTTTCAACATTTTCCACCTTTGTCTACCTTATTCACCTTTTTTCGATTTTTTTTACCTCATTCAACTTTTTTCGAATTATTCAACTTCTTTCAACTATTTCAACATTTTTGAACCTCTTTCAACTTTTTTCAACATTTTCCATATTTTTCCGACTTTTTGAACGTCCAACTTCAACTTTTTTAGAGTTATTCAACTTCTTTCATTTTTTTCAACATTTTTCAACCTCTTTCAACCTTTTTCAACATTTTCCGACTTTGTCAACCTTATTCAACTTTTTGAACCTCGTTCAACTTTATTAGAGTTATTCAACTTTTTTCAACCGTTTCAACATTTTTCAACCTCTTTCAACTGTTTTCAACATTTTCCACATTTTTCCGACTTTGTCAGACTCATTCAACTTTTTTCGACCTCATTAAATTTTTTAGAGGCATTCAACTTTTTTCGAGTTTTCAACCACTTTCAACTTTATTCAACCTCATTCAATTTTTTCGACTTTTTCAACCATATTCAACTTTTTCAACCTCATCAAATCTTTTTGAGATATTTCAACTTTTTTCGAGTTTTTCAAACTATTTAAATTTTTTTCAATCTCATTTAATTTTTTCGACTGTTTCAACATTTTTCAACCTTATTGAACTTTCTTCGACTTTTTGAACCTCATTCAACTTTTTTTTCGAATTATTCAACTGCTTTCAACTGTTTCAACATTTTTCAACCTCTTTCAACTTTTTTCAACATTTTCCGAGTTTGTCAACCTTATTCAACTTTTTTGACTTTTTGAACCTCATTCAACTTTTTTCAACCGTTTCAACATTTTTCAACCTCTTTCAACTTTTTTGAACATTTTCCGCCTTTGTCAACCTTATTCACCTTTTTTCGACTTTTTTAATCTCATTCAACTTTTTTCGAATTATTCAACTTCTTTTAACTGTTTCAACATTTTTCAACTTCTTTCAACTTTTTTCAACATTTTCCATCTTTTTCCGACTTTTTGAACGTCATTCAGCTTCTTTCGACTTTTTCGACCTCATTCAACTTTTTTTGAAGTTATCTTTCTTCTTTCAACTGTTTCAACATTTTACAACCTCTTTTAATTTTTGTCAACATTTTCCATATTTTTCCGACTTTGTCAACTTCATTTAATTTTTCTTGACTTTTTCAACATCGTTCAACTTTTTTCGAAATTTTCAACTTTTTGGAGATTTTCAACCTCTTTCAACTTTTTCAACACTTTTCACTTTCACGCTTCAACTTCTCTCAACTTTTTTCTGTTCCATTTTTTTCCGACTTTTCCAACATTTTTCGCCTTTTCATCCCATTTTAACATTGCCCATACTACTTTTTTTAACCTTTATTGACGTTTTTCAACCTCTTACAACTTTCCTAATTTTTTTTTTTGGCTTTTCAACTCTTTGTAATGTTTTTTAAATATTTCAACTTATTCAATATTAGTCAACTTTTTTCTACAAATTTGATATTTTTTCGATTTTTTCAACCTCAAAACGAAAAACCGAACAGTGGTCGGTCTCCTGGTACTTTCTATAAAACTAGTATTAGGTGTGGTAGCCCTCTTGGTTTAAAACAGCCTTCAGTCTGTTTTGCATAGATTGCACTAACTTTTGGGTGGTTTCTGGGTTGATTTCACTCCATTCTTCCTGCAACGCTCTTTTTAAATCGTTTTTGTTGGATATAGTGTGGTTTCGATTTTTTTTGTCAACAAAGACCATACATTTGCAGTGACATTCGTGCCAGGTGACTGTACCCACGGTGCCATGAAGTGTGGACAATTCCAAATTAGCCAGGACTGCACAATTCTTGACTTATGCTTACGGTCTTTGTCCTGATAAAGTCGAAATTCGTCTCGTATCCCGAGTTGTACATCACTTTGGAGCAAATTTTTCTTAAGGATATCAAGCTACATATTTTTACTCTAGCTGCACTTAAAAAAACTTAACTTCCAAGGGCGGCTACTGACATACAGGCCCAAATCATAAGGCCATCGCGACTATGCTTTACAGTCGGACGCAGATTTTATTTTTTAGTTCCGTATTTGGTCTTCGCCATACAAAAGTCTTTCCATCTGAGCCAAATATAGTAAATTTAGATTCGTTAGAAAAAATTACTGTCCTCCAGAAGTTTATATCCTTTGAAATGTGATCAGTAGCGAACTTCAGCAAGTTTGAATGTAAAGTATGGTGGCGATAGCCTTATGATTTGGGCCTGTATGTCAGTAGTCGCCCTTGGAAGTTTAGTTTTTTTTAAGTGCAGCTAGAGTAACAATATGTAGCTTGATATCCTTAAGAAAAATTTGCTCCAAAGTGATGTACAACTCGGGATACGAGACGAATTTCGACTTTATCAGGACAAAGACCGTAAGCATAATTCAGGAATTTTGCAGTCCTTTCTAATTTGGAATTGTCCACACTTCATGGCACCGTGGGTACAGTCACCTGACACGAATGTCACTGCAAATGTATGGTCTTTGTTGGAAAAAAAAATTCGAAACCACACTATATCCAACAAAAACGATTTAAAAAGAGCGTTGCAGGAAGAATGGGGTTAAATCACACCAGAAACCACCCAAAAGTTAGTGCAATCTATGCAAAACAGACTGATGGCTGCTTTAAACCAAGAAGGCTACCACACCTAATACTAGTTTTATAGAAATAAGCAATAAAAAATAATTATTTAAGGTTTCGATTGAACTGTATCAAATAAGCTGTGACCTGAATTTTACCTGGTTTTTAAGTTTTTCTTTTTTAATTGTTAAACAACAAATTTATGAAATTAATATAATACATATTTTAAGTAAAATATTTAAATTATTAAAATTGCGTTTAAAATTTTTCAAAAAACTTTCCAGTTTGGAAGATATAGTGATTTGAACTTTAACCCCTTGAGTCCGAAGGGTCATATATGACCCCACGCGTTTTTTCTTAATTATTGCTTTTATTACCATTATTCCGGCAAAATGTCTGTTGTGTATGGTTGAAAAAGCTTTAAAGAATTTAGCAATGCTTTTAATGTGGCAGATAAGTTCTGTTAGTATGATTTTTTGGCGCGCAAAGTGTGTTGCTTATGCTGCATAGGTATTTTGCGGATAAATCGAATAAATTTAAAAAAAAATTTTCCAAAAATAGTTGTAAGTTGTGAATTTAGTTGTATTTTATTGAAAAAATATCGAGATCATCAAATATATACTGTAGTTTCATCAAATTTCACAAAATCAAATGGGGTCATATGTGACCCCTTCGGTCTCATGTAAAACTTTTTGCGATATTTTTTCATATCTAAGCAGTTTGGTGCTTTCTTTATTTTTTTTTGTTTTTTGCAGTTTTGATATCACAAAATGGCCCAAAAAAGGTTTTATTCAATTCAAACACTCTATTGCCATAGGTCTTATTGGGAAATATAGCGAACGGAAAATCTTACCGTTTACGACTGGACGAAAAACGGCTAACAAGCAAAAATTAGAGAATAACACAAATGCATATAAGCATATAATTACTAAAGAACTAAAACGACAAAGGTGTATCGTCTGCCCTCGGAAAATTGACAGAAAAACTGACAACAAGTGCTCTGAGTGTAACCTCTACTTTTGTTTCACCAAAGATCGTGACTGCTTCACCCAATACCACAAAAAATAGGCATTACTGCTAATGAATATTAAAACTTTCATGTCCGGAAAATATATGTATTTTTCTTTTAAATCTTTAAATAAAATGTATTAAAAACATAAATTGTGTATATTTTTTGATTCAAAATAACTTCAAACACACCATATACTGCATCTGAAAAATCTCTTAAAAAAGTTTACTTGAGGCCGAAGGGGTCATATATGACCCCGGCTTTTCCAGCTATATGCAGCTTTTCCAAATTTTCCGGAACAATTTTTTTTTCTTAATTCAACCACGAGAAAACCGAGTCCGGAGTCCATTTTTTGATATCTATAACGGTCTAGGCTTCGGTCTCAAGGGGTACTGTATCAAATAAGCTGTGAGCCACTGTATGGGTATTTCTACAGCTATGGACGTCCAAAGAAATCTGTTTTATAAACTTGGCTCATTGTGCAGTACTAGGGGAGGACTATATTTAGGAAAAATAACAGGCTCGTTCGAGCATGCTGTTCCAGAATATTAGCCAATATAGCTAATATAGCGATACGGACGTGACACAAAATGGAAGTGCTTTTGAGGCGCATACTCAAATATGCGAATTTCAGCGAAATATGGTTGTCAAATTTTTTTTTCTAAAAATGGCAAAATAAAGCTGAATAAGGTAGCTGTTCGAGCTACTTTTGTATATAGGACACACGAAAACCAATGAAATTTTTGAATTCATGGGATATTCTGAATATTTTTCCATTTTTCAATCAAGTGTGTTGAAAAGTTTAAGCAAACTGTAATAAGGTCATTTATACATGTCCAACAAGCATTGGTGAAAGGCTAGAGCTCAAGTTCTTCTTTTAGATTCCCATATAAATCATATGATATAACATAATATTTTTTGTGAATTTTATCGCTTGAAAGAGAATTTTTTTCAAATTTTAATAAATGTAATTGCTGAAAATGTGTGATTAATTACATTTTCGTTTCAAATTACTTGGCAAAAGTAATAGATTACAACTTTCTAAAAGATTACATTTTCATGCATACTTATAAAAACTTATTTTAATGCATTAAAAAATCTATGCATACCGTTCATGCTCCTTCAAACAGAGTAACGATGATCATGATTATTGTTCCCTTAATTGTACTCCGCTGAGCCCTGCCACTTGCACGGCTGAAAAAGTTTTGAAAACACCTATCCCAAACGAATGTTATAAAAAGTGCACCTTAGCGTAAAAGTAGTGCACTAAAGCGTAATGCATGAAATTATTAAAAGTAAATTTATTTTACAGAAACGAGCTTTAATCAGAATTGGTGGAGAAGGGATTTCTCATTTCGTTAGATCAGCAATAAGGAAAATATTAACGGACAATTTGGCAAAAAACTTTTCATGGAAGGGAACAAAAACCAAACTTTCCATTCAAAAGTACTTTTTCATTAAAACAATAGCAGGTAAAATTTTATTTTAGTTTAATCAATCATTATTTTTATTCAATTTTCTCTACAGATATATGTCATACAAATTCAAAAATGCAGAAGATGAAAAAATACACTCTGTTCCTCAGAAACATTTTGTACACGCTAAGGACCGAATTGAAAAACGTAAAAATGTGCTAGACAAAAATCTAAAACTTAAATAAATGTTATTCTTTTTATGCTTTTGAGGAAAATCTAATTTATTTTTATGTCTAATATAATTACCCTGCAGGAAAATCAACTAATTTTAAATTAATTTAAAATTGCTTTTTTTCAAGTACAACTAATTGAAATTCTGACTTTTTCTCATATAACCAACTGACTTAAATAACATGGGGTTGTCATTGGAGTAAGTCAATTGTCGTCATCTGCATGTGTTTTCAACTACTTTAAAAGTAGTTTAAAAGCAACTAGTTTTAAAGTACTTTATTTTCAACTACATTAAAAGTAATTTAAAAGCAACTAGTTTTAAAGTACTTTATTTAAACTAGTTTTGAAGAACTTAACTTTCAAAAATTCTATGCATCCTGCCATACTAGAATAAATGTAGATCTGTATATAGGCCTATGCAATAAATTTCAAGTTACAATATTTCGGAGACAAAAAAACGTTATTGATATAATCTAAAAGAGGTTTTGAAGGGTAAGAGTAATACTTTCAGATGCCGTAAGCAGTTTTGGAAAAAAAATTTATTCACGATGCAAAATAAGCTCGAATATAGCCAAAAACCGTGTTTTTTGCGCCTGACGTATAGGTGAAATTCTGAGCTGATAGGTCTGGTCTCTGGTTTAAAAATTTTTATAACATTTTAATATATTTGAAAAATTGAAAATTAAAAAATTATTTGACAAAATTGGAAAACATAAATATTTTAGGATTAATACACGAAATCAAAAGTACTAAAGCATAAAAAATATCGAACTGACGCATTCCGCATGTATTTTAAACTACTTTTAAACTAATTGTTTTCAACTACTTTTAAATTAGTTGTTTTTTGGCAATAGACTTTTTCACTCCGACAGGGTAACTTCTCTTGAGAAGTTATTATAATAGGTCCGAAAATCGAAATAGGTAATTTTGTGTTTTCTTTACGTTTCAAGACCTCGACAATCGTTTACAAGTATTTTTAGAGTGATGTCTGTGTGTGTGACTACCGGACAGAATTTTTTGATGACCATATCAATCGATACGCCTAGTCATGACTTAGATCTGAAAGGAGTCTGGAAAAAATCGGTCCAGCGGTTCGTTTTTTATTCATAAAAAACTGACTTTTTTATGCACGCAATATAAATTTCATATATAATTTCAAGTATCGAGGGGGTAGATAAGGGTTTTCGAGGGTGCTTATTTCGAATCTTTTTTCAGTTTTTTAAAATTCAAAATGGCGCACCCAATATGACGTCATTTTTTTTGTAAAAGTTCTCTGAATTCTATATATGTACACTTATTTTAAGTAGTCAAAAAAAAAGTAAAAATGAATTTATTGTTATGTTAAAAATTATAATTGTATTAATTTATTCCTAACTAAATCATTTCCACTTTTTTTCAGTCAATCGCTTGAAACTCTTCCAAGCGCGTCACAAACGATTGGTATAATTGTTTGCAAGTCCCTTCAGCAAATCGCTGGCAACTCTTACTCTTATAGTATTGCTGGCGAAACTTCTTAGCGTATTACTGGTGAGTCTTCTTAGAGTATAACCGGTAACTCTTCTTAGCGTATTGCTGACGACACTGCTTAGCATATTGCTGGCGACTCTTCTTACTTTATTGCTAAAGAATCTTTTAAGGGTATTATTTGCAATTATCGAATTCGAAAATTCAAATCATATTCTAAGCATCTAAGCGATTTGCCGGCAACTCTTCCTCAGGAATTGCGTTGTAGCGGACAACTGCTAACGCAATTTCATTGCGGACAAACAGAAAATGAGATTGCGGGCAATCGCTTTTGCTTGCTAAGGTGATTCGCTGAAGAGTCTTCCATAACCAAAAATGTTTTGCTGGGACCTAATCAAACGGGTCCCCTCTCTGCTAAATCACCATGGAGTGTTCAATGTAGCTCTCTTTTGATACCCCAGCAGGGGAGCGAGTCACCTACAGCTGTGTTCACGAAAATAGTAATGCCGTTGGATCCTGGGTATTTTACTATCAAATTAAATGATGAGTACAATTTTCATTTAAAGTTTTGAAAAAGTAGTAATGTATATTCATTTCCGAGAATATTTACAGTTTCTTTTGTTATAAACTTTTATTTATTTTATCGCAATGGCTTAATCAAAATAAAATTCAAAAATAATGCTGTTCACGAAAATAGTAGTGGTTACTAAAATTAAAAAACAGCGACACAACTGAATTAAAATTACATGTTACATGTTATACATGTTTCTTTGGGTCTAATATTTCGTCATAAATGCTTTATTGCTTATTACGACTTTGCATCGACGTGGAATAGAGTCAATAAGGTCCTTACAACGCTTCACAGGAATTTCAGCCCAAGTCCCTTTAAACAATTGTCAAAGCTGTGTTCTACTTGATGGCTTTGCTGTTGTTACGATCCGTTTGATATCTCCTCACAAATTTTCTATCCGATTAAGGTCCGGAGATTGAGCTGGCTATGGCATCACGTCGATTTTTTAAGATACAAACATTCATAAGCTAGTTTACTAGTGTGTTTATGATCGTTATCCTGTTGAATTGTCCATCTTAAAGGCATTTCCCGACTGGCATACGGTAGCATTACATCCTTCAATAAATTAACGTACACTGCTTTGTCTATAATAGTTTTGATCAAATGGATAGGGTCAATGCCAGTCTAGCAAAAGTAAGCCCATACTATAATGGTCAGTCCTCCATGTTTAACTGTCTTGGTAGTCTATTTTGGGTGGTATTCTGTGTTTGGTTGACGACAAAAATACATACTGTCTGGAGCCTGTTCCACAAAAAAAAAAAATACTTTGCTCTCATCTGACTATAATACGTTGCGCCACTCTTCGGCAATCCATTTCATATAATCTTTTGCAAATTGTATTCTTGCAACGACGTTCTTCTTCGTCTGAAAGTATACCTTCCTGGAACTTCTTGTATTCAAATTACTTTCCATTAGTCGACGACGAATTGTCACAGCACTGATCGACAGATTTGACTGATGTTTAATCATTTTTGAGGACGCCGAGGGCTTAGTCTTGCTATATCGTGCACTTCGTCTGTCGTCTAATAACGAAATCTGGCGCTTACCACCACGATTTTCAGGTTTCTTACAATAATTAATAGCATTAAATATCAGGGGCAGTGCATCCAACCATATTTTCAGTTTCCTTGAAGGTCTTGCCCTGATTCCTTAGCCTAATTATTGATTCTATCTTTTCAATTCAGCAATTCCTTCCTCTACCCACTAAAAAAAGAAAGAGTATCTCAATTGCAATAAATTCATATAAGCAAATTATTGAATTACTTAATTACACTTACTTATGGCGGCTTTCTAGAATTTTTAATTTTTTTCAACTAATTACGTAAAGCACTACTATTTTAATGAACAGCAGATTTTTGGTGCAAATATGTAAATGCATCGCAAACAAGACAGCACGAAACAAAAGTAACGGGATTTTTTTGCTTTTCTGTTCTTTTTATTCAGTCCTACGAAAATTTTACTAAGGAGTTCAATTTGTAAGGCAAAATATTTTAGAAAAGAAATATAAAAGTCATGTCCTGCAACACTACTATTTTCATTAACACAACTGTATGCCCCAGCAGGAAAATAATGCAACAACCGCAAGTACAAAATTTCTCAATGTTTCTATTACTTCTAGCAAAAAAAAATACCTTTACCGCCGATATTAACTCCAATAAGGCTGTAACTTCAGCGATCCAAACTGGAGTGGATCGCTATATTAAAATCAAGCGAAAGTTAAGTCCTAAGGGTAATGCAAGTAACTCAAAAAAGATGTTTAAATTAAGCAAAAGTGAACAAATTACTAACAACCCACTTAGCGAAAGTCGATATGCTTTGCTTGATATCGACTCATCTAAATTGAATGACGACAAAATGGTCGACGCAAACAATAAAACGCTTAGGCCTCCCCCCATCTACTTACGTGAACGCAGCTCTAATGCACTTGTTTGTAATTTAGTTTCTCTAATTGGAAAAGTTGCCTTTCATATAATACCTCTCACGAAAGGCAATGTTTCCGAAAAAAATACAAATTTACGCAGAAAAAAATTATAGAACAATTGCCACTTACCTAGAAAAAAATAAAAAGAGTTACTACACCTACCAGCTTAAAAGCAGCAAAGGTTTAACAATTGTAATTAAAGGCATAGAACCCGATGTCGAACAAAATGAAATTAAAGAAGCTCTAATTCATGCCGGATTTAACCCGAAGTCAATTTTCAACATTAGAAACAAAAATAGAATCCCACAGCCGCTTTTTCGTGTTGAACTTGAATCAGATACCCGAAAATTGCAAAAAAATAATGTGCATCCTATTTATAATCTGCGATACCTACTAAACCGCAGAATATCCGTTGAGGAGCCCCTTAAACGAATGGGCCCTGTGCAGTGCACAAACTGCCAGGAATTTGGCCACACCAAATCTTATTGTACCCTTCGTACCATTTGTGTTGCTTGTGGCGACTTTCACCCCTCCTCAGCATGTTCTACTGACAAAAAAGATGCTACTACTAAAAATGCAATAATTGCGGAGGCAACCACACAGCTAATTACAGAGGGTGCTCAGTATATGCTGAATTGAAGAACAAAATGCGCTTACGTAAGGAAATAGTTCGAAGTTCACCTACCCAAGTCACGCAGACTTTTACAAATAATATTGTACCTACAAACTTGCCCAACACATCAGCTCAGACCTATGCTAACGTGCTTAAATCTAGTCAGGATAAACCTGCAAATATCATAAGCAACTCTCAAAATTTTGAGACCATGCTCATGACGCTCACTCAATGCATGACTCTGTTCATGGCAACTATGCAGACAATGATGCATGAGATGATGAACAATCAAAACCAACTTATGAAAGTTTTGATTGGAAATAAATGAACACTCTCAAAATCTGTCACTGGAATGCAAACGGCGTAAGCCAACACGAATTAGAAATAAAAAACTTTCTTTGCAGCAACGAAATTGATATCTACTATTATTAAACGAGCAATAATTGTATGTATTTATATATTTATATATATATATTTATTTATATATATTTATATTTTCAGACTTTATTTCCAAAACGGGTGCAGCGATTTTGATGAAACTTGGGGGTTAGGTACATATGTGAACAAAATTAGGATTGGGCTGGGTTTTAACTTATCAAAGGCTCCTGGAGGGGCGTGGCACAGCCCTAAACTTTTATTTTCATAACGTCATATCTCGAAAACCATTCAAGATATTGTATTAAACTTTGGTACACAGATGCAGATCATAAATGTCTTAAATTCTGCCAAAAGTGGGCGGAATCGGAAAAGTGGGCGTGGCACTTTTCAATAATCAAAAACGGCACTGACGATTTTCAAAAAATTTTATAGATAATACCACTAAAAGCAGTCATCATAACATGCTATGTCACTATACTGGCAGAACTCGTTGAAGGGCGTGGCACAGCCCACAATATTTATAAACGTTATAATAAGAGAATTAACAACACAGTCGTTCTGAAATTTCGTATGGTGGATATACTTGCTATAAGGTACCTCAAGACGAAAAGTGGGTGCAATAGTACCAGTGGGCGTGGCACCTCCCATACAAGCAAAACAAGTTAAATGTTATATTTATTGTACTATGAAAGTAATCTTCTTAAAATTTGGTGAGGAGTTGTCGGTTACTATAAGCTTTTAAAGTAAATGCATTTCGACGGGATTGCTTCAGTGGGCGTGGCACCTCCCATGCAAACAAAAACCGTTAAATGTTATATTAAGTGCACTATGGGAGTAATCTCAATAAAATTTGGTACAGAGATGTCGGTTACCAAAAATTTTTAAGTTAAATGGATTTCGACGAGATTTCGTTAGTAGGCGTGGCACGTCCCACATATACGAAAATCGTTGAATGTTGTATTTAGTGCACTATGGGAGGTATTTTCTTTAAATTTGGTGTAGAGGTGTTGATTACTATAAGCTTTGAAATTATATGGATTTCAACGGGATTGCGTAAGTGGGCGTGGCACCACCCATACGTATGAAAAACGTTAAATGTTATTTAGTGTACTATGGGAGTAATTTTTTTAAATTTTTTGTTCCAATCGATAGAGAAAGCACGAAAAATAAAAAAAAATTTTTGTTCCAATAGACTTTTAATTACAGTGGTGTAGTGTTAATATTGTAGTGGTAATTTTTAATATTTGACCACTTAGTGCGTCCTGAGCGATTTGCGGAATTTGTTGCTGTAAGGATATTTTCCTTGTCCTTTGGAGTATCCAGGAAGTAGTCACTCCATAAGTGACTACTTGTCTATCTACTATTATTAAACGAGCAATAATTGTATGTATATATATATATTTTCAGACTTTATTTCCAAAACGGGTGCAGCGATTTTGATGAAACTTGGGGGTTAGGTACATATGTGAACAAAATTAGGATTGGGCTGGGTTTTAACTTATCAAAGGCTCCTGGAGGGGCGTGGCACAGCCCTAAACTTTTATTTTCATAACGTCATATCTCGAAAACTATTCAAGATATTGTGATGAAATTTGGTACACAGATGCAGATCATATATGTCTTAAATTTTGCCAAAAGTGGGCGGAATCGGAAAAGTGGGCGTGGCACTTTTCAATAATTGAAATTTTTGATTCAATATTACTCAAAAACGGCACTGAGGATTTTCATAAAAATTTTAAAGGTAATACCACTAAAAGCAGTCATCATAACATGCTATGTCACTATACTGGCAAAATTCGTTTAAGGGCGTGGCACAGCCCACAATATTTATAAACATTATAATAAGAAATTTAACAACACAATCGTTCTGAAATTTCATATGGTGGATATACTTGCTATAAGGTACCTCAAGACGAAAAATGGGTGTAATAGTACCAGTGGGCGTGGCACCTCCCATACAAGCAAAACAGGTTAAATGTTATATTTATTGTACTATGAGAGTAATCTTCTTAAAATTTGGTGAGGAGTTGTCGGTTACTATAAGCTTTGAAATTAAATGCATTTCGACGGGATTGCTTCAGTGGGCGTGGCACCTCCCATACAAACAAGAACCGTTAAATGTTATATTAAGTGCACTATGGGAGTAATCTCATTAAAATTTGGTACAGAGATGTCGGTTACCAAAAATTTTTAAGTTGAATGGACTTCGACGAGATGTCGTTAGTGGGCGTGGCACGTCCCATATATACGAAAATCGGTGAATGTTGTATTTAGTGCACTATGGGAGGTATTTTCTTTTAATTTGGTGTATAGGTGTCGATTACTATAAGCTTTGAAATTATATGGATTTCAACGGGATTGCGTAAGTGGGCGTGGCACCTCCCATACGTACGAAAAACGTTAAATGTTATTTAGTGTACTATGGGAGTAATTTTTTTAAATTTTTTGTTCCAATCGATAGAGAAAGCACGAAAAATAAAAAAAATTTTTTGTTCCAATAGACTTTTAATTACAGTGGTGTAGTGTTAATATTGTAGTGGTCATTTTTAATATTTGACCACTTAGTGCGTCCTGAGCGATTTGCGGAATTTGTTGCTGTAAGGATATTTTCCTTGTCCTTTGGAGTATCCCGGAAGTAGTCACTCCATAAGTGACTAGTTATCGAGGCGGTTCACTCCGAGTTACTTTGGGTCACTTGGAGTCACCGAGGTGAGTGAAAATCGCAATTTTGTGGTTTGCGTGCGATTTTGGTAGAATTGGTCTATAACACCTATAGGCCACGTTGGTGCAAGCTCTTATCGCACCTAATTATGTTTTGCGATGCGTGCGATTTTTTGGATATTATTGCTGTAAGGATATTTTCCTTGTCCTTTGGAGTATCCCGGAAGTAGTCACTACATAAGTGACTACTTATCGAGGCGGTTCACTCCGAGTCACTTTGGGTCACTTGGAGTCACCGAGGTGAGTGAAAATTGCAATTTTGTGGTTTGCGTGCGATTTTGGTAGAATTGGTCTATAACACCTATAGGCCACGTTGGTGCAAACTCTTATCGCACCTAATTATGTTTTGCGATGCGTGCGATTTTTTGATAATTATTGCTGCAAGTATATTTTCCTTGTTCTTTGGAGTATCCCGGAGATAGTCACTCCATAAGTGTCTACTTATCGAGGCGGTTCACTCCGAGTCACTATGTGTCACTTGGAGTCACCGAGGTGAGTGAAAGTCGCGACTTTGTGGTTTGCGTGCGATTTTTGTAGAATTGGTCTATAACACCTATGGGCCACGTTGGTACAAACTCTTAGCGCATCTAATTATGTCTTGCGGTGCGTGCGATTTTTTGATTTTATTACTGTAAGGATATTTTCCTTGTACTTCGGATTATCCCGGAGGTAATCACTCCATAAGTGACTACTCATCGAGGTGGTTCACCACGAGTCACTTTGGGTTACTTGGAATCACCGAGATGAGTGAAAATCGCTATATTGCGGTTTGCGTGCGATTTTTGTAGAACTGCTCTATAACACCTATTGGCCACGTTGGTGTAAAAACTTTGCGCACCTAATAACGTTTTGCGGTGCGTGGAATTTTTTTTTTTTTTGGATTTTTACGAATTTCGTGAACCAAAGTGACTTTAAGTGACCCAACGTCACTCGGGGTGAACCGCCTCGATGAGTTGTCACTTATGGAGTGATTACCTCCGGGATAAGCCTCCGGGATAAGCCGAAGAACAAGGAAAATATCCTTACAGCAATAAAATTTAAAAAATAGCACCAACCGCTAAACGTAATAAGGTGCGATAAGTTTTTGTACCAAAGTGGCTTATAGGTATTACCCCTCGTACTAACTGTACAATCGGTTGCGCTCTTTTATATAAATGCTGCGATATCTCAGTCGATTTAGTGTCCAATTTAAATGAAATCGAGCCATTTTGCATTATCCTTTTCATTTCTATTCACTCTTGGTCCCAATCCACTCTTTTTATAAACACTTTTGCATCAGACCACAATTTGACGAAACTAAAAACGCAGCAAAATTGTTGAAAAAAATGGAACAGAAAAAAGTAAAGAGAAGTTGAAGCGTGAAAGTGAAAAGTCAACTTTTTTCAACAAATTCCATATTTTTTCGATTTTTTCAACCTCAAAACGAAAAACCGAACAGTGGTCGGTCTCCAGGTACTAACACCTATAGGCCACGTTGGAGCAAAAACTTATCGCACCGAATAATGTTTTGCGATGCGTGCGATTTTTTGATTTTATTACTGTTAGGATATTTTCCTTGGTCTTCGGACTATCCCGGAGGTAATGACTCCATAACTAACTACTCATCGAGGCGGTTCACCCTGAGTCACTTTGGGTCACTTGGAGTCACCGAGGTGAGTGAAAATCGCGATCTGTGGCTTGCGTGCGATTTTTGTAGAATTGCTCTGTAACACCTATAGGCCACGTTGGTGTAAAAACTTTGCGCACCTACTAACGTTTTGCGGTGCGTGCGATTTTTTGGATTTTATTGCTGTAAGGATATTTCCTTGTTCTTCGGATTATCCCTGAGGTAATTACTCTATAACTAACTTTTATCGAGGCGGTTCACCCCGAGCCACTTTGGGTCACTTGGAGTCACCGAGGTGAGTGTAAATCGCGATTTTGTGGTTTGCGTGCGATTTTTATAGAATTGCACTATACCACCTTTAGGCCACGTTGTGGCAAAAACGTTGCGCACCTTATTACGTTTTGCGATGCGTGGAATTTTTTTTTTTGGATTTTTACGAATTTCGTGAACTTAAAGTCACAAGTGACTCAACGTTACTCGGGGTGAACCGCGTTGATAAGTTGTCACTTATGGAGTGATTATATATATATAAATATCCTTACAGCAATAAAATTTAAAAAATCGCACCAACCGCAAAACGTAATAAGGTGCGATAAGTTTTTGTACTAACTGTACAATCGGTTGCTCTCTTTTATATAAATGCTGCGATATCTCCGTCGATTTAGTGTCCAATTTGAATGAAATCGAGCCACTTTGCATTATCCTTTTCATTTCTATTCACTCTTGGTCCCAATCCACTCTTTTTATAAACACTTTTGCATCAGACAACAATTTGACGAAACTAAAAACGAAGCAAAATTGTACCAATGTACATACAAATGTTGCGACTAGTCATGCGATTCGTCAAATTATTAAAAATTTTTCATTTTTCTTGCGAACGCTGGTACAACGTGTTGTACAACCATAGTAACGTTTCAATCTTTCACATAATCGTATGGGGTTGTACAAACAGTTGTATGACAGATCGCAACTTTAGTACGAGCTGCAATTCTATAAAAATCGCACGCAAACTAAAAAATCGCGTTTTTCACTTACGTCGGTGACTCCAAGTGGCTCGGGGTGAACCGCCGCGATGAGTAGTCACTTATCGAGTGACTACCTCCGGGATAACCCGAAGAACAAGGAAAATATCTTTACAGCATCATTTTACGCAAATCGCTCTGATCGCACTAAGTGGTCAAATGTGAAAAATTGTTAAAACATGTCCGATCAGTACAACTCGAGAAAATAAATTACAAGTATGAGAAAATTAAAGAAAATCCAGAAAATTATTTAAAGTTCATAAGTGGATATTTTGGAAAGTAAACTTTTTTCAGCAAAATCCATTGTAAAAAATTGAAAACCGAAAAAAAAACAGAAACAGATTGCATAAATCGCAACTCATGCATCACACGCAAAAGTTGTATTAACCCACTTAACGAGCTATGTTAGCGATGAAAATTCGGAACGTTCAGTATATAGTTGTTCAACAATTGACTTTACCGAACTCACCCAATGTGTTACGAGTATTAGGTATTTATTTTAAACAAAGAAATTTAAAGTTATTAGAAAAAAGTGCAAATTATTCTAAATTTAATTGAAAAGTAGAAGTGAAAAAGTTAAACTTTGAGTCTAAAGGTAATAAATATGAAATTAATTTGAAAATTTTGAAATTCTTATATACGAATTTCAGAGTAACAACTTGTCTAAATTTTTATTGTAGAATTATCTACTGTGAGAGAAACTGAAATAAGATTGCAACTTTCTGTTTGTCTTCTAAAAACATATATAAATTTCTTCTTTGTGTTGCGTCATTTTGTAATTTTTATATTTTATTTAAAAAAACAACAAAATTAACCATAGACCGTTAGCAACGCATTGTGTTCGAATTATACTGTAGCGAAATTTGGTTTATACCAGAAAATTCTCGTAATAATTATTAAACGATATTAGCTAGCATCGCTGACCGTAGAAAAATACTTGCATCACTGACCGTAGAAAAATACGTGCATCACTGACCGTAAGAAAATACGTGCATCACTGACCGTAGAAAAATACTTGCATCACTGACCGTAGAAAAATAACGTCATCTAGAAGGCACTGGAAACGACATTCTAGACAACGGCAGATGGTTCTAGCAAATGATGACTTTAGTATAAAAGGCTGTCATATGAGCAGCAGAGACACAGTTGGTATTGAACAGTGGAACACAGTGGATCTTAAGTGAGAACATTTGAATTTAAGTACTTAAGTAATATAGTGGATTTTTAGTAATAAAGTATAACGTTTGTGTATACAATTTGAATGTAAAGATTAAATAAACAATTGTACTGTGTGAAAACTAACTTTTGTGATTTAAATAAACCATTTTATAATTAAATAAAGGTTGCGTTTTTCTTGATTGTTACACAATCCAGTGATCGAACTCAGAAAAGTGTAAGAGATTGAAATTACTGTCAAAGGGACAGGAAATTTCGTAACAATTGGTGTCAGAAGCGGGATTGTGTAAAAAGAATTTACAATCAAATAAAAAAAAAAAGGGTTAAGTTTGATGAACTAAAAGTGGATCAACTAAAGAAGGAGCTGCAGCAGCTGAATCTGCAATCATCTGGCGGAAAGTTGGAGTTACAGAAACGCTTACGGCAGGATCTTGAGTTTCAAGGGGTAGACCTGGAAGAGCATGAATTTTATAGTGATGTCTCAGAATCAACAGCAAAAATGGAGGAAGCTTCTGGAATGGCTGCAAGTGAAGAAGTTGTAGATATGTCAAAGTTCGAGAAAATGTTAATGGCGATGACGCAGACAATAAGTCAAAATGCACTGCAAATAGACCAGAAGTTAAGTCAGAACGCGCAGCAAATCCAGAACGTTCGGGAAGAAATTAGTCAGAACGCGCTACAGATTGATCAGAGGTTGAGTCAGAACGCGACGGAGATCCACGAGGCTGTTCGAACGGAGGTTGCCAAAATGGTAAATGGCCTTGATGCAAAAGTGATTGAGTTACGAGATGACGTTGAATCGTTCAAGGAAAAAGTTCAAAATAATCTTGTAAATGTTCAAAATAATTTTGAAGACGTTAATAAAAGGATTCAGCAGTTAGAAATAAACGAACCAATCACTCAAGTTATAAGAGAAATCAGCGCAGAGAGGCTTAAGGCACCTACGTACGATGGAACAACGCCATTTAGTGTTTTCAAGCTACAATTCGAAACAACATCTGCTCATAATCGTTGGGATAACGATAGCGCAGCAGCAGCGCTAATTGTGGCATTAAAAGGCGCAGCTGCAGAAGTGTTGCAAACGGTTCCAGTGGCGGAGCAAAAGAGTTACAAGGCGGTGATGGATGCCTTACAGCGAAAATATGGCAGTGACCACATGAAGCAGATTCACAGATTGGAGTTGAAAAGTCGTATCTAGAAATCTGGTGAGTCCTTGCAGGAGTATGCTGCAGATATTGAACGATTGGCACACCTTTCCTATCCTGACGAGTTAAGTGTCGCAGCTGAAAATTCAAAATAGAGGCGTTTATTGACGGCATACGTGACTCAGAGACAAAACGCGAGACAATGAGGAACCCGAAGATTACATTTTATGAAACTGTAACGATTGCCCTCACTGAGGAGGTGATTGCGTTGACATGCCATCCATCATTGAAAATTCGTCGGATGGAGGTGGAGGCTGAGAACAAAAATTCGTCGTTCGCCAGCAGTAGCTTCAGCGGAAATTGCTATAACTGTGGCAAGCAGGGACACATGGCACGTGACTGCAAATCACGTCGTAAACGGTCTGCATCACGTTCACCAAGAAGAAAAATTGGAAATAGGGTGAACGATGGTGAAAATGGTTGTGAACAGCAGTCGTTAAAGCGAGTCAGTACAGTGGGGCGTGAGCTGACTTCCACTTATGATTGTCCCACAGTCTTAGTTTCGAAGATCTGCCGAACTTCCAACTGCCTTACCATCGGTGGAAAAATCAACGAAAGACCATGTGAGCTGACTTTGGATACAGGCGCATCGCACTCAATTGTGAGGACAGATTTATTTAATAGACGACGAGTAATGCCATTAAATGGAATCCAATTGAGAACAGCGACAGGAGAAATTGCGCAAATAGAAGGAAAAGTTACAGCGAGTATTCTTATCGGCAACAAAACTGTGGAACATGATTTTATTGTTGCAAACATCACCGATGAGGTTATCATTGGCGTGGACTTCATGATTCGACACGGGTTCAATTTGGATCTAAAGAAAAAGACGTTAAGGTATGCCAATGTAGAGTTGCCTTTGGACATTGGCTGTGGACAAAAGTTAACAACTGCAGGAGTCTACATAAGTGAGCTCTGTCGAATAGAACCCAACACTGAAGAAACAACAAGTGAAGACTGTGGGATAGGCCACCTGTGGGTAGTGGAAGCAGATGAGAAAAATTTAGGGAAAGACCTGATGATTGGAAAGACCCCAGTAAAAACAAGAGCGGACGGCGAAATACCGGTGCAAATTTTGAATCCAACAAATGAGCCGAAATTTATGCAAAAAGGTGAACTATGTGAGAAAGTTACGGCTGTTATAAGTTGTGAAAATGGCCAACAGGATACAAAAGGTACAACTTTAACAAAATCGTCGGCGTTATTGACGAAAGAAATGACGAAGGAGTTGTCTGCACAGAACAAAAATAAAGGGAAAAGGTTTCGGCAAAAGAATTGGCGGGTATTTGCGTTCAAAGGAGAAAATAATGTTCAAACATCAGTTGTCAAGCATCGCATTGATACAGGTAACTTTCAGCTAATTCGTCAACCTCCAAAGAGGCTAGCACGCGCTAAGAGAGAGGAAGTAACGGGCCTTATAGAGGATATGGCGCGAGAAAATGCCATTGCACAATCAGAAAGCCCGTGTAGTTCACCGGTCGTTCTTGTCAAAGAAAAGTACGGAGTAAAAGTTGTCCCAGAAACGACCAATGCTGACGGTTACATGTCGCGGAAAAAGAGGAACAACGAAAACGTGAAATTGAGGCAAAAGAAGCGTCTAGAAAAGAATTGGAAAAGGAGGCGCAAGCTGTTGCAGAGAGACTCTTGTTCGGGACGAACAAGTTTAAGCGGAGGGCAGTGTAGCGAAATTTGGTTTATGCCAGAAAATTCTCGTAATAATTATTAAACGATATTAGCTAGCATCACTGACCGTAGAAAAATACTTGCATCACTGACCGTAGAAAAATACGTGCAACACTGACCGTAAGAAAATACGTGCATCACTGACCGTAGAAAAATAACGCCATCTAGAAGGCACTGGAAACGACATTCTAGACAACGGCAGATGGTTCTAGCAAATGATGACTTTAGTATAAAAGGCTGTCATATGAGCAGCAGAGACACAGTTGATATTGAACAGTGGAACACAGTGGATCTTAAGTGAGAACATTTGAATTTAAGTACTAAAGTGATATAGTGGATTTTAAGTAATAAAGTATAACGTTTGTGTATACAATTTGAATGTTAAGATGAAATAAACAATTGTACTGTGTGAAAACTAACTTTTGTGATTTAAATAAACCATTATATAGTTAAATAAAGGTTGCGTTTTTCTTGATTGTTACACAATCCAGTGGTCGAACTCAGAAAAGTGTAAGAGATTGAAATTACTGTCAAAGGGACAGGAAATTTCGTAACAATACATTTATACTATATGTATGTATGTATGTATGTATGTATATATGTATGTATGTATGTATGTATGTATGCATGTATGTACCCAAGTAACATTTTTGTAGTTAAAGCAGTTGCTTTGCAAAGAATTAAATATAAAGAATGATACATACTTTCAGCTTTGAACGCATTGGAACGTGTTTTCATTTTGCGATTTTTTAACTTGGAAAAAGTCTAAATAAAAAATCATGCTATCGGATTTGATGCCTTGGCTGCTAGCAATAAAAATTAATTTTCTGAAATACAGCTTTAAAAAATATTCGCAAGATGAAATAATATTCGCAGATTATTATTGATATAAGAACACGATCCAATACGTTCCAAGTTGGGAGTATCGCTCTTTACATTTGATTCATTATTTGTGGTTTATAACTATGGCAAGGTTCAGGTGCCTTAAAACTGTATAACAATGGTGTGTGTCCAAATAGGGAGTATCGGTCTTTATAATTAATTTTTTGTGGTTTATAGCTACGGCAAAGTACAGGTGCCTTAAAACTGTATGACTAGGGTTTGTGTCTGAATTAAATATTATTTCATAACTGCAGGATCAGTGATGCCATATCCTAAAATTTTCTTCCACTAATGAAAAACTAACCACAAATTTTGTTCTAATTTTTTATACACACGTGCATATATTCAATAAAATTTTTAGACGAAGCCGATAACCAGAACAATTTCGATCTATTTTTAATTTAAGCTGCAACACTTTAAATCTTCTGAAAAATTTAAATTTGCTGTACAGAGTTCAAAAATAATACGCAGTTAAAAGTAAATTACCCCGTCTTTGGAAAAGTATGGGAAAAGGTATCCCCAGAGGTAATTTAGCCTCATTTAAAGATATAAAATTTCTGCCAAAAATTGATGCAATACGGTTAGAAATGAATTTTGAAAGTAGGAAGGAAAAGAGTTATTACACCAAATAGTGCGAAGAGGTCAAAGCTAAATTTTGAAGGAAGTTGCACTCCGCTGTTTCTGGTCATATTTATGGAAAATAAATATCATATTGGGCAAATAGATGGGAAAAGGTCGAAAATGCATTTAGGATAAAAGAAAGAATCTCAAAAGAATTTTTGTCCCCATTTTTGACGTTATCCATAATAAGTCAATCAATTTAATTTTCACCTCATCCTTCCAAAATTAAATTTCGATCTTTTACATTGTTTGATGCATTATACATAAGCATGTACACGAGTAATAAATCAAAGAAAATAAATTTTTTGTCATTAATTCACAAGAAACTTTCAAATCGGCTTATTAATCTATTAGCAATGACCAAATTAATTAACGGTTATTGCATAGTCTACTCCAAAACCAAAAACGTGTGTTATACTTTTATCTATTAAAAAAATGGAAAAATATCTAACGATAACTTAATTTTAAACTGTTATTTTTGATCATCTGAAAAGCTACTCTATGATTTACTGAGGACTATTAACAATTCTTACAGATATAACGAGTTACTTTTAAGGTGTTGTGGAAAATGAAAATGATTTGTTTTAAAAATATTATTAAAACATTTTGTTCTATATTTTATGATAAGATAACAAATTAAACAGTTTTGTTAGAGATTCCCAAAATGATTTTCAAAGTCAACATAAAACTCGTTTGTGGACAGTATTGATTTTAAAATTTATTAATATCTTTTACGCAACTCTCACAGTAGTGTTTTTTGTTATTAAACATTAGATACTTATTGAATGAACATTTCATATAACCAATTTATAAAATTGAAAAAAAAACATGTCTGATGGACGCCCCAAGAAACAAAAACACTAATTTGAATAAAATTGTTAAGGACGAAATGGACTGTGAAGCCCAAAATTTGATAATGGAATGTCCAGCACCTTCAAGTAACTTTTATTATATTTCTATATTATTATTATGTTAAGAACACTTTTCTGAAATCTTAGATACACAGGCCGACAAAATTTCTCTCGACGTCATATTCAGAAGGTTTTTGACGTGCCAAATCGGAATTTGATTTAAAATTTGCGAAATCAGCTCTGGTTTTTGAAATATCTTAACCTAAAAGTACAAAAACGCTGTCTTTTTTTGTCATATCGAAGGTTATATTTCAGTGTAGGATAAAACTTTTCCATTGCCTTCATTGTCCCTTTAGATTCGTCTAAAAAAATATTGTTTCCATTTTGAGATCTCGTTTATGGAAATTTATGCTTTTGGATTTTGCTCGATTTCTTCCTCACCCATATGGTGCAAATGGCCAGCAATACCATAAATTTCCACAAATGAACAGTAAAGTCTCGTTTCTGGGTCTGATATTTTGTCGGCCTGAGTTATTTATAATATTTTGTACCTAAATTGATACTCATTAAAATTGCGAGAATCAAAATCAAAGATCAAATGCAGGTATTAAAAAGCATTTTTAATTTTATAAAAAAAAATTGTTTACTTTAAATCAATTTGTTTCAGTATTAATTTTTCTATTTATCAAAAAGGATTCTCAAAAAATTTTCGACATAACATCTTTTTTCGATTTTTTTTATATGTTATTCTTTAAATAATCCAAAGAACGTATCTATGTCAAATCAAAATTCCCAACATAGTTTTCAGAAATGTGAATTTTTAATTTTTACGTTTCAAAAAATGTTTGAGCTAAATTTTTAAAAAACATACTCATAACTTGTTTGAAAATAAATTCACTTTCAGCTTAACACTAAACAATATATGCATATAAAATAAAAAATATCGTTGAAAAAAGTCAAAAGAGTATGTTAACTACACAATAGAACAACAGGATGCTTAAAGTTTTATTTTTTCCACTTTAATGCTTCTATTTTTCTTCGAGGTAAATGTAATCAGTTATTAAAATAACCGATATTAATCATTGCACATAATATGTGCAATTAATATATGTGCTTTTAATATATTTTATGAAGAGCACTTCAGAATAAAAAATTCGTTTGCATTACAGTTAGCTCCTAATAGAACACAGTGGTGCCAAATTAGATGCCTCGGACAAACCTTTATTCCTATTTAACATGGGATAGTTTTAGTTAAAATTGGTATTATAAGAGATTAATAATGATCATCAAATCAGAACGGATTTTAAAATCAAAAAAGCTTCATCCACTATAGCCTCATAAATTTGAAAATCGACTTTTTCTATTAATTTACTTTATTTTTTAACTTTTCGACATTATGCGACTGCTTCTACTTTTTTAACCAGTTACAACTTTACAACTTATTCAATATTTATCGACTTTTCTAAATTTATGAACATTTTTATTAACCTTCAACTTTTCTTATATTTTTCAACTGATATAAAAAACCATTATTATGTTCATATATCATTGTTCATGTATCACTGACAATGGATTTTATCAGCGATTATAGATCCACATAAGAAATATAGTTAATATTATTCTACACAAAAAAAGTGGTGTTGCATCTAATTGAAGATATGTTAAGTTGTAGCATAAGATGTTTACTTTTTAATTTTAAATTGAAAACTCTAAAGACTTAATAACATAGCAATCACTTGACACTAATTTAAAAATTTTTGAAAAAAAATTCTATTTTCTTCAATTTCATGTCAGTATATGGATCATTCTACCTCGTTTTTACATGCAAAATTTAGATTTCTCGAAATCAACTTTTTTGTCGATACCTTTGTCTAAAAATATCCGATGCATGTTCTTGGAAAAAGTTTTTACGGACTTAATTTCGAAAATACAATTTTATGAAAATCACAAAATTTAAAAATACATGAATTTTCGGACGCTAGTATTTCAAAATGCACACTAGGGCGGGTCGATTTTTTTTTTCAAAAAGGGTATGGCAGGAAAATATTTTAGGGGCAATTCTGAGCAACTTTGCCAAAGAAACTATGGGTCTAAAATCAATTTCGAGCCTCCGCATTTTCACAAATAGGTTTTGAACAGTACTTATATTAGATTTGTATGGGAATAACTACAAAGTTATTCATATTTAAAGCAAAAATTGTGGTAAATCGGCCATTTTGATGTAGGTGGAAAGGTATTGTGCCTCTTTTGTATTTACCATGTTATTTTAATTTTTTGTAAGAATAGTGGAGTGCTGAAGTACTTATGTCGAAAGATAATGGAAAACAATTATTTATTCAAAAATAAAAATCTATCATTGAAAAATCTGCCATTGAAAACGTGTAATTATTCCATGAAAGTTTTGATCGTCAATTGTGATTTTTTCGTTTTTTCCTACTATAGAGCTATCGATAAGACCCATATCCTCCAGATGCAACCTGTTGCATATACCAGTGGTTTTCAACCGGTGGGTCGCGACCCCCTGGGGGGTCGCGGCGACGTTACTTGGGGGTCGCTAGCTGATCTAATAAAAATATTGATTTTTTTTTAAATATTAAATTTTTTTTATTCACAAACATAAAAATTTTTCAAAACCAAAAATATAAAATTAATGTTTTAGTGCGAACACTGGGCTTGCTTATTTTTTATTAAATGCGAAAAACGTGGTTGCAATTGTGACACGCAAACAATTAAATCATTTTCTAAATTTAGTTTATTCCTTTTTTTTGTTTTGATGTTCACCATTTATGAAAATGTCATTTCGCACAGATAAGATGTTGAAAATTTAATTAATATTTCAAGTGCTTTTTTAGCTAGCTCAGGATACTCGGATTTTCGCTTTAGCCAAAATGTAGAATTATTTTCAGATAAATATTCCATTTTGAGCATACTGTCCGCTGCCAGTTCACATAAATTTTCTTTCAAATTATTGGTAAGATCGGCGAACTCAAGGCAGTTAGTTGTGAATGGATTTAATACCCAGCCATCACCATTATCTTCCTGAAGCTCTTTTGGAAAATAACGGTATTGTTCCTTTTTTAAATTTTGCAGAGCTTCAATCATCGTAGGAATAAAATCTCTCACCAATTCATCGGACGAAATTTCTGTTGCAACACTTTCAAAGTTGGTGAAAGAATCAAATTGTAGTTGTTGCAAACATTTTGACCACATATCAATTTTTAAAATAAATGCTTTGATTTTGTCTTTGGCTGATATAATGTTTTCATCTCTCCCTTGCATACTCGCGTTTAAGATATTCAAATGACGAAAAATGTCTGCAATATATGCTAATTTCAAAAGCCAATTAGGATTAGTATACAAATTTTCATATTCGGATTCTCCTTCTTGGAAAAACATGTTCAATTCCGATCTCAATTCAATGACTCTTGTCAGCATATTTCCTTTGGATAACCACCTCACCTCTGTGTGATAAAGAAGATTTTGATAAAGAGCGCCCATGTCTTCACACACTGTTCGAAATAACCTTGACTGTAAAGATTTCTTTTTAATGGAATTTACAATTTTGATGGCAGTATTAAGCACATCGTTTAAATTTGACGGTAAGAACTTGGCTGCCAAGGCTTGACGATGGAGAAAACAATGCATCCACTTCGCATTCGACATCATTGTTTTAAGTCTTGTTACGAATCCACTTTTATTGCCAGTCATTGCCCTAGCACCGTCAGTGCAAATACCAACACAAAGTTCCCAGTCAAAGTTAAAATCTTTGGTGCTTTCCAAAAACATTTCATACAAACACTCGCCAGTTGTATTTTTCGGTAAAGATTTGCAGAACAATATATCTTTGGAAATAGTATCATGATTTTCAAACCGAACAAAACACACAAACTGCGCACAACCAGATATATCTGTTGATTCATCGAATTGTAAAGAAAAGAATGAGCTGTTTCTGATTTTTTCTATTACTTGATCGCGAATGTCATTAGCTAAATCACTTAATCTGCGTTGAATTGTGTTATCAGACAGGGGAATTGATTTTAATTTCTCGGCTTCTTTTTCGCCTATCATTATCTCAACCATGTCTATGGCAGCCGATTTTCAGCGATGGTGTGAGGTTTTCCATTTTTACCCACAAGATACGCTACTTTGAAACTAGCTAAGAGAGCTTTTTCATTTATTTTAGTTAGCTGGTATTTTAATGAAGACAAAATACATTACAAAACTAAATAATTTCTAAATATAATATTGCTCATACCTGTGTTAAACTGTTTTTTTGCTGTTCAAACATAACAAGTTTTCTTTGGAAATAATCCAACGGTTTATCTTTATCGTTTCCATGTTTTGTTGTAAGATGACGTATTAACTTTGTTGGTTTCATGCTTTCATGTGCTAAAACTACACCACAAATAACACACTGTGGTTTATTATCAATAGCAGTGAAACCGTATTTTAAATATTCATTGTCATAATTTCTGTTTTTTTTTGTTTTTAATTCACTTGCGCCTGAGGTAGACGGTTCCACAGGTCTTTTAAGAAACTTATCCATTTATTAATTTTATTATAATTCAAATGCGCCTTGTTTCGTCCACTGTTCACAACTAAGTGAAAATGAGCGACAATTAATTGCAAATCTTAAATTTAATGCGCATATCAGAGATAATTTTTTTTTATATTTGCATTGCAACATACCGATGTGTAACAAAGAAGCAAGAATCAAATACCGTTAGGTTTCTGCTGAATGAATAGCAGGCAAGCAGTCTTATGTTTTTGCTTTATTTTTATGGAATTTTGAGAGCAAACTTTGAGAGCAAAAACGTTAAGGGTCGCCAGATTTTTTGAAAATCATTTTGGAGTCGCGGCTTCAAAAAGGTTGAAAGCCACTGGCATATACCATTTCAAGATGTTCCCTACCTTTGGCTTGCCAAGTGATTTAAATGGACTAAATTTCTCAAATAATAGTGATTTATAAAAGTATTATAGTCTTTTGAGTGAAAGTGCTAAAACTGAAAGCAGAATATTTTCATACAAAAGTATTACACCACAAGTAGTAAAAAAATGAATTGAAATTTGGAAAAAATTAAATATCAAAATAATTAAAGTTAGAAGTGTTGCTACAAAGTTAAACGCCTTGGTCGACTATTATCAGAAATAAACATCATTTTATGAAATATTTAACCTCTGACGATCGACCACTAACTGGTCCAAAAATTCCTTCCTTCCTGTAATTGTTCCCATAAAAGTGCAATGTACATATGTACGTAAGTACTGCTCAAAACCTATTTGTGAAAATGCGGAGGCTCGAAATTGATTTTAGACCCATAGTTTCTTTGGCAAAGTTGCTCAGAATTATCCGTAGAATATTGTCTTGCCATACCCTTTGATGACTTTTTCCCGCCCGAAGAAATCGACCCGCCCTAATGCACACGACAGAGAGAAAAACCGTTTAGGCATACAAGTTAGCATTTTACGTCTATTTTTTAATTGTTGTATTGAAAATTTTCTTCTCTTAAGTTATTAGCAAAAATTTTGCAATTTAAAAATTAAAAAATTAACGGTAAATGCACCACTCACAGTTGAATTGACTCTTTTCTGGCGATTGCTGATTGCTAAGATTTTATTTGCACTCTAAAAAAAAATCAATAAAATTAAACATACCGTTAGACGAAAATTTTCGATTTTAATTTTTAAAAGGCAAAATATTTGCTTATAACTTAAGAGACAAAAATTTTCATTACAACAATTAGAAAATGGACGTAAAATTCTAACATTTATGCCTACACGGTTTTTCTCTATGACATGTGTATTTTGAAATACAAGCGTCCGAAAATTCATGTATTTTTAAATATTGTAATTTTCAAAAAAATGGTATTTTCGAAAATGAGTCCGCAAAAAACTTTTTCCAAAAACACGTATCGAATATGTTTAGACAAAGTATCGAAAAAAAAATTGATTTTAAGAAATCTAAATTTTGAATGTAGAAACGAGGTAGAATGTGGGTCATATGGGTTATGTGCCTTTCCCCAGAAATTGTCATTTTAGCCGGCGACGATTCCGATTTTTTTTTCTTGGAGTACATCCTTCAGACATGGCTTTTCTTGAAGCTAAGGCTGTCTTGAATTAATATTGAAGGCCGAACAATTAAAAATCACACAGCTATTTTTTTAAATTTCTTTTAAAGTAAGAAATATGTGTAACTTTTTATGTTTTTTTCAAAACTGTAAATTTATTTGAATTTACGCTGTAGTCAAAATACTATTGAGATTTAAGAAAAATTATATAAAAAATGAGAATTGAATAAAATTAAATAAAATAAATTAATAAAAAATAGGATTAACAAATTATATTCAACCTAAACAAATTTTTTCAATTGCCTCAAACTAATATAACGTTTGGCCCAATAAGCAACCATTTAAATTTTAATTAAGGACTTGGTAATAACTACCAAAATTTGTTGATAGTTAACAAATATTTTAAAAATCTATCAACCAAATACATTTATTTAAAGGAAGCATACTCTTTTCTCAGTCTACAAATTATATTGGTCTGATTTCTTATATAGGGAAAAGTCGAAAATGTACATAATAAAACTAAAATATTGTTACGAAATTTCCTGTCCCTTTGACAGTAATTTCAATCTCTTACACTTTCTGAGTTCGATCACTGGATTGTGTAATAATCAAGAAAAACGCAATCTTTATTTAATTATAAAATGGTTTATTTAAATCACAAACGTTAGTTTTTACACAGTACAATTGTTTATTTAATCTTTATATTCAAATTGTATACACAAACGTTATACTTTATTACTTAAAATCCACTATATCACTTTAGTACTTAAATTCAAATGTTCTCACTTAAGATCCACTGTGTTCCACTGTTCAATATAAACTGTGTCTCTGCTGCTCATAGGACAGCCTTTTATACTAAAGTCTTCATTTGCTAGAACCATCTGCCGTTGTCTAGAATGTCGTTTCCAGTGCCTTCTAGATGGCGTTATTTTTCTACGGTCAGTGATGCACGTATTTTTCTACGGTCAATGATGCAAGTATTTTCTTACGGTCAGTGATGCACGTATTTTTCTTACGGTCAGTGATGCACGTATTTTTCTACTGTCAGTGATGCTAGTTAATATCGTTTAATAATTATTACGAGAATTTTCTGGCATAAACCAAATTTTGCTACAATATGTATATGTACATATATGTATGAGAAAATCCACGAAACCTTTGATTTTTCACAAAAATGATACTCAATTTGAAATTTTGAAGCACACATTTTTAACTCTGGTGGACATGTTTCTTAGACGTTTTGAAGCAATAATATGTCGGCGGTTCTCGTTTTTAATCATGCCTCAAAAAGTTAAAAATTTTTAATCAACGCACACTTTATCGTCATTGACGTTTTTGAGCATTTTTTGAATCGAAATATCTCAGAAACTATAGGAGATAGGATAAAAAATCATTTAATCATTTTTGTTAAGAAATAGTCTAGCTTTATAAAAAAAATTAAAAAAAAATTTAAATAAATTTGTTCAAACACTAATTTTTTTAATTAAAAAAATTGTTCTCAAAATATTTTCAATATAACACCTTTTGTTTTTTTTGATTTTTTCATATGTTATTCCTCAATTAATCCTAAGAATGCATGTGCTTTCATATCGAAATTCCCGCCATAACTTTGGAAACTATGAATTTTTTACTGATGATACGCACCAAGTTTTTTCAACATGAAATTCGACATCAAATTTTTTTTTTTTTGTTTAATGTTTTGTTTTTGTTTTTTGTAATGTTATTTGCAATCAATCCTAAGAAAGTATCTGCATTCAAAACGAAATTCCCGACATAACTTTGGAAAATACGATACAATTCATACAATTAGACTGATGCGCGCCTTCATGAAAAACTGATATTTTCCAAAGCTATGGAGAGAATTTTGATTTGAATGCAGAAAATTTTATGTCAAATTTTATATTGAAAAAACATGGTGCGCGTCAATTGTAAAAAAATCGTAGTTTCCAAAGTTATGTCGGGAATTTCGATATGAAAGCACATGTATTCTTAGGATTAATTGAGGAATAACATATAAAAAAATCAAAAAAAAAAACAAAAGGTGTTATATTGAAAATATTTTTTTTAATTAAAAAAATTAATGTTAAAACAAATTTATTTAAATTTTTTTAATTTTTTTATAAGTTTATAGTATTTCTAAACAAAAATGATTAAATTGTTTATCATCCTATCTCCTATAGTTTTTCAGATATTTGGTTTCAAAATATGTTCAAACACGTCAAAAAATACAAAGTGTGCGTTTAATAAAAGAATGACCGATATATATATAGCAGAGTTTCCGTTGTTTTGGCTCAGTGTGCGGAGTGCTTGTCACTCACGTATACCTCAATAACTTTCGACACATTTATCCGCCAACATGAGGATTTTGATAATATATTATCGAATTGGCGAATAATAGATAGTAACAAATTCTGACGTGTTAAACATAAAATTATTGCTGTGCCAACAAAAAAACATGTTTTCGAAAAAAAGTTTCGCGGACGTTGTGCTTCAATATGTTGCCTCCAGTTTCAATATTTGGGATTGCACATCAATTTTAAAACAACAGATTGTTTTGTGCACTCATGTGGAATCATTTTGTCCAACCTGAATTTCAATATGTAAATACCTCAAAAAACTACACACAAAAAACTGTGAATTTTGCTGATTACACAAAATCGAGTATCGCTACTTTGAGTGCTAATCATTATGAATCATTGAATGGTATACTGATATCTTATGCTTATGAATTGAATTTTCATTGCAAAAAGTAAAGTCTCATTACAATTCCAGAACGATTCATTCCACCTCAAAAAGTTCTTTAGAAAAAGAAAAAATATTTGCAGAGTATCGTTTGAAAAAGTGTAAGTTTCGAGGTTTTCATTTTTTAAAGCTTTCCAAAAACTTTTTATCAACTGTCGTCCTTATGCATATCTTCAGATCGGATAGTCGTGTAGGCGAATTAAAGATCTACAGGCTTGGTACATACTTTTAATTCGTTTTTTCATGCGTAGACAACCGAGTATCAAAAAAGTCAAAGGTTTCGTGGATTTCCCCATAATTTCGACGCAAAGTTTTAAAAACTGAACACAAAAAGTTTCTCAAAAAATTAAAAAAAAACAGGGTTTTATATTGATAACTCACTTCGAAATAAACAAAAAATATTAATATTTATAGGACCGACACGCGCAGAGATAATAAAGGGCATTAAAAAAATTTCAGAAATGATAGATGTTCTTAATCAATCCACATCAGAAAAAAAAAACTGACAAAAATAAAAAAACTTATGACCAACGAAAAAGGAACGAATCAAGTGAAGACAGATCACGTCGATTAGACAAGGAACGGCAACGAGCTTCCGATCATTTAGTTAATGAAAATAAAGAAGAACGATCACATCGATTAGACAACTTACGGCAATGTGCAACTGAACGGCTGGCATGTGAGCCAAGTGAGGAACGTTTACGACGATTGGAAGTCATGCGTCAACGTGCTTCTCAACGACTGGCGTGCGAGACAAATGAAGAGCATTTGCGGCGATTGGAAGATTTGCGTCAACGCGCTTCCCAACGACTGGCGTGCGAGACAAACGAAGAGCATTTGCAGCGATTGGAAGACTTGCGTCAATGCGCTTCCCAACGACTGGCGTGCGAGACAAATGAAGAACGCTTACAACGATTGGAAGTTTTGCGTCAAATTGCTTCACAAAGACTGGCATGTGAAACAAGTGCAGAGCATTTGCGGCGATTGGAAGGCTTACGTCAACGTGCTTCCCAACGACTGGCAATTGAAACGAATGAGGAACGTTCACAGCGATTGGATATCATGCGGCGACGTGCTTCTCAACGCCTAGTTAGTGGAACCAGTGAACGTTATGAGCAGCGTTTAGAAGAACAACGACGACGAAATACTAGACGTCTACGAGCATTAGAGCAAAATCAGTTGCAGACTTACAAAAGTGCCGTTAACAGCAATGTCGAATATGAAAGACTGGGTTCATTTAGCATTGAATGTATCCATTGTGAAGCGATTCATTTCCCCGAGGAGCATGTAGCAAACAAAATAGACCGCAACTCATTCGGCGACTGTTGTTTACATGGGCGAATCGAACTTCAACCGCCAAAGTTTGTAAACGAATTAGTGTGCTTGTTTTTACATCGTCATCAATTTTCTGAAGAATTCCACAAGAGAATTCGTAACATTAATTCATGTTTTGCTTTGGCTTCATTCAATATGGCAGATGACCGAACAATTAACAGCCATGGTATTTACAGATTCATCGCTTGTGGTCAAATTTACCATAAAATGAATATGGCAGCTCATCCGACGCAAAATACGCAAGAAGGATTTGAGCGACCGAAATATGGCCAAATTTATTTTATGGATTCGGAAAGTGCAGTAACCGAAAGACTAGAGCATCCTCTCAATCATGGAATAAGCTGCGCCCTCATGGAACTTTTAGAGGAAATCATTCGATCGGAAAACAATTTTGCACAGGGTTATATGATGATGCGAGAAGTTGAAGAAGAAGTCAATCAACGTGCTGCTGAAGAATGTATTCCACCACCGCTGGTAAAGCTTTTGTTCACCTTGCAAGAAGGTACTGATAGTAGAAGGTTCAACTTTCCCACCACAAATGAAGTATGTGCTGTTCTTACTCTTCAAGCAGATCAAAGCTTCCCGGAAAATGAGATGGTAATTCATCAACGTGGCAAAAATATTCGCACTATAAAAAATATTGATGGACGTGCTGAGCCTTTTACATATCCAATGTTTTATCCGAATGGTACTTTTGGCTTTTCATTGAACGTAAAATTGAAAACACCTTACGTCAGTCGTCAAATGTTAACGCGGCTCGAGTTTGCCCAGTACAGAATGACTTTCAGATCCAAGCTTGCCAAGTATCTACCGACTGAAACACACTCTGAATATCGTGACTTCCGTCAGCTTAACTTTAATGCGTTACATTTTGGTGGACGTCTTTTTCAACAATATCTTGTCGACACTTACATCAGGGTAGAACGCGATCGAATTCAGTGGATTAAGGCAAATCAAAAAAAAATTCTAGCTGATCAATATGCAGGCGTAAGCCGTTTTATTAATTAACTCGCTGAGAAAAGAAATGTTGTTGTTGGTGAGAAAATTATACTGTCATCCTCTTTCACTGGGTCAACGCGATACTATGAAGATGCGATGGCAATTGTTTATCGTCTTGGTGCGCCAGATTTCTTCATCACAATGACGTCAAATCCCGAATGGGCAGAACTTAAAGAAGCGTCACGTATTGCATTCGCAGATGGAACAACTCTTCAACAGCTGACTCAAGATCGACCTGACCTCGTCGCTAGAATTAGTAAACTTAAATTTGATAGTATAATAACAGACCTAGAAAAAAATCAAGTTTTTGGTAAAGTTGCCGCTTTTGTCTACACAATCGAATTTCAAAAACGTGGCCTTCCACACATGCATTTGCTGCTAATCATGGCTTCAGAAGATAAAATCCATAGTCCAGAAGAGTTAGATGATTTTATAAGTGCTGAAATTCCTAACAACGACGATGTGGACTTGCGACAATTAGTGCTAACGTGGATGATTCATAATCCGTGTGGAGAGTTAAATCCAAGTGCACCATGCATGATAAACAAAAATGGACGCATGAAATGTCGATTTGATTTCCCCAAAAGTTTTCAAGACGTCACATCTTTAATTGATGATGAAAAACCAAAATATCGACGGCGTTATGAGCCTAAATTAGATCAGCATAGTTCCGAGTTTTCTCATGAAGATGCTGTTTATTGTAAAGATATTGTTACGAAATTCCCTGTCCCTTTGACAGTAATTTCAATCTCTTACACTTTTCTGAGTTCGATCACTGGATTGTGTAATAATCAAGAAAAACGCAATCTTTATTTAATTATAAAATGGTTTATTTAAATCACAAACGTTAGTTTTTACACAGTACAATTGTTTATTTAATCTTTATATTCAAATTGTATACACAAACGTTATACTTTATTACTTAAAATCCACTATATCACTTTAGTACTTAAATTCAAATGTTCTCACTTAAGATCCACTGTATTCCACTATTCAATATCAACTGTGTCTCTGCTGCTCATATGACAGCCTTTTATACTAAAGTCATAATTTTTCTCGAACCATCTGCCGTTGTCTTAGGATATCGTTTTCAGTGCCTTCTAGATGGCGATAATGTCGTACCATCCGCCATTGTCCAGAATGTCGTTTCCAGTGTCTTCTAGATGGCGATTATCGACGTTGATAATGTCGTACGACTTTATCATTTATAGTACTGAAAACATGCTACATGTCGCTAGATGGTGTTATTTTTCTACGGTCAGTGATGCACGTATTTTTCTACGGTCAATGATGCAAGTATTTTCTTACGGTCAATGATGCAAGTATTTTCTTACGGTCAGTGATGCACGTATTTTTCTACGGTCAGTGATGCAAGTATTTTTCTACGGTCAGTGATGCTAGCTAATATCGTTTAATAATTATTACGAGAATTTTCTGGCATAAACCAAATTTCGCTACACTGCCCTCCGCTTAAACTTGTTCGTCCCGAACAAGAGTCTCTCCATCTCTAGTATAAGGTGCCAGCCTTTCGATGTGGACTACCTTTAATTTACTTTTGTTGCCGGGGTATTTTTGGATTCGATACACAACATCATTAATCCTTGTGACGATCCGATAAGGTCCCTCCCAATGAGTCTGTAATTTAGGAGACAAGCCTCGTCTTCGTTGTGGGTTGTGTAGCAGTACTAATTGACCTTCTTTGAACCCTTCAGTATTTGCTCGCAGATCATACCGAGCTTTCATCTTGTCGCTAGCCAATTGAGTACGTCTCCTGATGAGCTCGTGTATATCTGCTAGTTCTTCTCTTTTCTGCGATATGTAATCGTCAGCATTGGTCGTTTCTGGGACAGCGCTTACTCCGTACTTCAAATCTGCTGGAAGCCTTAAGTCCGTACCAAAAATTGCTTTTGCTGGCGTGACTGTAGTGGTATCGTGTACTGACGAACGATAAGCCATCAGAAATATTGGTAGATGCTCATCCCAATCTTTTTGTCCTTTGTCAACAACCTTTTTCAGATGCTCCTCTAGAGTATGGTTGAACCTTTCGACCATGCCATCGGACTGAGGATGCAATGCTGTGGTACGTGTCTTCTGTATTCCAAGCATGTCACAAACCTCCTTAAAAAGTGCCGACTCAAAATTTCGTCCTTGGTCGGAATGCAACTCAAGTGGAGCTCCATATCGGCAAATCCAATTTTTGATGAAAATGTCTGCCACTGTTTTTGCTTCTTGATTGGGAATGGGATATATGTACTTCTGGCCACTTACTGAAGTAATCAATTACCACAAGGATGTATTTATTTCCTGCATTGCTAATTGGAAAAGGTCCCGCTATATCCATGGCTATCCTCTCAAAGGGAGCTCCAACGTTATACTGATGCATTTTTCCCCGAGTGCGGTGCCTTGGTCCTTTAGCAATTGCACATTGGTCACAACGGCGGATCCAGTCAGCAACTGTTTCTTGGCATCCTACCCAATAAAACCGTTTCTTTATTTTCTCTGTGGTTTTTGTTACGCCCAGATGTCCACCACTCGATCCATTGTGATAATCCTTGATTATTTCCTTAAATTTTTCCTTTGGAATAACCAGCAGTTTTGAACGAATTTTACCATCCTCGCTTTCCCAGATTCGGTAGAGGCAACCATCATGCAACTCCAAACTTTGCCATTGCGCCCAGTATGCTTTACAGATTTGGCTTTCACTTGATATTTCTTGCCACGCCGGTTTCCTACCCAGCTCTTTATACTTAATTATAGTTGCCAAATCTGTATCACTGCGCTGGTCCCGTTGTACCTCCTCTTTTGTCCACTTTTCTTCAGGCAAAATGTTCAAAAGGCGCACATCAATTGTTCCAGCTTTACTTTCCGTTCGTGAACAATGACCGCATTCAATTTTACATGGACGACGGGAAAGTGCATCCGCATTTCCATGCTGGCTTCCTTTGCGATGTTCTATGGTGAAATCATAGCTCTGCAAGCGTTCTATCCACCGTGCGATTTGACCTTCAGGATCCTTGAATTGAAGTAGCCACCTTAATGCCGCATGGTCTGTCCTCAGGAGAAAATGCTGTCCATATAAGTACTTATGGAAGTGCTTCACGCATTCCATTACTGCCAATAACTCTCTCCGAGTTACACAATAATTCCTCTCAGGCTTCGACAGAACTTTGCTGAAATATGCGACGACTTTTTCTTGTCCTTTGATGACTTGGGATAAAACTCCTCCAATACCATGGCCACTCGCATCGGTGTCCAATACAAATTTTTCGCCGGGTATTGGGTACGCGAGTATAGGCGCCGTATACAATAATTCTTTCAGCTTTTGGAATGCAGTTTCCTGTGCACCACTCCATTCGAATTTCCGATTTTTCTGTGTCAGCTCATGTAGACTGCCTGCGACATTTGCGAAACCAGGAACAAAACGTCTGTAGTAAGTGCATAGGCTCAGAAAACTTCGCAACTCATGAAGATTAGATGGTCGTGGCCAATTTTTTACAGCTTTTATTTTATCCTCATCTGTCTGTATTCCTTCTGACGTAACCTTGTGCCCCAGATACTTGACTTCACGCTGGAAAAGTGAGCACTTTTTCGCACTTAATTTTAGTCCAGCTGCCTCCAAGCGCTCAAACACTTCCTCCAGATTTTTCAAGTGGTCATCAAAATCTTTTCCCATGATGATGATGTCATCGAGATACACTAAACAGGTCTTCCAATGTAGTCCTTTGAGCACTCGTTCCATTAACCGCTCAAACGTAGCTGGAGCGTTACAAAGACCAAACGGCATGACGTTAAACTGCCATAGACCATTCCCAATACTAAAGCCAGTTTTCTCCTTGTCTTTGTCATCTATTTCCACCTGCCAATATCCACTTTGTAAGTCCAGGGTGGAAAACCATGTTGCTCCAGATAACGTATCCAGTGTATCATCGATTCTGGGTAACGGGTAGCTGTCTTTTTTGGTGACGTCATTTAATTTTCTGTAATCCACACAGAATCGCATACTTCCGTCCTTTTTCTTGACAAGCACGACCGGTGAACTCCACGGGCTTTCTGATGGTGCAATGACCTTTTCTCGCGCCATATCCTCTATAAGGCCCGTTACTTCCTCTCTCTTAGCGAGTGCTAGTCTCCTTGGGGGTTGACGAATTGGCTGAAAATCACCTGTATCAATGCGATGTTTGACAACTGATGTTTGGCCATTATTTTCTCCTTTGAACGCAAATATCTGCCAATGCTTTTGCAGAAACCTTTTTGCTTTATTTTTGTTCTGGGCAGACAACTCCTTCGTCCACTCTTTCGTCAATAGTTCCAAGGCCGATGATTTTGTCAAAGCTGTACCTTTTGTGTCCTGCTGGTCATTTTCACAATTTATAACAGCCGTAACTTTCTCACATTGCGCTATTACTTCACCTTTTTGCATCCATTTCGGCTTATTTGTTGGATTCAAAATACGTACCGGTATTTTGCTGTCCGCTCTTGTTTTTACTAGGATCTTTCCAATAATTAGGTCTTTCTTTAAATATTTCTTATCTGCTTCCACTACCCACAGATGGCTTGTCCCGCAGTCTTCACTTGTTGTAGCCCAAATAATTTCTTCGGTGTTGGGTTCAATTCGACAGCGCTCACTTATGTAGACTCTTGCAATTGTTAATTTTTGTCCACAGCCAACGTCTAAAGGCAACTCTACATTAGCATATCTTAACGTCTTTTTCTTAAGATCCAAAGTGAACCCGTGTCGAATCATGAAGTCCACGCCAATGATAACCTCATCGGTGATGTTTGCAACAATAAATTCATGTTCCACAGTTTTGTTGCCGATAAGAACGGTTGCCCTCACTGCGGAGGTGATTGCGTTGGCATGCCGCCCATCATTGAAAACTCGTCGGATGGAGGTGGAGGCTGAGAACAAAAATTCGTCGTTCGCCAGCAGTAGCTTCAGCAGAAATTGCTATAACTGAGGCAAGCAGGGACACATGGCACGTGACTGCAAATCATGTCGTAAACGGTCCGCATCACGTTCACCAAGAAGAAAAATTCGAAATAGGGTGAACGATGGTGAAAATGGTAGTGATATAGTGGATTTTAAGTAATAAAGTATAACGTTTGTGTATACAATTTGAATGTAAAGATTAAATAAACAATTGTACTGTGTAAAAACTAACGTTTGTGATTTAAATAAACCATTTTATAATTAAATCAAGATTGCGTTTTTCTTGATTATTACACAATCCAGTGATCGAACTCAGAAAATGGAAGAGACTGAAATTATTGTCAAAGGGACAGGAAATTTCGTAACAATATGTTGAAGGCAGATGCATAACACCACCAGAAGCATGTTGGCGTCTGTTTGGTAACGAAATTCAAAAGAAAAGCCATTCCGTGCAGCGCTTAGGTATACATTTGCCAGGACAGTTTCGAATAACAAACATTTATCAAGCACAAGAAGATCTTGCAGATACTGGCTAAAAAGGTTCAACCCTTGAAGCTTATCTTAAACATAATCGAGCACTTAAAGAAATAGAAGAGAGCCTTGCAAATTTAAATGGTGTCGATAACTACTATTATTGGCAAATGCTTGAACACTTTAGATGGGTTGGAATAATAAGTCGGTGGGTAGAGCGTATTCGTCATGCGCGAGTTATTGGCAGCATCCATAATGTCAACTTCATTGCTCAACCAGAACTGTACCATTTACGAGTGTTGCTTTTCCATGTTAAAAACGCTACAAGTTTTGATGACTCTTTGATTGTTGATGGCATCCAATTTACTACTTATAAACAAGCTTGCTTAGCGAGAGGACTTGCTTACGATGACCAGCAAGGGTAGAAGGCCTTAAGGAATCAGCTCTCTCCAAGTCACCAAGAGCAATGCGAATACTTTTTGCACAAATTCTTATCTATGGAATGCCAGAAAATCCGAAGCGCCTATGGGATATGTTTAAGATGGATTTAGCTGATGAATTCATTCGTGAACAAAGGCGAGTAGGTGGCTCGATTGAAGACGCGATTAAGCGAGCATATCGAATCATTGCTCATAAGCTAAATACCGATGCAACAGAAGGAAAAACATTTAGGCATTGGGTTCAACAATTTGGCATGGATAATATTGATAACCCCGAAGATGAGCTATCTCATGAAGTTGCATGTTTTGATGAGTCAGCTACAATTGGACAAAGAATGTTTCAACTTCTAAAGGGAAGACAAATCCAAATTGTTAATAAAATCATAGATGCTGCAAATGATGCAAGTCCTACAGCAAAATGCTTTTTTATTGACGGACCCGGAGGAACAGGCAAAACCTTCATATATAAAACTTTCTACCATATACTAAGTGAACAAAACTTTAATTTTCAATGCATGGCCTTTACAGGAATTGCTTCAATTTTACTTCCTAATGGCCAAACATCCCATAAGACCTTTGGACTGAAACTACCAATTTCGTCCGACTCCGTTTCCAGCATAAAGCCTAGGTTGAAAAAAGCAAATAAATTAGCTGAAGTTAACATATTTTTGATGGATGAAGCTCCTATGCAACCAAAATATGGACTCCAAAACATGGACCAACTACTGCAAGCTATTGGGAATCCAAATTTACCATTTGGAGGCAAAATTATGGTCTTAGGAGGAGACTTCCGGCAATGCTTGCCTGTACAGCCGCGAGCCAACCGTAGTGAGCTTCTTGATCTATCAATAAAAGAAAGTGAACTTTGGCAGCATATTGTTTCCCTCTCATTAATAGAAAATATGCGCGTTGACGAGGAACAAAAGGAATTTGCTAATTATCTTTTAAAGCTTGGGACCAGAGAATTACTCACAAATACAATGGAAGAAATTGAACTGCAAGAAAATGTTATTTCAGATGGTAATCTGATAGATGAAGTGTTCGGGAATTGTCTTGAGAGTAAAAATTATGAAGCCATGAAAAACCGTGCTATACTTGCCCCATTGAATAAAAATGTAAATGAAATAAACGCAGAGATTATTAGTAAGCTTCCTGGGGATAACAAAACATACTGTTCATGCCAAAAGTTGCCTTGCTAGTTTTAAGTTTAGCATTCACTGTAATATCATATCCCTAAAGATATGTTTTACATCTCATTAGTAACGTATAGTTACCAACATATAAAATATGATTTTTTGATAATCATAATGATGATTAGGTTACTTTAAACCATTTTTGTATAATTAGCCTCTCTTCCATTTTGGAACATTGAAGCGTATGCACGTAAGAAAAATCCTATACATTTAATAAAATCTTAATACTTAACAACTTGAATTTTCATATACTTTTTTTTTTTATATATTCCGCTAATCATTTGGAGTCTCTCTGACCATTAGAAGTTTTTTGCTGTTCTCATCAACATTTTTGGTCCATTCGAGCCAGATCTTCAGATTGCATCTCTTGATTGTCAACAGAAAGACCAGTTGCGGAATTGTAAAGTTCTCTTTGAAGTCTACATTTTCATACTTGGAAAATCAAACTTTTGTATACGGACATCAGTCTCTACACGGATTCTATAAGGTGCGTGGTTCTTTTTTTATTCGTTTAAAATTTTTGTGTTAAATTTGTGAGCAAGACGGTATTCCTTATGAAAAAACGGTGTTCCATACTAAAAAATAAAAATAACTAAGTGAAAACTAATGCTTAAAGAATTGTTAGGAACATTGAAATCAAAAGAAAAAAAAGACTAGGAAAGTGGTTTTTAAACGAAGTATGTAAATGAAATAAAAAAGGAAATAAAAAAGGTGCTAAGAAAAAGTGGAAGAAAAAGTATTGAAAACCGTGAAATTATTACTTAAAAACAAAAAAAAAAAATTAAATGAGCAAAAATAAATAAAATTGGAGGTTGCAGATCATCCACCACCATTGGTATTTGGCGCCATTTTTTCTCTGTCGACGTAAGTTTTTTTTTTCTTTATGCTCGTACTTACATACATATGCTTCGTTTAGGAATTCTATTAATTTTCATTTTGCATACAAATTTGAAGGAAAATTATATATCTTTTTTTTGCCGTTCTCAAAAATTAAAGAAATAATTATTCTTAAATTGGATTCTGTTTTATCTTTAATTTTATTGATTTTTCATATCGTGTATCGCTTACATATATGTTTGTATATACATACATATTTATATATACGAGCTATAAATTTTGGTTGGTAACCAACATTTTGTTCAAATACAATTGTAGCACCGTTGCACATAAAATCCGTAAATTTTTATTCGAAATAAAAAAAAAAGTCGATTCGGGACACCTTAGCAAAACACGAACTTAATCGTTGCGTGGGTGTGTATCTAAGTCTCCACTTAAGTCTTTCTCAATTTTTGATTCGCGCGCTTACTAGTTGTTGTTTCTGAGTTTTCGCTCACTGCAACTTCGTTTCTTTTTTTGTCATTGCTTTGCAGATTTCTTTTGTTAGTGAGAACTAGCTTACTTGCTGAACTTGAATTTCTTCTCACAGCATTAAAGCTTTTATTTATGTTGCATTTTATTCTCGCTTAAAGTGTTTTTTTATTTTATCAGCTTATATATTAGCGTGATGATCGGTTCATCGACCATATAAAGAAAGCTTTTTGAAACTTATTTTTCTTTATATATCTATATCTTTAAATTTTGTCTAGTTCAATGACAATATAAAATACATGATACTCTATTGTTTTTCATCTTGCTGTTGATTTATTTTATGCAGCTTAACAACTGATTTTTAGTTAAACAATTTTGTTGTTTTTTGCTTTATTTTATCCATTAAAATTTTGTAAATTTTTTTTTTGGATATCTATTTTTATATTCTTTCTTGTTTTCAGCTGTGGAAATATCTATTAGTGAATAGTAAATCTATTTCATACTTTGAATTCGATACAAAAATTATTTTGTTATTTAGTACACCAGCTTCAGTAAATTTCTGATTTGGTTTTTTTGTTTTTGCTTTGGGGTTTCTATCATCTCGTGACGGTTGCGTTGTTGAATTTTTGTTCTTAATCAAACAAATTTTCATTCTTTTTATTGTTTCATAAAGAAAATAAAATGTCTGCTCTAGACTCTTTTATTCGGAAGTCTGATAAAATTTTTGAATTTGACATTAATTTTTCTGGCATACCATCGAAAGATCACTCTCAATTCACTTTAGAAATTTATAAAGATGAACTGAAGGAACTATGGAATCAGGCAAAATTGTCCTACGACATAGGTGATACTGATGATTGTCAGACTGCTAAGGGCAAATATACTGCTATATTTAAGGCATATGTTTCGTGTCTTTCAAAAATCAACGAGAAGATACAATCGCTTAGCAATCCATTGACCGGCAATTTAAGTCACCAATCCAATGAACAACCGCCTGCCACTCATCTGAAGCTGCCTCCATGTGATACGGAAGTTTTCCACGGAGACTACCTGTCTTGGCCAACATTTCGGGATATATTTACTGCAGTCTATATTAATAATTCTAGACTCAGTAATGTTGAGCGATTGTACCATCTGATACATAAAACTAGTGGAGAAGCAAAGGAGATAGTTAAGAAATCTCCTTTGACAAACGAAGGATTTGAATTGGCTTTGCAAAACTTGAAGGAAACCTTTGAAAATAAGAGGATTTTAGTGAACAGTCAATTGAAGTTATTATTTGACCTTCAACCTGTGGGCTCGGAGAATAGTACAGCCTTGAAAAATCTTCAAAGAGGTTTCAACAATTGCTTATCCACACTTCAATTGTATGACATAGATGTATCCAATTGGGATCCTATTCTAATTTACCATTGTTGCGAAAGACTTCCAGATACTACTCTTTCTTTATGGGAGCAGAGCTTAACTGATAAAACTCTTATTCCCAAATGGAGTGCTTTAGATGCTTTTCTCACCGAAAGATACAAAACGCTCGAGGCTATTATTGATATCAAAGGAAGCTCTTCTTCAAAATTTGTGAATAGGAAACCGACGTTTGTACAACCACAACAAAAAAAACTTAATGCTTTTCACGTGAACTTTTCACCTAACTCTTGCGTTCTGTGTTCAAAACAGCAACACACGTTAAGGACTTGTCCTAAATTTCTTAACATGAATATATCTGATAGATTTTCAATGGTTAAAAAACATTCGTGCTGTATAAATTGTTTGACCAAAAACCATTATGTAAAAGAATGCCGCAGCACTTTTAACTGCTCGGTATGCAAAAAGCGACATCATACACTTTTGCATAAAAATATCTCCACAGAAAATTCTTTAGGGTTAGGATCACGTCCTACTGATGACATTCCTTCTGGATCAGGTTTACAACCTTCTTCGTCAAAAAATGTTTCTCAAACATTTCACAATGCAATACAGTCCACTTTGCCATCTGTTCATAATCAGAAGTTGCGTTCAACATCCTGCAACAATATACTTCTAGGGACAGCTAGAGTCTTAATATGTCATCTTGGTGTAACATATTCAGCGCGTGCTCTGATAGATTCTGCATCTGAAGCCTCGTTCATTTCGGAACGACTTAGAAAGCTTCTTAAACTCCCTATATTTAGTGCTAAGGCTATCATATCGGGTATTAACCAAAAAGTTTCAGCGATTCCTTCGCAAATTTGTCATTTATACTAGGGTCATTATTGGACTCAAATTTACAAATTGAGGCTACAGCTCTGGTGCTTCCTCAAATAACTGGCAACCTGCCATCTACTTCTCTTACTCTGCCGCACGGTCATCAGTTGCCTAATATTCAATTGGCCGATGTCAACTTCTTACAAAGTGAACCTGTTGATATCTTGATTGGCGGTGACCTGTACCCATTAGTTTTATTAGATGGGGTTAAACGAAACTTTCTAGGATCACTTATTGCACAAGAAACCGTTTTCGGGTGGATTATCACTGGGTCAATATCTACTACTCGAGTTTCTTGCTTCGCTACAAACGTAAAGTTTTCCAATGAAACTTCATTCGACCTGCAGCTTCAACGCTTTTGGGAACTTGAAGAAGTTCCAAAGAAAAAATTTTTAACTTCTGCAGATAAAGTTTGTGAGGAAATTTTTCAAAAAACGACGAGAAGAGACCCTGATGGAAAATATATCGTTTCATTGCCATTCAAAAATAATTTTCCTTCAGAACTTAAGCTTGGCTCTTCTCGACATAAAGCATACAAGCAATTTCTCCGAAATGAAACGTCACTTCTTAAAAATCCATCGTTCAAAGGCCATTACGACAACGTCGTAAAAGAGTACCTACAGCTGGAACACATGGAAAAAATAGAGGCTCCTAAGTTTGACCATTTTCCATTACATTGTTACCTTCCACATCATTCTGTCAGTAAACCAGATAGTCGTACTACTGCCCTACGTGTCGTTTTCAATGCAACTAGTGCAACTTCGAATGGAAATCGCTTAAACGACGTCCTTCACGTTGGTCCAGTTTTACAGGCTGATCTCATGTTTTTGATTCTGCGATGGAGGATGTTTAAGTATGTTTTCAATAGTGACATTCAGAAGATGTATCGACAAATTTTAGTGGAACCTTCACATTGTCCATTTCAAAGAATTTTGTTCAGAGAATCTCCAGATGAAGATATATCAGACTATCAGCTAAGAACTGTGACATTTGGAGTTAACTGTGCTCCTTATTTAGCAATACGCACTTTGTTGCAACTTGCTCAGGACACCCAAGAAGACTACCCCTTAGCCGCATATATTCTTCGAAAATGTATGTATGTTGATGATGTGCTAGCAGGAGCTCATGATGTGCCCACCGCGTTGGTGGCGAGAGATCAGCTAATTAAGTCACTTAGTACCGCCGGATTTTCACTTCGAAAATGGACATCCAATAGTAAAGAAATCCTTCAGAACATTCCTAAGGATCATCTGCAGCAGACAGATTTTTTGGATCTGGAGGACTCTTGTCATGCAAAAGCACTGGGGGTTAGATGGAATGCTCGGTATGATAACTTTTACTTCATTGCTGAATCGATCGGTAATAAGGCATCATTTACCAAAAGAGAGGTTTTATCTGCGACTGCAAAACTTTTTGATCCAGCTGGTTGGCTAGCTCCTATTATTGTCGTAGCAAAAATAATAATGCAACAAATCTGGTTAGACCAAACACAATGGGATGAAGTTTTGACATCTCTAACACTTTCTAAATGGCAAAATTTCGTTAAAAATTACCATTTTATTAATGAAATAAAAATTCCTAGATGGATTCAGTACACTGAAGATTCGACTGTACAAATCCATGCTTTTTCTGACGCCTCGGAAAAAGCATACGCTGGGGCGATTTATGTTAGAAGTGAAACTGAGACGAATATCTTTTCACACTTGCTTATGGCCAAAACAAAGGTAGCGCCGGTAAAAACTCTGTCTTTACCGCGTTTGGAACTTTGTGGTGCAGTTTTGGTGTCTGAAATGCTTGATTCACTTCTTGCTGAACTTAATATAAAAGTCAAAGAAATCTTTTGTTGGACGGATTCTACGATTGTCCTTTCCTGGTTGCAAAAACCACCTTGTTCATGAACCTGTTTTGTAGCAAATCGTGTTGCAAAAATTCAAGACAGTAAGGAATGCCGAAAATGGTATCACGTTGATACAAAAGAAAATCCTGCTGATTTAGGCAGCAGAGGTACTCTTTCTCAAGAATTGTGCAACCATGACTTGTGGTGGCATGGACCAAGAAGGCTAAAATCAGAAAAGTATTTTTGGCCACTTTCTCAAAGTTGTGTAGAGGAAACAACATTAGAATTGAAGGTTGTTAAGACCCATGCTACATTTTTTAGCCATTATGAAGACATATTGGATAGATTTTCTTCGCTTTCTCGAGCATTTCGAGTTATAGCGTATATTTTTCGATTTTTTGTTAGATCCCATAAGACTTACCAAAGCCAATCAGAGCACTTTAACAATTTATGGATTTCAGGTCATGAGGTCGCAAGTGTAAAGTCAAGGCTGGTCATGTTGGCTCAAAAAGTTCATTACCCAGATGAATATAAGCAACTTTTGAGTCAATTACCTCTGCAATCAAAGAGCAGCATTCTCACGCTAAATCCTTTTTTAGATCCTAAAGGCATCTTGCGAGTCAATGGTCGTTTGATAAATTCCCCTATTCTCTCTTTTAACGAAAAATATCCGATTTTATTACCATATGGCTGTAGATACACTCAACTTTTAGTAAAATTTATTCATGAATCCTCATTACATGGTGGCAATCAACTCGTCCTGCGATTAATAAGACAGCAATACTGGATACCAAAAGCAAAAAATCTTATAAAAACGACGATCAACAAATGTAAAATATGTCTTTTAACTAAAAAGAAGCAGCAAAGTCAGATTATGGCTGCGTTATCGCTGGAGCGTACGATTCTTTCTCGTCCTTTTGAGACTACAGGTGTTGATTTTACAGGACCAATAGAAGTGAAGAGTTACGTTGGCCGTGCATGTCGCTTGACAAAAGGATATGTTTGTGTATTTGTTTGTTTTTCAACAAAGGCTATTCATTTAGAGCCAACGAGTGACTTGTCAACCGTCACATTTCTTGCTGCATTCGCTAGATTTGTTTCTAGAAGAGGTTGCCCACTTAAAATATTTTCTGACAATGGCACCAACTTTGTGGGTGCTTCGAAAGCTCTTAAAAATGACTTTCAACAATTTCTTAGTTCTTCGCAGGAAAAAGTTTGCTCCACTTATAGTAGTCACGAAATAACTTGGAACTTTATTCCTGCTGGGGCACCTCATATGGGGGGTTTATGGGAAGCTGGCGTAAAAAGCTTCAAAACACTTTTTCGGAAAATGGCCATATCTCACAAATACACTTTTGAGGAACTTGGTACACTTTTATGTCGTATTGAAGCGTGTTTAAACTCAAGACCACTTAGTCCTATGTCCAGCAGTGCCTCTGATTGCGCTGCACTTACACCCGGTCATTTTCTTATTGGAGCTCCCATACTGGCACCTGCTGAACCCAGCATTGAAAAAAATCCATTGAGCCTATTAAATCGATGGCAAAGGCTTAAGGCTTTCGCCCAACAGCTTAGCTTAAGATGGAAGGAGGAATATTTGAAAGAGCTCCACAAAAGATATAAATGGAAGTATCCGGTGAGAGATATAGCCATCGACCGACAAGAAAACCTTCCAACAACGGAATGGCGTTTAGGTAGAATAATCAAGGTTTATCAAGGGAATGACAAACGAATTCGAGTCGCGGATATCAAAACGCAAAAAGGTGTGATTACACGGCCACTTGTGAAATTAATTGTCCTGTCGAATTAGTTGTTTTTTTTTTTTTTTTTATTTCTTTTAATTTCCATATATATTTTCTATTTCTTTTTGTTAGATTCAATGGATTCATCTAAAAATGTTCAAAGTGGTAAGGGTTCTTTTTCCTGCAGGGTGTGTGAACGAAATCATCCCCTCAGATTTTGCCACAAGTTCTTAGCCATGAACTATTTAAAACGCCTAAGAACTGTACTTCTGGACAGATATTGCTCAAGATGTCTTGCTCACTCCCATCAAGCTAGAGAATGTAAGAGTCATTCATCGTGCAGTTATTGCAACAAAAAGCACAACAGCCTGCTGCACTCAAATTTAAGATTGAAGGAGTCATCGAAAGAAGAGCCGTGCAAACAACAGCCATCGATCTCCACCATAAACCAGCCAATGTCGCTATTACCAACAGCAGTTGTAAAAGTGCGTGTACGCAATTCCTTTTTTGTTGCAAGGGCCCTTCTAGACCCTTGCTGCGAAGTGAGCAAAATAAGTGCGTCTTTCGTGAAGAATATGAATATTCCCACTTCAAATTTTGGAGAAAGAAAAATATGCGAAATCATCATAGCTTCATGTCATGACGTAACAGTGCGCATAAATCTGCATACCCGTGTTGGCCACGATTTTAACTTTAAAACGCCATCAAAACACGCTAGTGGATTGATAAAAGAAAAGTTTGTGAACTTAATGTTGGCCGATCCAAACTTTTTCACTTCATCGGCAGTAGCTATTATTTTGGGAGCGGACATTTATCACAAAATAGTTCGCTCCGAAATGATAACCTATCCTGGGCACCCTTTGGCGCAAAACACACTTTTTGGAAGGGTCCTCTCTGGCCCATGTGTCCTTTAAGACATATTTTAATAGGTCCTTTCTGACCCGTGTTCTTTAAAACACGAAAAATCATTAAAAACTAATTTGTGTAAAAAAAATATATATTTGAATTCAAGAATTTATTTTTTAAATAAATATACATAATTAAATGAACTCTACACTTCTTCTTATTACATATCCATATACGAAGGAAAAGACAAAGCTTTAGGATTAAGAAAAACGTCAAAATACCGAAATGCTCATTAAATTTATACTCTATGACGAATATCAAGAATCACGTATCTTTATATTTAATGTAGCTTTCCCACATATTTTTATTTCGATATTAATTTATTTTTGCAGCTAAGTTACTGCAAGGTAGCCGGCAATGTTCATGCCAAAAGTTGCCTTGCTAGTTTTAAGTTTAACATTCACATTCATATCCCTAAAGATATGTTTTACATCTCATTAGTAACGTATAGTTACCAACATATAAAATATGATTTTTTGATAATCATAATGATGATTAGGTTACTTTAAACCATTTTTGTATAATTAGCCTCTCTTCCATTTTGGAACATTGAAGCGTATGCACGTAAGAAAATCCTATACATTTAATAAAATCTTAATACTTAACAACTTGAATTTTCATATACTTTTTTATTATATATTCCGCTAATCATTTGGAGTCTCTCTGACCATTAGAAGTTTTTTGCTGTTCTCATCAACACATACCTAAGCTGTGATACCGTCAAAAACCAGCCAGAAGATGCACTTCAGTTTACCACAGAGTTCCTAAATACAATAGACATTGCCGATTTACCACCGCATGAGCTTAAACTAAAACAAAATTCGATTATAATGATGTTGCGAAATCTAGATGTATCAGAAGGACTCTGTAATGGAACAAGATTAATTGTTACGGAGCTTTGCAACAACATAATCAAAGCTAAAATAATAACTGGTGAGAGATCTGGACGAGAAGTACACATACCTCGAATTACACTTGATTCAAATAAAAGCCAACTTGGATGTGTTCTTCAACGGCATCAATTTCCAGTAAAGCCAGCTTTTGCAATAACAATACACAAATCTCAAGGACAAACTTTTGACTTCGTTGGAGCCGATCTACGAGTGCCTGTCTTTATGCATGGAATGCTTTATGTAGCCTTTTCACATGTAAAGCGTGAAAGTAGTTTGAAAGTCATGTTACCAAAAGAAACTCCAAGACATACCCGCAATGTTGTTTGGAAAGAAATTCTCAGTACGGCCCAAGAGACTGGCAACGATGAAAGCAATAATGAATTTTCTGACAACATTGAAGATTTTTTTCTTGACGATTTTTAGAAAGCACATTGTAGAGTAAAGCATTACGTTTACGCCGACAACATATGCCTCCTCGCCACTAAGCAAACCAACATGAAAGAAAAACACACAGTCGTCAAATCGCCTTGTGAAGTAAATATGATTAATAAGACTAATAAAATAAAAAGGAAATACAATCTTTCACCCTGTGCCAGCAATATAACGTTCGTCTTCAGAACTCGTTCATGCCGATGACATATACCTTCTCGTCGCCGTGCAATAAAAATGCAAAGAAACTCACAGTTGTTCAATCGTTTCGGAAGTAGATTTAATAGTTCAGATTCATAAGCTAAAAAAAAGTCCAAACCCTGCCAGCATTATAACATGTTACCAAAAGAAACTCCAAGACATACCCGCAATGTTTTTTGGAAAGAAATTCTCAGTTCGGCCCAAGAGGCAACGATGAAAGCAATCATGAATTTCCTGACAACATTGAAGATTTTTTCCTTGACGATTTTTAGAAAGCACATTGTAGAGTAAAACATAACGTTTACGCCGACAACATATGCCTCCTCGTCACTACGCAAGCCAACATGAAAGAAAAACTCACTGTCGTCAAATCGCCTTGGGAAGTAAATATGAATAATAAGACTAATAAAATAAAAAGCAAATCCAATCTTTCACCCTGTGCCAGCAATATAATGTTCGTCTTCAGAACTCGCTCATGCCGATGACATATACCTTCTCGTCACCGTGCAATAAAAATGCAAGAAAAAACTCATAGTTGTTCAATCGTTTCGGAAGTAGATTTAACAGTTCAGATTCATAAGCCAAAAAAAATTCCAAACCCTGCCAGCATTATGACATTCAATGGATCTTCAGTAAACATCTGGAAACCTCTCTTACGCCGATGACTAATGCCTTCTCGTCACTTGCAATCCAACATGAGAAAAAATTCATTGTAGTCAGATCGTCTTTAATAACAAAAAAGCCGATGGCCTAGCTCTTAACGAACCGTTGTGGAGTAATTAATTATAATAATAAAAAAAACCATACAATTATCAAACTTGTGCAATCATATCCAACATAGAAAAAATAGTTAACTTGTTTGGGTTGCGACATGACACCTAATGCCGAAACCAATAAGGTATCTTTACTATAATTAGAAAAATGAAAGTTACGATGAATTTCGTAGTATCAAGCTCTTTTTGTTGCTATCAACGATAACGTAACACAACATCTTCTTATCAAAATTAAACTTCACCTTCGCTGAGTTCTGTTAAGTAAAACTTTTCGTTCCCATCAACAACAATGTAACACAAAATCTATTAATGAAAATTAAAATCAGTCATTCTATACGTCACAGCCGTTAATTAAACAACAGCGCTCTGCGACACAATTTACAAGTTTTAACCAAATTGTGAAAATTTATTGGTACAGGACCTTCTTCTCCAGAAGCCAATATGATTCAATTTCCATTAAAATATAATTGATAAAATAGAAATGAACTTAAAAAACGTTGCGAAAATCATCAACTAATGATTCTAAATAAGCTCGGAATGGACAACTTCACTTATTTGTTTAACAAAATATCACTTGACGTCGATAACAATAAACACATCCATACAAAAATCAACAAACCGATACGCACCTTCGCTCAGAATCGTAATTGATAACAGTTTTCGCTGTTTCAACAACGCAACACAAAATTTTCAAAGCTAACCTGAATTCATTTCTTTCGTAAAGCGCAACAGTTGATTAACCAACATCGCTCGTCTACACAATTTAGAAATATTCATCAATACTTTCCATCGCCGAATTCTGAAAACTTGACGGCCCAGAACCATCTCCAATTACAAACTGTTTACCAGATGCCAATATGATCCGATCCCCGATTAAATCAAATCGCACATAGAACAGTTATAGTAGACAACTTCACTTATTTTTTTAACGAAATGACATCTGATGTTGATACTATTATTAAAATGTACATTAAATCAAAAAGCGAAGCAACCTCCATTTTTAGCTTCAAAATTTGTAGCACTTTTCGTTCTTATCAATGACAATATATGTTAGAATCTTCAAACCAGACCAGAAACCAGTATTTTTCTACGACGCACAGTGTAACATTAGCGGCCATAAGGAAAGAAAAAAAAATTCCAAATTTTTTAAAAACTAATACATAGATCGACAAAAAAATCTTCAATTAAGAGCAATCTATAAGCATTTTGAAAATATGTGGGAATTTGAATGAACAGCATGCACGGGAACTTGAAGTTTTATTCTAAAAATTTACAATTTAAGTCTTATGAAATTCAATATCTCAAGTTTAGCTGTTATTATCTCCAAAACTATTCAGCCAATTTACAAACATATGCACATTTTTGAAAAATTTGAAGTTTCTCTTTTCCAAAAATAGCATTTTTGAGAACATTGAAGAATTAGTTTGGCTTCAAGGTCATTTACAAGAAAACTTCCTTAAGAAAAAGAAATTCCCAAAAATTGACAAAGTTTAGCAGAAGGAAACAAAAAAAATAGTCTTCGATTTTGCTTAAACTTCTGTATAATAATAATAAATTCAATATAAATAGATGACAAAAATATAGATTTGCACTTTTGCGTTATATGTATGAAATTCAATAATATCCTACACCACTTTTTCGCAGAAAATTGTCTAAAACCGAAATATGCAAATGGACTGAATTATGCGAATGTTTGGTGAGTATTTTCGGACATTTTTTTTCACTGATGCAGGTCATGTTATATATTTTTTAAAGATATGAAAAAAGCTTTTTCCAAATCTGTAAAGTTTGCTTAATTCCGTTCAATAGTTTGAAAGCAGTTGTGCATTTAAAAACATGATTCGATGTTCTTGATATATAGTAAAGTGAGTAAAACTGGAAATGTTTCCTAACTTTAAGTGTGAATAGCAAAAAAACCTAGTCTTCGATTTTGCTTAAACTTCCGTATAGTGATTATACGTTCAATACAAATAGGTGACAAAAGAATAGACTTGCACTTTTGCGTTATATGTACAAAATTCAATAATTACTTATAGCACTTTTTTCAAGAAAATTGCCTTAAATGAATACATAAAAACGGTTAAATTGCTTTAAATTCTACAAAAATGAATTGAATGACTTAAAATTTTCCAAATATAATTTGATTTTAGTTGTGCACTCTCACTTTTAATTGTATCAAATTCGAACGAAAACCACGCCTACCGCCCAAACAATGTGACCACATAAATATGGTAAATTCTATTCTATCCATACAAATTTTATATGTTAAGTTTAAGAACTTCAAATTTTGTACATCAGCCAGGGGAAATTCGAATCGTGATCGTGATCGAATCGTTTTTTGGCTCAAATTGGTTGACAGAATTCGTCATGGCGGATCCAATATGGCGGTCAAAAATCCAATATGGTGGCCGAATTTTCGAAAGTCAACGGATTTGCACCAAATTCGGTATACAAGGGTCATGAGGGTCACTGATCACGAATTCGAAGTCAGAATTTACAAAATCAAGATGGCGGATTCAAGATGGCGGACGAATTTTTTAAAAATCAATCGATTTGTACCAAATTTGTTTTACAGGGGTTTTTAGGATCGCTCATTACGAATCTGAGGCTATACCTATTTTAAAAATTTTCAAATTCAAAATGGCGGATTCAATATGGCGGACGTATTGTTTAAAAATCTACCGATTAGTACAAAATTTGGTATATGGGGGTTTCTAGAGAAGCTGATTACGAATCCAAGGTCAGAAATTTAAATGCGGGGGTTTCTGGGGAAGCTGATTACGAGTCCAAGTTCAGATATTTAAAATACAAATTCAAGATGGCGGACCCAATATGGTGGATTAGGGTATTGAGTTTCCGCCATATTCGGTCCGCCATCTTGACTTTAATTTCAGCGACCCCAGAAACCCCCGTATATATGTATATTTTTCAAAAAAATAACAAAAATACGTGAAAGCTATTAACTGGTTTTAAATGTTTTTTTATTTCCTTTTAAAGAAGGTAAAAACTTGACCACATTTTTTTCAGCCTTATTTTTAGAAGAAAGAAACCTACTTGTAAACTTTTCTAAAAAAAAATGGGAGCTATGCTTGATTATGAACCGATTTTATTCATTTTCACAAAATTTCTTAATCTTTACAAAAAAACAGTCCATGACAAATTTCATTGCTCTACGACAACTCCTTATAGTTTTGGCCGCAGCTTATATGAAAGTGTTACACTGTGCGACGCAGCTGTTAACCCAACTAACAGTTGTCAACTACACAATTTACAAATGTTCACCAACAATTGCTTTCACCGAAAACAAAATTTACAAATGTTCACTAATAATTCACATCGCCGAATTCTGAAAACTTGACGGCCCAGGACCATCTCCAATATCGAATTGCTTACCAGATGCCAATATGATCCGTTTCCCGTTTAAATCAAATCGCACATGGAACAGTCATAGCAAACTACTTCACTTTTTTTTCTAACATACACTTAAATCAACTAGCGAAACCACCTTCATTCAGCTTCGAAATTTCTGCTGATATCGTTCTTATCAATGACAACGTATCTTAAAATCTTCAACTAACAGTTCTCAACTACTCAATTTACAAATGTTCACCAACAGTTGCGTTCACCGAAAACAAAAAATTTGGTGTCGCCAGACCATTTCTAATATCAAATTATTCACCAGATGCCAGTGAAATCCGATTTCCGTTTTAATCAAATATCGAAACTGCGAATGAATTGATCGTACGTTGCGAAATCCATAAAATAAAATCAATCGGCAGGTAGTAGATGGAACCCACTAACTGTTAGTGTCTAACAGTTTTTGTTGTATGAACAACAACGTAACACAAAATTTTCATATCAGACCGTCACCGCTGTCGGTTAACCAACAGCGCACTACTTTACAATTTACAAGAGTTCACCAACAACCATCGCCGAATTCTAAAAATTGTATCTCCAATATCGGATTGTTTACTTGATGCCAAACGCTTCCCGTTTAAGTCAAATCTCACATGGAACAGTCATAGTGGACTTTCCGCTCACACTAAAATCAACAAACTAAAACACACGTTTTCCAACTTTGTAACTACAAACAGTTTTCTTTCTATCGACGACAACAAAATTATAATTTTTCAAATCGAACCTGAAACAAATTTTTTCATAATTCGCAACTGTCCGTTAACCAACGACACTCTTCAACTACACAATTTATAAATATTGAGCAATAATTACCATCACCGAATTCCAAAAATTGTATATTGTAACACAAGATTATCTTCAATGAAAAATTGTTCACCTGATAAGATTGAATTTCCTTTAAATTAAAATAACAAAACTGGAAGTGAATTTCACACACTTTTATGAAATCATCAAATGAAGTAAAATGGTTATCAACCTTATATCAATACCAATGAGCAAGTCTTCACTAAAATCAATAAACGGAAGACATCTCCGTTAAGCTTCATAATGTGTAGCATGTTTCCGTTCTTATCAATGACAACGTAATACAAAATCTTCAAATCAAACCTTAAACTAGATCCACTGTACGTTGCTGTTTTCAGTTAACCGCCAGTGCTCGCCTACCTAAGTTACAACTGATCATCAACACATATCACTGAATTGTAGAAAATTGGTAGCACAAGACCAAGTTATTCGCCAGATGCCAATAAGATAGACTTTTCGTTTAATTAAAATAACGGAAATGGAAAAGAATTTGACACACGTTAGAAAAATCATCAACTGAAGTCTAACGCCAAGTAGTAGAATAAACGCTCTGAATGAACAACTCCACAGATTTGGTTAGCGACATACATAAGATTTGTTTAACAATTTTTTATTCAATTAACGACAACAAAACTAAAATTCTCCAAATTAAACCTGAAATAAAGTCGTTCCAAATTCTCAACTGTTCGTTAAACAACAACGCTCTTCTACTACACAATTTTTAACTGTTCGTAAACAATTGTCTTAGCAGAATTCTGGAAATTTGGTAGCATGGGACCATCTTCAAAGTCATATTGTTCACTGGATCCCAATAAGATTGACTTACCATTTACGCTAACAACAATCTGAAATACATCATCGCTCAGCTAACTAACTAAATATCTTCAAATCAAATAAATCGACACAAACTAACTTAACGTTTGGCCCAATAAGCAACCATATAAATTTCAATTAAGGACATGGTAATAACTACCAAAATTTGTTGATAGTTAACAAATAAATCTATCAACCAAACACATTTATTCAAAGGAAGCATACTCTTTTCTCAGTGTAGCTATCAGTTTTTTCTGGCGCTAGGAACTAGACAGGTTATTCATTATTCCATGTTTTTTATTTTATATCATGGAAGAGTGGATAGTCTCTTATCAAGAATGGCATGCGGCCTTGCAGTTGTAAGTTCACAAAACCGCATTAAGAATATTTCCATACCAAAAACACATATCTAATTGGTACCGTCCAATTACTATCTCATTTGCTATGTCCACGAAAATGTCCCGGGAGAGATCACCCCCAATTGCTTGGACATTTTCCATACACATTTTCCTAGCTGTTTGTTTTTCTGATCCTATGAACTAAACGAATTCTTACCTTATTTCACAGCATATTAATATGTGTCCTAGAAGAAGGAAGCCATGGTTTTTCTTTTAACCAACCAATGCGCGTGGCACTGCAATTGTGAAAAAAATTTACATATTTAATTGATGTATTTTGTATTTGTATTTGTAATTATAAGTTAATATAGTACAAAAAGATAATAAATCTTATTGCTAATGTATTAATGACATAAAGTGAATAAAAATTTAATTGTATATTGATATTAAATGATAAAATTAAATTAGATTAAATTAATGTTGAATTTTATAACAAACTATGGAAATACATTTTTCTTCTGGGTTAGCAACAATTCTCACATCAGTAATTATTAAGGTTCAGGTTTTATCGTAAATAAGCAGAGAGATTAATTTAAAAAAGCGAAGCATTGCCAGTTAGTTAGAGTGTTATAGGGAGGGTGCTCCATAGCCATATCGCATGAATGAAAAACTGACGTTCCGAGGTCAAAGATAGATGGCGTATGGGAATTATGTGATTATTTCTACTAGAACGTGAAAAATTAAGCTTGTTGTATAGTTGCAAGGGTGTTTTTGTATTTATTATTTTATAAAGTAGCAGAATAGTCTTAAAAGATAATAGTGCATTTAGTGACATATGAAAAATTTGATGAGCAAATTGCGAAATATGGTCAAATTATTATCTAGTTTACTATGCTGACAGAGGATGACTAAGAGAGATTCCCCACTATCCGCTATGCCCTAGCTACCTGTTTAGTAAAAATGCAAAAAGGACTTTGCTTGTCAATTGTCAATTAACTCGCTTACTTGACGAAGTAAAGCCATAGTAATAATCTTAGCCCGAATCTGGTGTGGAAACCTCGCAACCCTGGCGAGAAAACCTCTTCACTATGAAGTCTGACATACTTGATTGTTAAGAAGATCAATCTATGAATAAGCAGCACAGTAAACATAAACCTATGGGTCGGGTACAAAATGTAAATGAGGTTTTGGAAAAAATGTTATTGTTTAGAATGTTAGAATCGAGTTTTTATATGTATATCTATTGTCTTCAGAGACTTGATAGCCTTGGAAAGCGGAAAAGTTTTTATATCTTCAAATATATGAAGAATTTTCTGATACATATATGCAGTGATGTGTAATTGTTTCATTTCAGATGTGATCGTTCTTGATATGGTGAAAAACGCTTTCAAAAGGCCTACCAGCTCTCCGAAGACATATCAATTAGTGCGTGATAAGTCAGCTGTAATATCAAACTTTGACTCTAATGAACCAAACTATTTGTAACTGAATTAACATTTAGTCAATTAAACATTAACAGTTTAAAAGAAAATGTGCCTATCTATGAAAACCATTATAAAAACAACAAATATATTATAAAACAGTTAAAGAAAATTATTAATCAATTAAAAGTAATTAAAAAATAATTAATAATAATAAGAGATAAAAAATTGAAAATAAAATAAGAAACAATAAAAAATAATAAAAGATTTAATAAAAAACTTTTAAAAAATTTTTTGGTATTGGGGGAATCGAACCAGTAGTTTATAGGAGATTAAGAAAGAATTTATAGGAAAATTTATAGAATTGGATATTATATTTACTTAAGTGGTACTTATTGTGGGAGTTATTCCATTATATGGTTGGTGCCATATATATTGTTACGAAATTTCCTGTCCCTTTGACAGTAATTTCAATCTCTTACACTTTTCTGAGTTCGATTACTGGATTGTGTAATAATCAAGAAAAAGCAATCTTTATTTAATTATAAAATGGTTTATTTAAATCACAAACTTTAGTTTTTACACAGTACAATTGTTTATTTAATCTTTACATTCAAATTGTATACACATACGTTATACTTTATTACTTAAAATCCACTATATCACTTTAGTACTTAAATTCAAATGTTCTCACTTAAGATCCACTGTGTTCCACTGTTCAATATCAACTGTGTCTGTGCTGCTCATATGACAGCCTTTTATACTAAAGTCATCATTTGCTAGAACCATCGGCCGTTGTCTAGAATATCGTTTCTAGTGCGTTCTAGATGGCGTTATTTTTCTACGGTCAGTGATGCACGTATTTTCTTACGGTCAGTGATGCACGTATTTTCTTACGGTCAGTGATGCAAGTATTTTTCTACGGTCAGTGGTGCTAGCTAATATCGTTTAATAATTATTACGAGAATTTTCTGGCATAAACCAAATTTCGCTACACTGCCCTCCGCTTAAACTTGTTCGTCCCGAACAAGAGTCTCTCTGCAACAGCTTGCGCCTCCTTTTCCAATTCTTTTCTAGACGCTTCTTTTGCCTCAATTTCACGTTTTCGTTGTTCCTCTTTTTCCGCGACATGTAACCGTCAGCATTGGTCGTTTCTGGGACAACGTTTACTCCGTACTTTTCTTTGACAAGAACGACCGGTGAACTACACGGGCTTTCTGATTGTGCAATGGCATTTTCTCGCACCATATCCTCTATAAGGCCCGTTACTTCCTCTCTCTTAGCGCGTGGTAGTCTCTTTGGAGGTTGACGAATTAGCTGAAAGTTACCTGTATCAATGTGATGCTTGACAACTGATGTTTGGCCATTATTTTCTCCTTTGGACGCAAATACCCGCCAATTCTTTTGCCTAAACCTTTTTCCTTTATTTTTGTTCTGTGCAGAAAACTCCTTCGTCCATTCTTTCGTCAATAAGGCCGAACATTTTGTTAAAGTTGTACCTTTTGTGTCCTGTTGGTCGTTTTCACAACTTATAACAGCCGTAACTTTCTCACATAGTTCACCTTTTTGCATCCATTTCGGCTCATTTGTTGGATTCAAAATTTGCACCGGTATTTCGCTGTCCGCTCTTGTTTTTACTGGGGTCTTTCCAATCATCAGGTCTTTCCCTAAATTTTTCTCATCTGCTTCCACTACCCACAGATGGCCTATCCCACGGTCTTCACTTGTTGTTTCTTCAGTGTTGGGTTCAATTCGACAGAGCTCACTTATGTAGACTCCTGCAGTTGTTAACTTTTGTCCACAGCCAATGTCCAAAGGCAACTCTACATTGGCATATCTTAACGTCTTTTTCTTTAGATCTAAATTGAACCCGTGTCGAATCATGAAGTCCACGCCAATGATAACCTCATCGGTGATGTTTGCAACCATAAAATCATGTTCCACAGTTTTGTTGCCGATAAGAATACTCGCTGTAACTTTTCCTTCAATTTGCGAAATTTCTCCTGTCGCTGTTCTCAATTGGATTCCATTTAATGGCATTACTCGTCGTCTATTAAATAAATCTGTCCTCACAATTGAGTGCGATGCGCCTGTATCCAAAGTCAGCTCACATGGTCTTTCGTTGATTTTTCTACCGATGGTAAGGCAGTAGGAAGTTCGGCTGAGCTTCGAAACTAAGACTTTGGGACAATCATAAGTGGAAGTCAGCTCACGCCCCACTGTACTGACTCGCTTTAACGACTGCTGTTCACTACCATTTTCACCATCGTTCACCCTATTTCCAATTTTTCTTCTTGGTGAACGTGATGCGGACCGTTTACGACGTGATTTGCAGTCACGTGCCATGTGTCCCTGCTTGCCACAGTTATAGCAATATCCGCTGAAGCTACTGCTGGCGAACAACGAATTTTTGTTCTCAGCCTCCACCTCCATCCGACGAGTTTTCAATGATGGGCGGCATGTCAACGCAATCACCTCCTCAGTGAGGGCAACCGTTACTGTTTCATAAAATGTTGTCTTCGGGTTCCTCATTGTCTCGCGTTTTGTCTCTGAGTCACGTATGCCGTCAATAAACGCCTCTATTTTGAATTTTTCAGTTACGACACTTAACTCGTCAGGATAGGAAAGGTGTGCCAATCGTTCAATATCCGCAGCATACTCCTGCAAGGACTCACCAGATTTCTGGATACAACTTTTCAACTCCAGTCTGTGAATTTGCTCATGTGGTCACTGCCACATTTTTGCCACATCACTGCCTTGTAATTCTTTTTTTTCTCCGCCACTGGGACCGTTTGCAATACTTCTGCAGCTGCGCCTTTTAATGCCACAATTAGTGCTGCTGCTGCGCTATCGTTATCCCAACGATTATGAGCAGATGTTGTTTCGAACTGGAGCTTGAAAACACTAAATGGCGTTGTTCCATCGTACGTGGGTGCCTTAAGCCTCTCTGCGCTGATTTCTCTTATCACTTGAGTTGTTGGTTCGCTTATTTCCAACTGTTGAATTCTTTTATTAACGTTTTCAAAATTATTTTGAACTTTTTCCTTTAATGATTCAACGTCATCCCGTAACTCGGTCACTTTTACCATTTTGGCAACCTCCGTTCGAACAGCCTCCATATTTTGATTCATTGTTTGGATCTGCGTCGCGTTCTGACTTAAGCTCTGATCAATTTCTTCCCGAACCTCCTGGATTTGCAGCGCGTTCTGACTTAAGCTCTGATCAATTTCTTCCCGAACCTCCTGGATTTGCAGCGCGTTCTGACTTAACTTATGGTCTATCTGCAATGCATTTTGATTTAACCTCTGATCAATCTGTAGCGCGTTCTGACTAATTTCTTCCCGATCTGCCTGGATATTGTTATTCATCTGTAGATTTGTCTGTGTCAGCGCCATTAACATTTTCTCGAACTTTGAGATATCTACAACTTCACCACTTGCCACCGGTCCAGAAGCTTCCTCCCATTTCGATGTTGATTCTGAGACATCACTATAAAATTCATGCTCTTCCAGGTCTACCCCTTGAGCCTCAAGAGCCTGCCGTAAGCGTTTCTGTAACTCCAACTTTCCGCCAGATGATTGCAGATTCAGATGCTGCAACTCCTTCTTTAGTTGATCCACTTTTAGTTCGTCAAACTTAACCATTTTTTTATTTTATTTGATTGTTAATTCTTTTTACACAATCCCACTTCTGACACCAATTGTTACGAAATTTCCTGTCCCTTTGACAGTAATTTCAATCTCTTACACTTTTCTGAGTTCGATCACTGGATTGTGTAATAATCAAGAAAAAGCAATCTTTATTTAATTTTAAAATGGTTTATTTAAATCACAAACTTTAGTTTTTACACAGTACAATTATTTATTTAATCTTTACATTCAAATTGTATACACATACGTTATACTTTATTACTTAAAATCCACTATATCACTTTAGTACTTAAATTCAAATGTTCTCACTTAAGATCTACTGTGTTCCACTGTTCAATATCAACTGTGTCTGTGCTGCTCATATGACAGCCTTTTATACTAAAGTCATCATTTGCTAGAACCATCTGCCGTTGTCTAGAATATCGTTTCTAGTGCGTTCTAGATGGCGTTATTTTTCTACGGTCAGTGATGCAAGTATTTTTCTACGGTCAGTGATGCTAGCTAATATCGTTTAATAATTAATACGAGAATTTTCTGGCATAAACCAAATTTCGCTACAATATGTACAAAGTTGTGAAGCTGATAGATTTTGTGAGAACCTCACAAAAGTAGGGTAGAAGCTGTTGAAAATACCAAAATTTGGTGTAAATCCTACATTGGTGTGGCTATTATGGGGTGTGTTCTGGTCTTAGCGGTTGGCTATGGTATTAGCTATTGGTATTTGTTATTGGCTGTGGTATTAGCTATTCGTGCCTGCGGTGTTTTTTTGGATTTTGTTAGAGTGGATCATAAGTAATTATGATACAGATATATATGAAATAAGTAAAGGTATAGAGTTGATGGCTAAAAACATATTGTAGCGAAATTTGGTTTATGCCAGAAAATTCTCGTAATAATTATTAAACGATATTAGCTAGCATCACTGACCGTAGAAAAATACGTGCATCACTGACCGTAAGAAATTACGTGCATCACTGACCGTAGAAAAATACTTGCATCACTAACCGTAGAACAATAACGTCATCTAGAAGGCACTGGAAACGACATTCTAGACAACGGCAGATGGTTCTAGCAAATGATGACTTTAGTATAAAAGGCTGTCATATGAGCAGCAGAGACACAGTTGATATTGAACAGTGGAACACAGTGGATCGTAAGTGAGAACATTTGAATTTAAGTACTAAAGTGATATAGTGGATTTTAAGTAATAAAATATAACGTTTGTGTATACAACTTGAATGTAAAGATTAAATAAACAATTGTACTGTGTAAAAACTAAAGTTTTTGATTTAAATAAACCATTTTATAATAAAATAAAGATTGCGTTTTTCTTGATTATTACACAATCCAGTGATCGAACTCAGAAAAGTGTAAGAGATCGAAATTATTTTCAAAGGGACAGGAAATTTCGTAACAATTGGTGTCAGAAGTGGGATTATGTAAAAAGAATTAACAATCAAATAAAAAAAAAATGGTTAAGTTTGACGAACTAAAAGTGTATCAACTAGAGAAGGAGTTGCAGCAGCTGAATCTGCACTCATCTGGCGGAAAGTTGGAGTTACAGAAACGCTTACGGCAGGCTCTTGAGGCTCAAGGGGTAGACCTGGAAGAGCATGAATTTTATAGTGATGTCTCAGAATCAACAGCGAAAATGGAGGAAGCTTCTGGAACGGCTGCAAGTGGTGAAGTTGTAGATATGTCAAAGTTCGAGAAAATGTTAATAGCGATGACGCAGACATTAACTTTGCAGATGAATATCAATAGCCAGGAGGTTCGGGAAGAAATTGATCAGAAGTTAAGTCGGAACGCGCTGCAAATCCATGAGGTTCGGAAAGAAATTGACCAGAGCTTAAGTCAGAACGCGCTACAGATTGATCAGAGATTGAGTCAGAACGCGACGCAGATCCACGAGGCTGTTCGAACAGAGGTTGCCAAAATGGTAAATGGCCTCGATGTAAAAGTGATTAAGTTACGAGATGACGTTGAATCATTCAAAGAAAAAGCCCAAGATAAGTTTGAAAAAGTTCAAAGTAATCTTGAAAAAGTTGAAAATAATGTTGAAGATGTTAATAAAGTGGATTCAACAGTTGGAGATAAGCGGACCAACCACTCAAGTGATAAGAGAAATCAGCGCAGAGAGGCTTAAGGCACCCACGTACGATGGAACAACACCATTTAGTGTTTTCAAGCTCCAGTTCGAAACAACATCTGCTCATAATCGCTGGGATAACGATAGCGCAGCAGCAGCGCTAATTGTGGCATTAAAAGACGCAGCTGCAGAAGTATTGCAAACGGTTCCAGTGGCGGAACAAAAGAATTACAAGGCAGTCATGGATGCCTTACAGCGAAAATATGGCAGTGACCACATGAAGCAGATTCACAGACTGGAGTAGAAAAGTCGTTTCCAGAAATCTGGTGAGTCCTTGCAGGAGTATACTGCAGATATCGAACGATTGGCACACCTTTCCTATCCTGACGTGTTAAGTGTCGTAGCTGAAAAATTCAAAATAGAGGCGTTTATTGACGGTATACGTGACTCAGAGACAAAACGCGAGACAATGAGGAACCCGAAGACAACATTTTATGAAACAGTAACGGTTGCCCTCACTGAGGAGGTGATTGCGTTGACATGCCGTCCATCATTGAAAACTCTTCGGATGGAGGTGGAGGCTGAGAACAAAAATTCGTCGTTCGCCAGCAGTAGCTTCAGCGGAAATTGCTATAACTGAGGCAAGCAGGGACACATGGCACGTGACTGCAAATCACGTCGTAAACGGTCCGCATCACGTTCACCAAGAAGAAAAATTGGAAATAGGGTGAACGATGGTGGAAATGGTAGTGAACTGCATTCGTTAAAGCGAGTCAGTACAGCGGGGCGTGAGCTGACTTCCACTTATGATTGTCCCAAAGTCTTAGTTTCGAAGCTCTGCCGAACTTCCAACTGCCTTACCATCGGTGGAAAAATCAACGAAAGACCATGTAAGCTGACTTTGGATACAGGCGCATCGCACTCAATTGTGAAGACAGATTTATTTAATAGACGACGAGTAATGCCATTAAATGGAATCCAATTGAGAACAGCGACAGGAGAAATTACGCAAATAGAAGGAAAAGTTACAGCGAGTATTCTTATCGGCAACAAAACTGTGGAACATGATTTTATGGTTGCAAACATCACCGATGAGGTTATCATTGGCGTGGACTTCATGATTCGACACGGGTTCAATTTGGATCTAAAGAAAAAGACGTTAAGGTATGCCAATGTAGAGTTGCCTTTGGACATTGGCTGTGGACAAAAGTTAACAACTGCAGGAATCTACATAAGTGAGCTCTGTCGAATTGAATCCAACACTGAAGAAACAACAAGTGAAGACCGTGGGATAGGCCGTCTGTGGGTAGTGGAAGCAGATGAAAAAAATTTAGGGAAAGACCTGATGACTGGAAAAACCCCAGTAAAAACAAGAGCGGACAGCGAAATACCGGTGCAAATTTTGAATCCAACAAATGAGCCGAAATGGATGCAAAAAGGTGAACTATGTGAGAAAGTTACGGCTGTTATAAGTTGTGAAAATGACCAACAGGACACAAAAGGTACAACTTTAACAAAATCGTCGGCCTTATTGACGAAAGAATGGACGAAGGAGTTGTCTGCACAGAACAAAAATAAAGGGAAAAGGTTTCGGCAAAAGGATTGGCGGGTATTTGCGTCCAAAGGAGAAAATAATGGCCAAACATCAGTTGTCAAGCATCGTGTTGATACAGGTAACTTTCAGCCAATTCGTCAACCTCCAAAGAGACTAGCACTCGCTAAGAGAGAGGAAGTAACGGGCCTTATAGAGGATATGGCGCGAGAAAAGGTCATAACACAATCAGAAAGCCCGTGTAGTTCACCGGTCGTTCTTGTCAAAGAAAAGTACGGAGGTAACGTTGTCCCAGAAACGACCAATGCTGACGGTTACATGTCGCGGAAAAAGAGGAACAACGAAAACGTGACATTGAGGCAAAAGAAGCGTCTAGAAAAGAATTGGAAAAGGAGGCGCAAGCTGTTGCAGAGAGACTCTTGTTCGGGGCGAACAAGTTTAAGCGGAGGGCAGTGTAGCGAAATTTGGTTTATGCCAGAAAATTCTCGTAATATTTATTAAACGATATTAGCTAGCATCACTGACCGTAGAAAAATACTTGCATCACTGACCGTAGAAAAATACGTGCATCACTGACCGTAAGAAAATACGTGCATCACTGACCGTAGAAAAATACTTGCATCACTGACCGTAGAACAATAACGCCATCTAGAAGGCACTGGAAACGACATTCTAGACAACGGCAGATGGTTCTAGCAAATGATGACTTTAGTATAAAAGGCTGTCATATGAGCAGCAGAGACACAGTTGATATTGAACAGTGGAACACAGTGGATCTTAAGTGAGAACATTTGAATTTAAGTACTAAAGTGATATAGTGGATTTTAAGTAATAAAACATAACGTTTGTGTATATGTACAACTTGAATGTAAAGATTAAATAAACAATTGTACTGTGTAAAAACTAACGTTTGTGATTTAAATAAACCATTTTATAATTAAATAAAGATTGCGTTTTTCTTGATTATTACACAATCCAGTGATCGAACTCAGAAAAGTGTAAGAGATCGAAATTATTGTCAAAGGGACAGGAAATTTCGTAACAATATGGAGCAACAGCAGAACCGGAAACTGGTAATTCGTATGGGAGATTACGAGTATTGATTGAAGATGGACTAAATGATGAAAATGAGGAAGAAGGAAGGTGAAATTTTGGAAAATGAGAAAAATTTAAAATTTATAAATGCTGGTTAAGTGATAAATGAGAGAGGGTTTTTTTAAAAAAATTTTAAACAAAATCTTTTCATATTTTAAAAAACTTTTTTCGAAATTTCTTCAAATTTTATAAATTTAAAGTTTTTAAGAGAAAGAATTTAAAGGGGGGGGGGGTTACAATGATAAAAACTTCTGAGGAGTTTTTGAAGAAATAGTTTTGGATAGAAGTTTTTGGAGGATAAGCAGTTCAGGAGAGGAGTTTTTGAAGAAATAGTATTGGATAGAAGATTTGGAGGATAAGCAGTTCAGGTTGTAAAATTATTGAGAGGGCTGAAAAGTAAACATGTAAAATAACAAAATAAAATAAAATGAAAAGGAGAAATGAATAAATATTGAAAAGGAAAAATAAATAAAAAAATATTGAAAATTATAAGAAATAGAGTGTATAAGGGAGGAATATAAAGTAAGATATAAATGGTAACTGAAAAAGTCGTAAGAAATGAAAATGTAAACTGAAAAAGAAACCATAAGAAATAAATGCAGATATTATGGTACTGTCACGTTAAATTATTTTAAGGTGGTAAATCTAAGGATTCTATGGATTTATGATAAATAAAAAAGCTCGGAGTGATTTTAATACTAAGAAAAGTTTTATTAATTTAAAATTGAATTATTTATTAATTGAAACAAACAAAAAACAAAAACGTTTATAGAAAAGGAGCGGAGAATATATTAGTCGCACGACGCTAGAACACAGACTGCAGATTTCTCTTCGTAGTTGAACTTTGTGGAGTTCAAGAAAATAGGTTGCAGTGTTGCCGGTTAATTTAAATGTGACAGCTCGGCCTCTCCTGATGTAGAATCGTCCTCGAATTCGTCGGAATCGGAATCGTACGGGGTATCTAGTTCAAGTGGGCTTTGACACCATGGCTTGATCTTATCGGAAGTGTAGACTGGCGAAAATTTTCTTGAAGTTACCTGCGCACCTGGTACATCTTCAATTAGGTAGCGAGCGTTTTCAAGGACTTTCTTAATGACATATGGCTTACGGTACTTTGGTTCCAGTTTTCTTGATTGTGTGGTAGCCGGGGCTTCATTTTCAATAACAATTAAGTCATCCTCATGATATTCAGTTGGTTTAGCATGCTTTCGATCGAATCGTTGTTTCCATTTAGCGTAATGTTTTCAACGGCTTGTTGTCGCTTAGTAGTGATAGGTACGTCTGAGTGAGAATCTAAGTCGCTATGAACGGTAGCAAGTAGATAATTTTGTATAGTATTGTAGCGAAATTTGGTTTATGCCAGAAAATTATCGTAATAAAAATTAAACGATATTAGCTAGCATCACTGACCGTAGAAAAATACTTGCATCACTGACCGTAGAAAAATACGTGCATCACTGACCGTAAGAAAATACTTGCATCACTGACCGTAGAAAAATACGTGCATCACTGACCCTAGAAAAAATACTTGCATCACTGACCGTAGAAAAATAACACCATCTAGCGACATTTAGCATGTTTTCTGTACTATAAATGATAAAGTGGTACGACATTATCAACGTCGATAATCGCTATCTAGAAGGCACTGGAAACGACATTCTGGATAATGGCGGATTGTACGACATTATCAACGTCGATAATCGCCATATAGAAAGTACCGGAAACGTCATTCTAGACAACGGCAGATGGTTCTAGAAAATGATGACTTTACTATAAAAGGCTGTGATATGAGCAGCGGAGACACAGTTGACATTGAACAGTGGAACACAGTGGATCTTAAGTGAGAAAATTTGAATTTAAGTACTAAAGTGATGTAGTGGATTTTAAGTAATAAAGTATAACGTTTGTGTATACAACTTGAATGTAAAGATTAAATAAACAATTGTACTGTGTAAAAACTAACGTTTGTGATTTAAATAAACCATTTTATAATTAAATAAAGATTGCGTTTTTCTTGATTATTACACAATCCAGTGATCGAACTCAGAAAAGTGTAAGAGATCGAAATTATTGTCAAAGGGACAGGAAATTTCGTAACAATATCTTTGAGCTTGAAATCAAAGACAAGCTCATTAGGACTAAGTCCTGATGTTGCATTCTTTTGCGAATTTACGGTCCATTGTAATTTCCGTAAGAGCAAATTCCATTCTTTTTCGTTTTCGGTGGATGTGCGCAAGTAAGATAATATTGTTTGATTTGTGCGTTCCACTTGACCATTTGCTCTCGGCGTACGAACAGCTGTCTTTATATGGTGAATATCGTTGTTTTTACAGAAATCTTCGAACATTTTCGATGTGAATGCAGTTCCTCTATCGGTTACTATTCGTCTTGGCAGGCCAAATAACTTGTAATTTCATTTAATACATTAATTACGGGTACGGTTTTCGTATTTCGAACGGCTTTGTTAAATGAAAATTTAGTCAAAGCGTCGGTTATCGCTAAAATGTAAAAATTTCCACTTTTACTTCGTATAAAAGGTCCTAAATGGTCGATATGGATAGTGATGAAGGGTATTGGCTCAGGCTCGTCATAGTGTAACGTACCCTCTGGTTTTCCACCTCGTGTTTTGAAATAGCAACATTCGATACAAGCGGATATGTATTCTATTACATATTTCCGTATTTTCGGAAACCAAAATTTTTGCTTTATACGGCTTATTGTTTTTTCGAGTCCAAAATGTCCCATCTCGTCATGGCACAATCGTACGATTCTCCATCTTACTGCTTTTGGGACAACAAATTTAAGTTCATTTTCATCTTTACGAAATAGTCGGTGATTTTAAATAACGTATTCGGCTTTAAATTGCTTGAGCTGTGTAGATTGACGATGCCCCTTCAAGATTTCAAATATTTTGCGTAAAGATTCATCTTGTAGTTGCATTGTTAATAACCAATCGTCGACATCAGCGGTCACTTTCATGATGAATCCAGCAGGTTCAACTTCTTTTGGTGGTTGATCGGGTGAACGACTAAGAGCATCTACGTGTGCCATACGATTTCCATTACGATGAATTATTTGACAGTCATATTCGAGTGGCTTCATATACCAGCGAGCAATTTTTGGTAAAAGTTCTTTTTTATTCTTTTGCCGTAGCAATTGCAGAGCAATCCGTAACGAGGCGAAAACGTTTACCCATAACATAAACTCGAAAACGTTCTAAAGTTTCGACCACAGCGAGAACTTCCAACTCATAGCTGTGATATTTGCTCTCGATATCGGTACAGTGGCGACTATAATAAAAAATAGGTTGCCAACCTTTCCCATCTACAGATTGTAATAACACTCCTACAAGTCCAACACTAGAGGCATCCGTATGTACTTCATGTTCCGCTGAGTAATCGTACAGTCCCAAAACTGGTTCGTTGCATAATTTTTCGATAAGTTTAGTGAACGCATTTTGTTGAGGCTCACCCCACAAAAAGTTTTCGTTTTTCCGTAGTAAGCTGGTCAGCGGTTTCGAGATTAACAAATAGTCCTGCACAAATTTTCTAAAAAAACCGGTAAGGCCTAAGAATCTCCGAACTTCTGAAACGTTGGTCGGCTGTTTGAAATTTCGAATTGCGTTGATTTTCTCTTTACCTGGTGAAATACCTTTTTCGTTTATGACACCCAAATACGTGATCTCTGAAACTAAAAATTTACATTTATCAAATCGAAGCGTTAGGTTGCTCTCCTCCAAGATCGTCAAGAATTTTTCTAATTTTTTTAATCCGGCTTCGATAGTACGCTAACACTTATCCCGATTTCATTTTAGATATGATTTTATTCATTAGCGCTTGAAAAACGGCCGGAGCATTTACAAGCCCAAACGGCATCCGGTTAAATTCAAAGTGTCCATCAGAAGTGACGAACGCAGTGTATTGCCTTGAAGTCTCAACTATCTCGATCTGGTGATAGCCCAT
>OY759212.1:14114924-14118882 GCA_963662105.1 Meiosimyza platycephala
TCTGTCTGTCTGTCTGTCTGTCTGTCTGTCTGTCTGTCTGTCTGTCTGTCTGTCTGTCTGTCTGTCTGTCTGTCTGTCTGTCTGTCTGTCTGTCTGTCTGTCTGTCTGTCTGTCTGTCTGTCTGTCTGTCTGTCTGTCTGTCTGTCTGTCTGTCTGTCTGTCTGTCTGTCTGTCTGTCTGTCTGTCTGTCTGTCTGTCTGTCTGTCTGTCTGTCTGTCTGTCTGTCTGTCTGTCTGTCTGTCTGTCTGTCTGTCTGTCTGTCTGTCTGTCTGTCTGTCTGTCTGTCTGTCTGTCTGTCTGTCTGTCTGTCTGTCTGTCTGTCTGTCTGTCTGTCTGTCTGTCTGTCTGTCTGTCTGTCTGTCTGTCTGTCTGTCTGTCTGTCTGTCTGTCTGTCTGTCTGTCTGTCTGTCTGTCTGTCTGTCTGTCTGTCTGTCTGTCTGTCTGTCTGTCTGTCTGTCTGTCTGTCTGTCTGTCTGTCTGTCTGTCTGTCTGTCTGTCTGTCTGTCTGTCTGTCTGTCTGTCTGTCTGTCTGTCTGTCTGTCTGTCTGTCTGTCTGTCTGTCTGTCTGTCTGTCTGTCTGTCTGTCTGTCTGTCTGTCTGTCTGTCTGTCTGTCTGTCTGTCTGTCTGTCTGTCTGTCTGTCTGTCTGTCTGTCTGTCTGTCTGTCTGTCTGTCTGTCTGTCTGTCTGTCTGTCTGTCTGTCTGTCTGTCTGTCTGTCTGTCTGTCTGTCTGTCTGTCTGTCTGTCTGTCTGTCTGTCTGTCTGTCTGTCTGTCTGTCTGTCTGTCTGTCTGTCTGTCTGTCTGTCTGTCTGTCTGTCTGTCTGTCTGTCTGTCTGTCTGTCTGTCTGTCTGTCTGTCTGTCTGTCTGTCTGTCTGTCTGTCTGTCTGTCTGTCTGTCTGTCTGTCTGTCTGTCTGTCTGTCTGTCTGTCTGTCTGTCTGTCTGTCTGTCTGTCTGTCTGTCTGTCTGTCTGTCTGTCTGTCTGTCTGTCTGTCTGTCTGTCTGTCTGTCTGTCTGTCTGTCTGTCTGTCTGTCTGTCTGTCTGTCTGTCTGTCTGTCTGTCTGTCTGTCTGTCTGTCTGTCTGTCTGTCTGTCTGTCTGTCTGTCTGTCTGTCTGTCTGTCTGTCTGTCTGTCTGTCTGTCTGTCTGTCTGTCTGTCTGTCTGTCTGTCTGTCTGTCTGTCTGTCTGTCTGTCTGTCTGTCTGTCTGTCTGTCTGTCTGTCTGTCTGTCTGTCTGTCTGTCTGTCTGTCTGTCTGTCTGTCTGTCTGTCTGTCTGTCTGTCTGTCTGTCTGTCTGTCTGTCTGTCTGTCTGTCTGTCTGTCTGTCTGTCTGTCTGTCTGTCTGTCTGTCTGTCTGTCTGTCTGTCTGTCTGTCTGTCTGTCTGTCTGTCTGTCTGTCTGTCTGTCTGTCTGTCTGTCTGTCTGTCTGTCTGTCTGTCTGTCTGTCTGTCTGTCTGTCTGTCTGTCTGTCTGTCTGTCTGTCTGTCTGTCTGTCTGTCTGTCTGTCTGTCTGTCTGTCTGTCTGTCTGTCTGTCTGTCTGTCTGTCTGTCTGTCTGTCTGTCTGTCTGTCTGTCTGTCTGTCTGTCTGTCTGTCTGTCTGTCTGTCTGTCTGTCTGTCTGTCTGTCTGTCTGTCTGTCTGTCTGTCTGTCTGTCTGTCTGTCTGTCTGTCTGTCTGTCTGTCTGTCTGTCTGTCTGTCTGTCTGTCTGTCTGTCTGTCTGTCTGTCTGTCTGTCTGTCTGTCTGTCTGTCTGTCTGTCTGTCTGTCTGTCTGTCTGTCTGTCTGTCTGTCTGTCTGTCTGTCTGTCTGTCTGTCTGTCTGTCTGTCTGTCTGTCTGTCTGTCTGTCTGTCTGTCTGTCTGTCTGTCTGTCTGTCTGTCTGTCTGTCTGTCTGTCTGTCTGTCTGTCTGTCTGTCTGTCTGTCTGTCTGTCTGTCTGTCTGTCTGTCTGTCTGTCTGTCTGTCTGTCTGTCTGTCTGTCTGTCTGTCTGTCTGTCTGTCTGTCTGTCTGTCTGTCTGTCTGTCTGTCTGTCTGTCTGTCTGTCTGTCTGTCTGTCTGTCTGTCTGTCTGTCTGTCTGTCTGTCTGTCTGTCTGTCTGTCTGTCTGTCTGTCTGTCTGTCTGTCTGTCTGTCTGTCTGTCTGTCTGTCTGTCTGTCTGTCTGTCTGTCTGTCTGTCTGTCTGTCTGTCTGTCTGTCTGTCTGTCTGTCTGTCTGTCTGTCTGTCTGTCTGTCTGTCTGTCTGTCTGTCTGTCTGTCTGTCTGTCTGTCTGTCTGTCTGTCTGTCTGTCTGTCTGTCTGTCTGTCTGTCTGTCTGTCTGTCTGTCTGTCTGTCTGTCTGTCTGTCTGTCTGTCTGTCTGTCTGTCTGTCTGTCTGTCTGTCTGTCTGTCTGTCTGTCTGTCTGTCTGTCTGTCTGTCTGTCTGTCTGTCTGTCTGTCTGTCTGTCTGTCTGTCTGTCTGTCTGTCTGTCTGTCTGTCTGTCTGTCTGTCTGTCTGTCTGTCTGTCTGTCTGTCTGTCTGTCTGTCTGTCTGTCTGTCTGTCTGTCTGTCTGTCTGTCTGTCTGTCTGTCTGTCTGTCTGTCTGTCTGTCTGTCTGTCTGTCTGTCTGTCTGTCTGTCTGTCTGTCTGTCTGTCTGTCTGTCTGTCTGTCTGTCTGTCTGTCTGTCTGTCTGTCTGTCTGTCTGTCTGTCTGTCTGTCTGTCTGTCTGTCTGTCTGTCTGTCTGTCTGTCTGTCTGTCTGTCTGTCTGTCTGTCTGTCTGTCTGTCTGTCTGTCTGTCTGTCTGTCTGTCTGTCTGTCTGTCTGTCTGTCTGTCTGTCTGTCTGTCTGTCTGTCTGTCTGTCTGTCTGTCTGTCTGTCTGTCTGTCTGTCTGTCTGTCTGTCTGTCTGTCTGTCTGTCTGTCTGTCTGTCTGTCTGTCTGTCTGTCTGTCTGTCTGTCTGTCTGTCTGTCTGTCTGTCTGTCTGTCTGTCTGTCTGTCTGTCTGTCTGTCTGTCTGTCTGTCTGTCTGTCTGTCTGTCTGTCTGTCTGTCTGTCTGTCTGTCTGTCTGTCTGTCTGTCTGTCTGTCTGTCTGTCTGTCTGTCTGTCTGTCTGTCTGTCTGTCTGTCTGTCTGTCTGTCTGTCTGTCTGTCTGTCTGTCTGTCTGTCTGTCTGTCTGTCTGTCTGTCTGTCTGTCTGTCTGTCTGTCTGTCTGTCTGTCTGTCTGTCTGTCTGTCTGTCTGTCTGTCTGTCTGTCTGTCTGTCTGTCTGTCTGTCTGTCTGTCTGTCTGTCTGTCTGTCTGTCTGTCTGTCTGTCTGTCTGTCTGTCTGTCTGTCTGTCTGTCTGTCTGTCTGTCTGTCTGTCTGTCTGTCTGTCTGTCTGTCTGTCTGTCTGTCTGTCTGTCTGTCTGTCTGTCTGTCTGTCTGTCTGTCTGTCTGTCTGTCTGTCTGTCTGTCTGTCTGTCTGTCTGTCTGTCTGTCTGTCTGTCTGTCTGTCTGTCTGTCTGTCTGTCTGTCTGTCTGTCTGTCTGTCTGTCTGTCTGTCTGTCTGTCTGTCTGTCTGTCTGTCTGTCTGTCTGTCTGTCTGTCTGTCTGTCTGTCTGTCTGTCTGTCTGTCTGTCTGTCTGTCTGTCTGTCTGTCTGTCTGTCTGTCTGTCTGTCTGTCTGTCTGTCTGTCTGTCTGTCTGTCTGTCTGTCTGTCTGTCTGTCTGTCTGTCTGTCTGTCTGTCTGTCTGTCTGTCTGTCTGTCTGTCTGTCTGTCTGTCTGTCTGTCTGTCTGTCTGTCTGTCTTCTGTCTGTCTGTCTGTCTGTCTGTCTGTCTGTCTGTCTGTCTGTCTGTCTGTCTGTCTGTCTGTCTGTCTGTCTGTCTGTCTGTCTGTCTGTCTGTCTGTCTGTCTGTCTGTCTGTCTGTCTGTCTGTCTGTCTGTCTGTCTGTCTGTCTGTCTGTCTGTCTGTCTGTCTGTCTGTCTGTCTGTCTGTCTGTCT
>OY759212.1:14119082-14325343 GCA_963662105.1 Meiosimyza platycephala
AAAACTTTTACAGAAGAAAATATAACAAATTTCGCTTATAAAACGACCAATAGTCATCAAAAAAATAATTTTCATTTTAAGCTTTATTATTATTATATTATCATGACAAGTCCTTCAGTAGCTCAAGTGTTAGAGCGGCCGTCGCAAAATATGCAATTGCAATGCATGATCGGTCAGGGGTTCGAGTCCATGTACAGAATTAACCAAACTGGTCTGATGAGGTTATTGGTAATAGCCGAAACATGTCACCAATTACCAGGTTAAAATTGTTCCATTTGTTATCTTTGTCATGTTTGTTGAAAAATAGCATTGATCAATAAGTAAAAATTTACAATATTGGTCTTTGCTTAATGACTGTAAGTTCGATTAAATAATGTTTAATTATAAAAATAATCAGTCGCTAAAATCAACTTTCTTAAACCATATAGAGAGCACGCCGAATTTCAAAAATATGTGGCTGGCAACACCACAATTTCGAAAAATAAATCATAGCATGACTTTAGGCCGACGGTCTAACGGCTATGGCAGCAAGCGAGAAAGTGACAAAAGATGACAAATGGAATATGCGCACTCTGTACACCTCATGACAAGTCCTTCAGTAGCTCAAGTGTTAGAGCGGCCGTCGCAAAATATGCAATTGCAATGCATGATCGGTCAGGGGTTCGAGTCCATGTACAGAATTAACCAAACTGGTCTGATGAGGCTATTGGTAATAGCCGAAACATGTCACCAATTACCAGGTTAAAATTGTTCCATTTGTTATCTTTGTCATGTTTGTTGAAAAATAGCATTGATCAATAAGTAAAAATTTACAATATTGGTCTTTGCTTAATGACTGTAAGTTCGATTAAATAATGTTTAATTATAAAAATAATCAGTCGCTAAAATCAACTTTCTTAAACCATATGGAGAGCACGCCGAATTTCAAAAATATGTGGCTGGCAACACCACAATTTCGAAAAATAAATCATAGCATGACTTTAGGCCGACGGTCTAACGGCTATGGCAGCAAGCGAGAAAGTGACAAAAGATGACAAATGGAATATGCGCACTCTGTACACCTCATGACAAGTCCTTCAGTAGCTCAAGTGTTAGAGCGGCCGTCGCAAAATATGCAATTGCAATGCATGATCGGTCAGGGGTTCGAGTCCATGTACAGAATTAACCAAACTGGTCTGATGAGGCTATTGGTAATAGCCGAAACATGTCACCAATTACCAGGTTAAAATTGTTCCATTTGTTATCTTTGTCATGTTTGTTGAAAAATAGCATTGATCAATAAGTAAAAATTTACAATATTGGTCTTTGCTTAATGACTGTAAGTTCGATTAAATAATGTTTATTTATTAAAAAATATATGAAAAAAAATAAATTATTTTCTAGGCTTTATTTTGACCAAGAAATATTCGTCTGAGTTTAATGTACATATTTTGATTTGAAACTTTTTTAATTCTTTTACATTTCCCCAATTTCCCCAAATTATTTTCTAGGCTTTATTTTGACCAAGAAATATTTGTCTGAGTTTAATGTACATATTTTGATTTGAAACTTTTTTAATTCTTTTACATTTCCCCAATTTTTATTCATTTTGTATTTCAATTACATGAAAATCCTAATAAAAAATGTTTGCCTCTATAAATGCGCAAGATTTGTTAAAATGCAGAGAGATATATGGTATAGGTATCAATATTTATTAGATTAGTGTCTGCATGCTTTTCAACTTTTGGATCTTCAAAAACTGGACATACATAGTGTTGTAAAGATCTTTAAAAACAGGAAAAATTAAAGCAAAATATAAGTTCTTCGTTCCTTCACCGGTCAGATATCCGGTCATTTTATGTCTGGTTGAGTTTGACATCGGTTGGCAAGCCTGAGTGTCTTTGTCATTATTGAGTCAGAAATTAAACTTAGAGTTGGGATGGGGTCCGCAAAAAAAATTTAGCTCGATAAGGGGTCCTCGGACTACATAAGTTTAAGAACCACTGCATTAAAGGAACAAAAAATCGTCAAGAAATGTGTAATATCAAAAGAGTTACAAATTTGCATATAAATAGAAAAAAGATGTAGGATTTTGGCGCACCACGTCTATATTTTTGCTATGATTCTTAACTGGTCAAGGCATAATGTAAAATATAACTAGTATGCTTTCAGATTCTTAAACGTCGGCTAACAGTACCACGTGGTGGTCTACCATATAGTGGTGGTTGCATTTAAAGCATTTTGCGCTAGTAATTTTTCGTGGTTTTTGCTCTAAAAGTACTGAAAAAAAAGCTTAGTAAAAAACATAGTATTTTTATAAGTTCCTAAAAAAAAAGGTTTAGTTGTGAACTTTCTCGCAAATTCAACAAATTGTTTTTTGTCCCGGGCTTAGCTCCTAAAAATATGGTCACCGTATGTATAGGGCACTATGTACTGCTGTATATAGATTTTCATAAACCTGCCCAGAGGAGTGAACTTTTTGTAAGCTTCAATCATTCTACTATGACAGCAAGTGCTTCTCCAGAGGAATGAACTCTCTGATATTAAAGTGTTCCGTGGAAATACCTTCGCCATAAAATTTATCCATGACAGATCCATCCCTGTACACAAAAATTTAGATTACAGGTACCGGTTTGAACTCAGAGCTCCTTTTAAGTCAACCTCACCATGTAACTAGTTGAGAAGAGCAACCTGAGTGAGACTCAATTTTTCAAAGTTTATTGATGTCCCTTTGCAACACAGACGTAAAAAAATAGTATTCCCAGACAAAAATATGATATTGTACATACATTGACGTACTGGAATAGAACCAGAACCGAAAAACTTAAAAATAAATATTTACTAAATAATTCTAAAAAAATGCCAGAAATGGCCTTATTTTTGGGATTTTTATCTAAAATGTATCAAAATGCATTTAAAAATTTTGTTTTTTCTATTTGGATGGATTTTCTAGTAGCAGCTGGGAGAAAGTTGCATATTGCGCCGCAATGAAAGAAAATGAAACAACAGCAATGCATCGAAAATCATTCAATTACAATTGACCTAGAAAGAATATGAAAGTTGTTGAAAGTAGTTGACGTTGCAACACGTTGGTCGTTGAAGAGTGCAACGAGAAGAGGTAAAGTAAAAAAAGAATTCAATAAAAAGTTAAGACCCTATTAATAAAAAGGGGCTGAGGTGTATAAAATGTTGAAATAATCAAAAATTCTTGAAAAGTCAAAAAATGTTAAACGAGTCACAAATTTGGAGAAAGTTGAGATCAGTAAAATGTTGTAAAGGTCAAATATCCCGAGCAAAAATTTTCATCCAGTTTTATACGGTTGGCGCTATTAGAGATCCAGCACGAACTTGGGTAATCGGAATAGGTTTGGATCCGGTCCGGATAGGTTTGATAACGCATGAAGCCAACCGAACCAGGCAAACCTAACATGGCACTGATAAGTGTACCTGATGCGGCATATGGCATACTCTGGGAAAACGATTAATGTAAAACTTTTTGTTACATTTTTTACCATATCTTCTCTATTGCACCTTATTAATTGGAACCTATTGTTAGTTTATTTGTGTTGCGTTTTTAAAACTTCAAAGGAGAACTTAACTTTTTTCACTGTCACCGATTAGAATTGAACCTATGTAGGTCGCTCTGCGTCATGCAACTGTTCAAAGATGTTGATATCAACCGACTGTGCTACTCACGTTATTTTTCTGAGAGACTAAAACTTAATTAGTTTTCTGTCGAATTGAAAACTTCAATTTTCATTTTATATAGTTGCCAATTTATAATTCAATTAATATACTGTTAGCCGGCCAAAAAATAACAACAGATTGGTTTACATCGATTCTGTTCCGAATTTAGGGTCCCTATTCGATAACTTTTTTGTCCAGGTGGCATATTGGTTGTCGTCGTGGCTGCCTGGAATGCAAGAACCAATCGAAATGACAAATTCAATCAGGGTAGCCGAGACGATAACTACAGCGCTTGACACAAAATGTATCGAATTGGGACCCCAAATTCAGAACAGAATCGACGCAACGTACGATGAAAAAATGCGCGAAAGCTTCCCGTGTTGAATCAAAGTTTCCCGTGTTGAATTTCAAATGGGGAAATCTCACGCGTGTGGAGTTCTAAACACACCAACAGGTCTTCCGGAATATTGGAAAAGCCGAGCAATTTCGAAAAATCTAAAATTTAAAACTAATGTGATGCGTCACTGTCACATTTCAGCCAATCCACCCCAGTTTAGAGTTTCTTTCATACCCTTTCTTTCGTATACATAAAAACCTTATGAAATGTTTTTTTTATTCTCTTGCCAATGGGCTTGGTCCCGTCTGTAAGATTTTTGTTTCAAGAGATACAGACGAAACTGTCTAATAAGCATTCTTTCCCATATAAATCATATGGAAAACTAAAAAAACTCGTAAACCAGTAAATGTTAGTACATACTCGTATTGCGACCTCTCTTTGCACCAGAATTTTTCTATCATGTACCTGCAACTATTAAATCATTTTGAAACAAAAAATTTCAGTTGCCCTAATATACAGTGAAGTGAATTCGCAGAAAAGCAACGCTCACGCTAAGCTACATACATACATATGACTTTTATCAAATTTTTCTATATTTTCCGAATTTTCAAAATTTTTTGACTTTTTCAATGATTTCCATACCAACATAACAAACATCATTAATTTCACATATCACGTTGCTACTGAAATAAAGTGTTTTCGACGCTCATTTAAATAGTTACTTGCATTGAATTTCGTAAAAGTAAGTTCCGCACAAATTTTTATTAGCCCTAGCAAAATGAAATTAGAAGCCAAAATATAAATGAGAAATCCCACACAAATTACACCAAATGAAAAATTGTTCAAGTTATTTTTAAGTAATTTTCCTTTTTGGTCGAGTTAAGCCGAACATATCATTTGTAAGAAGGTTACCCAATTTATTTTTGGGCGATTTTCCTTAAACCGATGTTGTAAGCCAAACAAAAGTAAAAATTTTCGAAACCCCAAGATATATTAAAAAAATTTGTCTAAGTGTCTGCCTTGTCATAATGGAATGACCCAGAATAAAATTATAAAATTCATCAGTGTTGCCCTAAATGCTTTTTTGTTATTGTAGCTTATATCCAAATAAACAATCAAAAATGCAGTAGCATGTCAAGGGAAAAGAGGGGCCCATTGACGGCAAAGTATGAAAGTTAATGCGTTTGCTTGTTGCCCATGACAGCTTTTAGTTCTTGAAAGGTGCGGTGTAGAAGTTTAGCTGAAAAACAAATTTAAAAAGCAACAAGACAAACTGATGACGCGATCGACCAGAAAACACATAAAACTTTCTCTTGTGGTCTAGATAAAAACTACTCGTACTAGCTCTCATAATAAGAAATGAAGACAAAAGGTAGGCGAAATACTGTGATGGAACTATTAAATACAAAATGAAATGCAAGTAGAAAAAATCTCATTCAATAATGTAATTTAACACGATGCAATAACTCGTACCATGAGTAAAAATAAAACTTTGAATTGGTTTTTTTTACTAAAATTCGGACAAGGATTATATTGTAGGATATAAAGATCAACACCTTCATAAGAGAACAGTCTGTAGATATACTTATCTATAAGTGACTAAGGTCTGTCTTAGGTGTAGACCAATTCGGGCAAAAAAATATTGCGCCAAAATATATGCTCTAAAATATATTATGGTATATACCTACATACATGTATGTATATACTTTTGACAACCTTACCCGGCTGTCACACTTTGGACAGTTTACATGAAAAAAATTTAATTTCCAGGTCATATATCGATGTAACTAACTGAAACTTGATAGCTGAACACCGAAAAGCACAAAAAATCGGAATGTATGCCAAAAAATGCTAGGTACGATAAAATATAGCAACTTTAAAAGAATAGTGGACCAATATTCCGATTTTTTCTGTCATAAGTTGGTGAAGTCGTTTGAGGGCTGTGATACAACAAAAGGATTTCTTACTAAATATTAAAAACGAATTAAAGCCTTTAATAATACAAATTTGTATATGAGTCTCTTTTGTGTTTCATTATAACTCTGTGACCGAATTCTATGAATTTTAATTTTTCGTTATTTTTTTTATAGATGATGATTTTGTTAAAGTTTTTTGCTGATAATAAATGCCAATGCAATTTTTAAAATAAATATTGTAATTGTAAAAATTGTCTATTTAATTTGTAATTTTTTTAAGAAACTTGTTTTGTTTAAACTGTTCCATTATAACTTTGATCCACTGTAAGAGACCTAGACATTTCAAACCATCGATTTGTTCTTGTCGCCCTAGAAATATAACATTTAATTTTACTGAAAAAACTTCTTTGTGTATTAAGATTTTATGTAAAAAGTGAAGAACCTTATAAATCTGGAAGCTCTCCCTAACGTAAATGCTATCTAACAATGAAATCATGTCATAATTAAAATACTTATATACATATGTATGTTGAGAAAGTTAAAGGCACATACCTTCTATTCCCAAACAAAGAGTTTGATACCAAGAGAAAGAGACGAGAGAAAACAAGAGAGAGAAAGTCAGCGACATGATTATTACACAACAATCCCGAATATCTGACATTCAATTCATAAAAGCCGTTAGTTATGTGTTTTTATTTCAAAGAATTTTCTCTTCTTAGCCCTCAATTCTACGTTCCACCTTTTCGTTTGGGTGTGTGCAAGAGTTATTTTGTGTACGGATACTAAATTCAACAAGATGAGAGAAATTAAAATGGGTTTCGTTAATTTCTGAGAGGCAGTGGAACGACAAAGCGAAAATTTAAATCGAGGTCACTCAGTTACATTAACCTTGTGTACTGATTCCACATTCAATCGCTGCTTTTGAAGTTACTTAAATACTTAGTTGATATTTAATCTTGGCTTTCGTCGTGCTGTGCCACTGCTAATATAACAAAAAAAAATGGTGTCGCATTTTGGCCAAAATTATGCAACAGAAAAGTATAAACAAAGATTTTTAGTTTTTAAATAAAATATTTTTGCAATATAATAGTATATTGGGTCAGAATACGTGAAACTGACATGCTTGAAATGGTTTTCTAAATTTTTTACATAAATCATTTGCTGCAAGTGGTAGAAATTAGTGTACGGGAAGATTTGTAAAAAATTTTTTTTTGCAATAGTTATTGCCAATTAAAATTTTCATTAGCTTTTTTTGAAAAATGATATAAGTTGTGAACAGCTTGACTGGTCGTGACGAAATTTTTTAACTTCGGTAGGTAATAAGTTAAACTTATATATTTTAAAAAAAAAATTTCCAAAACTTCTGCATTTTTGTTGTTTATTAGAAAATTTTTTATTAACAATTCAATTTTAATGATGTGCCCCGCCTCGAGAAAATCTGAAAAAAATTATAGAAATGCATTGAACCTCAAATAAGAATTCGTTAAAAAAATCGTGGAGCCTCAATTATTATGGACGGTATAATTATTATAATGGTGCCGCACAGACGACAGACAGACAGACAGACAGACAGACAGACAGACAGACAGACAGACAGACAGACAGACAGACAGACAGACAGACAGACAGACAGACAGACAGACAGACAGACAGACAGACAGACAGACAGACAGACAGACAGACAGACAGACAGACAGACAGACAGACAGACAGACAGACAGACAGACAGACAGACAGACAGACAGACAGACAGACAGACAGACAGACAGACAGACAGACAGACAGACAGACAGACAGACAGACAGACAGACAGACAGACAGACAGACAGACAGACAGACAGACAGACAGACAGACAGACAGACAGACAGACAGACAGACAGACAGACAGACAGACAGACAGACAGACAGACAGACAGACAGACAGACAGACAGACAGACAGACAGACAGACAGACAGACAGACAGACAGACAGACAGACAGACAGACAGACAGACAGACAGACAGACAGACAGACAGACAGACAGACAGACAGACAGACAGACAGACAGACAGACAGACAGACAGACAGACAGACAGACAGACAGACAGACAGACAGACAGACAGACAGACAGACAGACAGACAGACAGACAGACAGACAGACAGACAGACAGACAGACAGACAGACAGACAGACAGACAGACAGACAGACAGACAGACAGACAGACAGACAGACAGACAGACAGACAGACAGACAGACAGACAGACAGACAGACAGACAGACAGACAGACAGACAGACAGACAGACAGACAGACAGACAGACAGACAGACAGACAGACAGACAGACAGACAGACAGACAGACAGACAGACAGACAGACAGACAGACAGACAGACAGACAGACAGACAGACAGACAGACAGACAGACAGACAGACAGACAGACAGACAGACAGACAGACAGACAGACAGACAGACAGACAGACAGACAGACAGACAGACAGACAGACAGACAGACAGACAGACAGACAGACAGACAGACAGACAGACAGACAGACAGACAGACAGACAGACAGACAGACAGACAGACAGACAGACAGACAGACAGACAGACAGACAGACAGACAGACAGACAGACAGACAGAGACAGACAGACAGACAGACAGACAGACAGACAGACAGACAGACAGACAGACAGACAGACAACAGACAGACAGACAGACAGACAGACAGACAGACAGACAGACAGACAGACAGACAGACAGACAGACAGACAGACAGACAGACAGACAGACAGACAGACAGACAGACAGACAGACAGACAGACAGACAGACAGACAGACAGACAGACAGACAGACAGACAGACAGACAGACAGACAGACAGACAGACAGACAGACAGACAGACAGACAGACAGACAGACAGACAGACAGACAGACAGACAGACAGACAGACAGACAGACAGACAGACAGACAGACAGACAGACAGACAGACAGACAGACAGACAGACAGACAGACAGACAGACAGACAGACAGACAGACAGACAGACAGACAGACAGACAGACAGACAGACAGACAGACAGACAGACAGACAGACAGACAGACAGACAGACAGACAGACAGACAGACAGACAGACAGACAGACAGACAGACAGACAGACAGACAGACAGACAGACAGACAGACAGACAGACAGACAGACAGACAGACAGACAGACAGACAGACAGACAGACAGACAGACAGACAGACAGACAGACAGACAGACAGACAGACAGACAGACAGACAGACAGACAGACAGACAGACAGACAGACAGACAGACAGACAGACAGACAGACAGACAGACAGACAGACAGACAGACAGACAGACAGACAGACAGACAGACAGACAGACAGACAGACAGACAGACAGACAGACAGACAGACAGACAGACAGACAGACAGACAGACAGACAGACAGACAGACAGACAGACAGACAGACAGACAGACAGACAGACAGACAGACAGACAGACAGACAGACAGACAGACAGACAGACAGACAGACAGACAGACAGACAGACAGACAGACAGACAGACAGACAGACAGACAGACAGACAGACAGACAGACAGACAGGACAGACAGACAGACAGACAGACAGACAGACAGACAGACAGACAGACAGACAGACAGACAGACAGACAGACAGACAGACAGACAGACAGACAGACAGACAGACAGACAGACAGACAGACAGACAGACAGACAGACAGACAGACAGACAGACAGACAGACAGACAGACAGACAGACAGACAGACAGACAGACAGACAGACAGACAGACAGACAGACAGACAGACAGACAGACAGACAGACAGACAGACAGACAGACAGACAGACAGACAGACAGACAGACAGACAGACAGACAGACAGACAGACAGACAGACAGACAGACAGACAGACAGACAGACAGACAGACAGACAGACAGACAGACAGACAGACAGACAGACAGACAGACAGACAGACAGACAGACAGACAGACAGACAGACAGACAGACAGACAGACAGACAGACAGACAGACAGACAGACAGACAGACAGACAGACAGACAGACAGACAGACAGACAGACAGACAGACAGACAGACAGACAGACAGACAGACAGACAGACAGACAGACAGACAGACAGACAGACAGACAGACAGACAGACAGACAGACAGACAGACAGACAGACAGACAGACAGACAGACAGACAGACAGACAGACAGACAGACAGACAGACAGACAGACAGACAGACAGACAGACAGACAGACAGACAGACAGACAGACAGACAGACAGACAGACAGACAGACAGACAGACAGACAGACAGACAGACAGACAGACAGACAGACAGACAGACAGACAGACAGACAGACAGACAGACAGACAGACAGACAGACAGACAGACAGACAGACAGACAGACAGACAGACAGACAGACAGACAGACAGACAGACAGACAGACAGACAGACAGACAGACAGACAGACAGACAGACAGACAGACAGACAGACAGACAGACAGACAGACAGACAGACAGACAGACAGACAGACAGACAGACAGACAGACAGACAGACAGACAGACAGACAGACAGACAGACAGACAGACAGACAGACAGACAGACAGACAGACAGACAGACAGACAGACAGACAGACAGACAGACAGACAGACAGACAGACAGACAGACAGACAGACAGACAGACAGACAGACAGACAGACAGACAGACAGACAGACAGACAGACAGACAGACAGACAGACAGACAGACAGACAGACAGACAGACAGACAGACAGACAGACAGACAGACAGACAGACAGACAGACAGACAGACAGACAGACAGACAGACAGACAGACAGACAGACAGACAGACAGACAGACAGACAGACAGACAGACAGACAGACAGACAGACAGACAGACAGACAGACAGACAGACAGACAGACAGACAGACAGACAGACAGACAGACAGACAGACAGACAGACAGACAGACAGACAGACAGACAGACAGACAGACAGACAGACAGACAGACAGACAGACAGACAGACAGACAGACAGACAGACAGACAGACAGACAGACAGACAGACAGACAGACAGACAGACAGACAGACAGACAGACCAGACAGACAGACAGACAGACAGACAGACAGACAGACAGACAGACAGACAGACAGACAGACAGACAGACAGACAGACAGACAGACAGACAGACAGACAGACAGACAGACAGACAGACAGACAGACAGACAGACAGACAGACAGACAGACAGACAGACAGACAGACAGACAGACAGACAGACAGACAGACAGACAGACAGACAGACAGACAGACAGACAGACAGACAGACAGACAGACAGACAGACAGACAGACAGACAGACAGACAGACAGACAGACAGACAGACAGACAGACAGACAGACAGACAGACAGACAGACAGACAGACAGACAGGACAGACAGACAGACAGACAGACAGACAGACAGACAGACAGACAGACAGACAGACAGACAGACAGACAGACAGACAGACAGACAGACAGACAGACAGACAGACAGACAGACAGACAGACAGACAGACAGACAGACAGACAGACAGACAGACAGACAGACAGACAGACAGACAGACAGACAGACAGACAGACAGACAGACAGACAGACAGACAGACAGACAGACAGACAGACAGACAGACAGACAGACAGACAGACAGACAGACAGACAGACAGACAGACAGACAGACAGACAGACAGACAGACAGACAGACAGACAGACAGACAGACAGACAGACAGACAGACAGACAGACAGACAGACAGACAGACAGACAGACAGACAGACAGACAGACAGACAGACAGACAGACAGACAGACAGACAGACAGACAGACAGACAGACAGACAGACAGACAGACAGACAGACAGACAGACAGACAGACAGACAGACAGACAGACAGACAGACAGACAGACAGACAGACAGACAGACAGACAGACAGACAGACAGACAGACAGACAGACAGACAGACAGACAGACAGACAGACAGACAGACAGACAGACAGACAGACAGACAGACAGACAGACAGACAGACAGACAGACAGACAGACAGACAGACAGACAGACAGACAGACAGACAGACAGACAGACAGACAGACAGACAGACAGACAGACAGACAGACAGACAGACAGACAGACAGACAGACAGACAGACAGACAGACAGACAGACAGACAGACAGACAGACAGACAGACAGACAGACAGACAGACAGACAGACAGACAGACAGACAGACAGACAGACAGACAGACAGACAGACAGACAGACAGACAGACAGACAGACAGACAGACAGACAGACAGACAGACAGACAGACAGACAGACAGACAGACAGACAGACAGACAGACAGACAGACAGACAGACAGACAGACAGACAGACAGACAGACAGACAGACAGACAGACAGACAGACAGACAGACAGACAGACAGACAGACAGACAGACAGACAGACAGACAGACAGACAGACAGACAGACAGACAGACAGACAGACAGACAGACAGACAGACAGACAGACAGACAGACAGACAGACAGACAGACAGACAGACAGACAGACAGACAGACAGACAGACAGACAGACAGACAGACAGACAGACAGACAGACAGACAGACAGACAGACAGACAGACAGACAGACAGACAGACAGACAGACAGACAGACAGACAGACAGACAGACAGACAGACAGACAGACAGACAGACAGACAGACAGACAGACAGACAGACAGACAGACAGACAGACAGACAGACAGACAGACAGACAGACAGACAGACAGACAGACAGACAGACAGACAGACAGACAGACAGACAGACAGACAGACAGACAGACAGACAGACAGACAGACAGACAGACAGACAGACAGACAGACAGACAGACAGACAGACAGACAGACAGACAGACAGACAGACAGACAGACAGACAGACAGACAGACAGACAGACAGACAGACAGACAGACAGACAGACAGACAGACAGACAGACAGACAGACAGACAGACAGACAGACAGACAGACAGACAGACAGACAGACAGACAGACAGACAGACAGACAGACAGACAGACAGACAGACAGACAGACAGACAGACAGACAGACAGACAGACAGACAGACAGACAGACAGACAGACAGACAGACAGACAGACAGACAGACAGACAGACAGACAGACAGACAGACAGACAGACAGACAGACAGACAGACAGACAGACAGACAGACAGACAGACAGACAGACAGACAGACAGACAGACAGACAGACAGACAGACAGACAGGACAGACCAGACAGACAGACAGACAGACAGACAGACAGACAGACAGACAGACAGACAGACAGACAGACAGACAGACAGACAGACAGACAGACAGACAGACAGACAGACAGACAGACAGACAGACAGACAGACAGACAGACAGACAGACAGACAGACAGACAGACAGACAGACAGACAGACAGACAGACAGACAGACAGACAGACAGACAGACAGACAGACAGACAGACAGACAGACAGACAGACAGACAGACAGACAGACAGACAGACAGACAGACAGACAGACAGACAGACAGACAGACAGACAGACAGACAGACAGACAGACAGACAGACAGACAGACAGACAGACAGACAGACAGACAGACAGACAGACAGACAGACAGACAGACAGACAGACAGACAGACAGACAGACAGACAGACAGACAGACAGACAGACAGACAGACAGACAGACAGACAGACAGACAGACAGACAGACAGACAGACAGACAGACAGACAGACAGACAGACAGACAGACAGACAGACAGACAGACAGACAGACAGACAGACAGACAGACAGACAGACAGACAGACAGACAGACAGACAGACAGACAGACAGACAGACAGACAGACAGACAGACAGACAGACAGACAGACAGACAGACAGACAGACAGACAGACAGACAGACAGACAGACAGACAGACAGACAGACAGACAGACAGACAGACAGACAGACAGACAGACAGACAGACAGACAGACAGACAGACAGACAGACAGACAGACAGACAGACAGACAGACAGACAGACAGACAGACAGACAGACAGACAGACAGACAGACAGACAGACAGACAGACAGACAGACAGACAGACAGACAGACAGACAGACAGACAGACAGACAGACAGACAGACAGACAGACAGACAGACAGACAGACAGACAGACAGACAGACAGACAGACAGACAGACAGACAGACAGACAGACAGACAGACAGACAGACAGACAGACAGACAGACAGACAGACAGACAGACAGACAGACAGACAGACAGACAGACAGACAGACAGACAGACAGACAGACAGACAGACAGACAGACAGACAGACAGACAGACAGACAGACAGACAGACAGACAGACAGACAGACAGACAGACAGACAGACAGACAGACAGACAGACAGACAGACAGACAGACAGACAGACAGACAGACAGACAGACAGACAGACAGACAGACAGACAGACAGACAGACAGACAGACAGACAGACAGACAGACAGACAGACAGACAGACAGACAGACAGACAGACAGACAGACAGACAGACAGACAGACAGACAGACAGACAGACAGACAGACAGACAGACAGACAGACAGACAGACAGACAGACAGACAGACAGACAGACAGACAGACAGACAGACAGACAGACAGACAGACAGACAGACAGACAGACAGACAGACAGACAGACAGACAGACAGACAGACAGACAGACAGACAGACAGACAGACAGACAGACAGACAGACAGACAGACAGACAGACAGACAGACAGACAGACAGACAGACAGACAGACAGACAGACAGACAGACAGACAGACAGACAGACAGACAGACAGACAGACAGACAGACAGACAGACAGACAGACAGACAGACAGACAGACAGACAGACAGACAGACAGACAGACAGACAGACAGACAGACAGACAGACAGACAGACAGACAGACAGACAGACAGACAGACAGACAGACAGACAGACAGACAGACAGACAGACAGACAGACAGACAGACAGACAGACAGACAGACAGACAGACAGACAGACAGACAGACAGACAGACAGACAGACAGACAGACAGACAGACAGACAGACAGACAGACAGACAGACAGACAGACAGACAGACAGACAGACAGACAGACAGACAGACAGACAGACAGACAGACAGACAGACAGACAGACAGACAGACAGACAGACAGACAGACAGACAGACAGACAGACAGACAGACAGACAGACAGACAGACAGACAGACAGACAGACAGACAGACAGACAGACAGACAGACAGACAGACAGACAGACAGACAGACAGACAGACAGACAGACAGACAGACAGACAGACAGAGACAGACAGACAGACAGACAGACAGACAGACAGACAGACAGACAGACAGACAGACAGACAGACAGACAGACAGACAGACAGACAGACAGACAGACAGACAGACAGACAGACAGACAGACAGACAGACAGACAGACAGACAGACAGACAGACAGACAGACAGACAGACAGACAGACAGACAGACAGACAGACAGACAGACAGACAGACAGACAGACAGACAGACAGACAGACAGACAGACAGACAGACAGACAGACAGACAGACAGACAGACAGACAGACAGACAGACAGACAGACAGACAGACAGACAGACAGACAGACAGACAGACAGACAGACAGACAGACAGACAGACAGACAGACAGACAGACAGACAGACAGACAGACAGACAGACAGACAGACAGACAGACAGACAGACAGACAGACAGACAGACAGACAGACAGACAGACAGACAGACAGACAGACAGACAGACAGACAGACAGACAGACAGACAGACAGACAGACAGACAGACAGACAGACAGACAGACAGACAGACAGACAGACAGACAGACAGACAGACAGACAGACAGACAGACAGACAGACAGACAGACAGACAGACAGACAGACAGACAGACAGACAGACAGACAGACAGACAGACAGACAGACAGACAGACAGACAGACAGACAGACAGACAGACAGACAGACAGACAGACAGACAGACAGACAGACAGACAGACAGACAGACAGACAGACAGACAGACAGACAGACAGACAGACAGACAGACAGACAGACAGACAGACAGACAGACAGACAGACAGACAGACAGACAGACAGACAGACAGACAGACAGACAGACAGACAGACAGACAGACAGACAGACAGACAGACAGACAGACAGACAGACAGACAGACAGACAGACAGACAGACAGACAGACAGACAGACAGACAGACAGACAGACAGACAGACAGACAGACAGACAGACAGACAGACAGACAGACAGACAGACAGACAGACAGACAGACAGACAGACAGACAGACAGACAGACAGACAGACAGACAGACAGACAGACAGACAGACAGACAGACAGACAGACAGACAGACAGACAGACAGACAGACAGACAGACAGACAGACAGACAGACAGACAGACAGACAGACAGACAGACAGACAGACAGACAGACAGACAGACAGACAGACAGACAGACAGACAGACAGACAGACAGACAGACAGACAGACAGACAGACAGACAGACAGACAGACAGACAGACAGACAGACAGACAGACAGACAGACAGACAGACAGACAGACAGACAGACAGACAGACAGACAGACAGACAGACAGACAGACAGACAGACAGACAGACAGACAGACAGACAGACAGACAGACAGACAGACAGACAGACAGACAGACAGACAGACAGACAGACAGACAGACAGACAGACAGACAGACAGACAGACAGACAGACAGACAGACAGACAGACAGACAGACAGACAGACAGACAGACAGACAGACAGACAGACAGACAGACAGACAGACAGACAGACAGACAGACAGACAGACAGACAGACAGACAGACAGACAGACAGACAGACAGACAGACAGACAGACAGACAGACAGACAGACAGACAGACAGACAGACAGACAGACAGACAGACAGACAGACAGACAGACAGACAGACAGACAGACAGACAGACAGACAGACAGACAGACAGACAGACAGACAGACAGACAGACAGACAGACAGACAGACAGACAGACAGACAGACAGACAGACAGACAGACAGACAGACAGACAGACAGACAGACAGACAGACAGACAGACAGACAGACAGACAGACAGACAGACAGACAGACAGACAGACAGACAGACAGACAGACAGACAGACAGACAGACAGACAGACAGACAGACAGACAGACAGACAGACAGACAGACAGACAGACAGACAGACAGACAGACAGACAGACAGACAGACAGACAGACAGACAGACAGACAGACAGACAGACAGACAGACAGACAGACAGACAGACAGACAGACAGACAGACAGACAGACAGACAGACAGACAGACAGACAGACAGACAGACAGACAGACAGACAGACAGACAGACAGACAGACAGACAGACAGACAGACAGACAGACAGACAGACAGACAGACAGACAGACAGACAGACAGACAGACAGACAGACAGACAGACAGACAGACAGACAGACAGACAGACAGACAGACAGACAGACAGACAGACAGACAGACAGACAGACAGACAGACAGACAGACAGACAGACAGACAGACAGACAGACAGACAGACAGACAGACAGACAGACAGACAGACAGACAGACAGACAGACAGACAGACAGACAGACAGACAGACAGACAGACAGACAGACAGACAGACAGACAGACAGACAGACAGACAGACAGACAGACAGACAGACAGACAGACAGACAGACAGACAGACAGACAGACAGACAGACAGACAGACAGACAGACAGACAGACAGACAGACAGACAGACAGACAGACAGACAGACAGACAGACAGACAGACAGACAGACAGACAGACAGACAGACAGACAGACAGACAGACAGACAGACAGACAGACAGACAGACAGACAGACAGACAGACAGACAGACAGACAGACAGACAGACAGACAGACAGACAGACAGACAGACAGACAGACAGACAGACAGACAGACAGACAGACAGACAGACAGACAGACAGACAGACAGACAGACAGACAGACAGACAGACAGACAGACAGACAGACAGACAGACAGACAGACAGACAGACAGACAGACAGACAGACAGACAGACAGACAGACAGACAGACAGACAGACAGACAGACAGACAGACAGACAGACAGACAGACAGACAGACAGACAGACAGACAGACAGACAGACAGACAGACAGACAGACAGACAGACAGACAGACAGACAGACAGACAGACAGACAGACAGACAGACAGACAGACAGACAGACAGACAGACAGACAGACAGACAGACAGACAGACAGACAGACAGACAGACAGACAGACAGACAGACAGACAGACAGACAGACAGACAGACAGACAGACAGACAGACAGACAGACAGACAGACAGACAGACAGACAGACAGACAGACAGACAGACAGACAGACAGACAGACAGACAGACAGACAGACAGACAGACAGACAGACAGACAGACAGACAGACAGACAGACAGACAGACAGACAGACAGACAGACAGACAGACAGACAGACAGACAGACAGACAGACAGACAGACAGACAGACAGACAGACAGACAGACAAACAGACAGGCAGGCAGGCAGACAGACAGTCCGTCTTTAACTTTTGAAAAATACCTTATTGGCAGACCTATTTTTAGTGAGTTAAGTAATATATAATTAAAAATAATTAGTTTCCAAAAGTACATTTTTTCTGTAGATAAAGGTCGAATATAGTCAAAAAAGTGACTTTACACAAGATCTGTTTCTACTCGGAAGCATTGGCGGACTCGCAAAAGTGACTGTTCGAAAAGTCGAACAATGGCGGTTGGTGGAAACACAGCTCACAACAAAATGTGAGCCATCTGTTAGATTTTTCACTCAGAAACAATTCTGCTTTACTTCGTGGGTTGGCAAAGTACGAATGTGATTATGTTATGATATTTTCTGCCAAAAAATTTTTTTTCAAAAAAATGGTACAACATTTTGGACCACGGATTCGAGTTTTTTGGATCCTAATTAGTCTAGAAATATCACTTTTAATTACAAATTCGAACTTCCATGCAGCGCGGCAGAAAATGGGTTAATTGGCACATTCGATTTTCATAAAAATTTTAGGGATACTACTGAGAGCAGTCATCAATACAAGCTTCGTTAGTATACTGGAAAAACACGTTGAAGGGCGTGGCACAGCACACAGTATTTATAAACGTTTTAAGTATAACAGATATACTTGCTAAAAGGAATCTACTTACGAAAATTTGGCACAATAGAACCGGTGGGCGTGGCACCTCCCATATAAGCAAAACAATTTTAATGCTATAGATAGTGTGCAATGAGAGTAATCTTTATAAAATTTGGTGCATAGATGTCAATTATTATAAGCTATAAAATTACATAAATTTTGAAGGGATTTCATCAGTGGGCGTGGCACCTCCCATATTAACATAAAGTTGGAAGTGATATTTTGAGATGTCCGTCTGTCTGTCTTTCCTTCTGTCTGTCTGTCTGTCTGAAACTTGGTGATTTGGTGAAATTAAGAACAAAATAAAGATTGAGCTAGGTTTTAAATTTGCAAAGGCTCTTAAAGGGGCGTGGCACATCCCTAAATTTTAACTTTTGAAAAATACCTTATTGGCAGACCTATTTTTAGTGAGTTAAATAATATATAATTAAAAATAATTAGTTTCCAAAAGTACATTTTTTCTGTAGATAAAGGTCGAATATAGTCAAAAAAGTGACTTTACACAAGATCTGTTTCTACTCGGAAGCATTGGCGGACTCGCAAAAGTGACTGTTCGGAAAGTCGAACAATGGCGGTTGGTGGAAACACAGCTCACAACAAAATGTGAGCGATCTGTTAGATTTTTCACTCAGAAACAATTCTGCTTTACTTCGTGGGTTGGCAAAGTACGAATGTGATTATGTTATGATATTTTCTGCCAAAAAATTTTTTTTCAAAAAAATGGTACAACATTTTGGACCACGGATTCGAGTTTTTTGGATCCTAATTAGTCTAGAAATATCACTTTTAATTACAAATTCGAACTTTCATGCAGCGCGGCAGAAAATGGGTTAATTGGCACATTCGATTTTCATAAAAATTTTAGGGATACTACTGAGAGCAGTCATCAATACAAGCTTCGTTAGTATACTGGAAAAACACGTTGAAGGGCGTGGCACAGCACACAGTATTTATAAACGTTTTTAGTATAACAGATATACTTGCTAAAAGGTATCTACTTACGAAAATTTGGCACAATAGAACCGGTGGGCGTGGCACCTCCCATATAAGCAAAACAATTTTAATGCTATAGATAGTGTGCAATGAGAGTAATCTTTATAAAATTGGGTGCATAGATGTCAATTATTATAAGCTATAAAATTACATAAATTTTGAAGGGATTTCATCAGTGGGCGTGGCACCTCCCATATTAACATAAAGTTGGAAGTGATATTTTGAGATGTTCGTCTGTCTGTCTTTCCTTCTGTCTGTCTGTCTGCCTGAAACTTGGTGATTTGGTGAAATTAAGAACAAAATAAAGATTGAGCTAGGTTTTAAATTTGCAAAGGCTCTTAAAGGGGCGTGGCACTTCCCTAAATTTTAACTTTTGAAAAATACCTTATTGGCAGACCTATTTTTAGTGAGTTAAGTAATATATAATTAAAAATAATTAGTTTCCAAAAGTACATTTTTTCTGTAGATAAAGGTCGAATATAGTCAAAAAAGTGACTTTACACAAGATCTGTTTCTACTCGGAAGCATTGGCGGACTCGCAAAAGTGACTGTTCGGAAAGTCGAACAATGGCGGTTGGTGGAAACACAGCTCACAACAAAATGTGAGCGATCTGTTAGATTTTTCACTCAGAAACAATTCTGCTTTACTTCGTGGGTTGGCAAAGTACGAATGTGATTATGTTATGATATTTTCTGCCAAAAAATTTTTTTTCAAAAAAATAGTACAACATTTTGGACCACGGATTCGAGTTTTTTGGATCCTAATTAGTCTAGAGATATCACTTTTAATTACAAATTCGAACTTTCATGCAGCGCGGCAGAAAATGGGTTAATTGGCACATTCGATTTTCATAAAAATTTTAGGGATACTACTGAGAGCAGTCATCAATACAAGCTTCGTTAGTATACTGGAAAAACACGTTGAAGGGCGTGGCACAGCACACAGTATTTATAAACGTTTTTAGTATAACAGATATACTTGCTAAAAGGAATCTACTTACGAAAATTTGGCACAATAGAACCGGTGGGCGTGGCACCTCCCATATAAGCAAAACAAGTTTAATGCTATAGATAGTGTGCAATGAGAGTAATCTTTATAAAATTTGGTGCATAGATGTCAATTATTATAAGCTATAAAATTACATAAATTTTGAAGGGATTTCATCAGTGGGCGTGGCACCTCCCATATTAACATAAAGTTGGAAGTGATATTTTGAGAGAACTATTGCAGCAATTGGCATGAAATTTGATGTAGGTGGTTAACTTGCTATAAGGTATGTCAGCATCTGAAGCGGCCAAAATCGCACCAGTGGGCGTGGCACCTCCCATACAAGTAAAAGTACAAAGTAAAAGTGGCATATCTATTGAAATATATTCAATCATACAGAAATTTGGTATAAGAGGTTTGTTTATGAAAATCTATTTCTGGATCAAAATCTGTCTCGATTGTATCAGTGGGTTTGTCACCTCCCTAAATTTTAAGGTTAATTAAGGCATACATCGCAAACTATACAAGCTATTTCGTTAAAATTTAGTATGTGGATGTCAATGACAAATATAATTTATTGAACCAAAAGTAGGCGGAATTGGAGAAATGGGCGTGGCATATTTGGATTTCTGCATTTCTATTATATTTTTTCCAACATTTTCTACATTATTTTGACTTTTTCAAGTTTTTAACTTTTCCCAATATATTCCATATGCATATTTTTTATTTATTTTATTTTTTGCATACTTTTTCAACCTCTTTCAACTTGATTCGACATTTTCTTTATATTTTCGACTTTTTCATGAATTTTGAATTGTTTCAACCTTTTTCAACTTCTTGCAACTTTTTTTGAGTTTTTTAACCACTTTCAACATTTCCACATTTTTTCGACTTTGTCTTTTAACTTTCTGCAATGGTCTCCATACATGTTAGACTTTTTGAGTTTCTTTCTACTGTTTCAACACTTTTCAACCTCTTTGAACCTTATTACATTATTTTCGACTTCTTCAACCTTTTCAACGTCTTTTTAATATTTATTTGGAAAGCACTTTTAGTGTAGTGCAGGGTATGTGAGTTTCGGCCTGGCTGAAGATAACACCTTTACTAGTTCCTTATTGGATTTTATGTGGTTTCCTTTTTATTATCTGACGAACACTTCTCTGACACCAGTTAAATGAACAAAATCAATTGCATTCTAAAAAACAGCACAACACGCCAGCAGACGGTAAGGCACTTTTGAAAATATACGAGTTCTCGATCATTAATTTTTTAGCAAATTAGTTTGATAACGTTCAGCTGTTTAGACTTGTAGATTTTTTTGACTTTTGAAGCGAACATCGATGTCAACATCGGGTCATTTAGATCGATTGTGTAAAAACGTCGGATACTGAAAATCGATGTTAAAATCCCTCGATGTTTTACCAAAACATCGATGTCGATGTCGCAGCCCTAGACCAGACACGAGGCAATAATTTTCCATCATGACAACACTCGGCCCCACGTTGCTATTCCGGTTAAAAACTATTTGGAAAACAGTGGATGGGAAGTTTTAACCCACCCGCCTTATAGCCCAGAATTTGCCCCATTTGTTCCGGTCGATGCAGAACGCCCTCACTGGAATACGGTTCACATCAGAGCAGGATATCAAAAATTGGCTTATTCATTCTTGGCTTCCAAGCCGGTGCAGCTCTTTTGGGATGGGATCCACAAATTGCCAGAAAGATGGGAAAAAGTCATAGCTTCAGATGGGCAATACTTTGAATAATACTATTGTACATGTTTTTCTTAAATAAACGTTCAAATTTTGAAAAAAAACCGCACGAATTAAATTATAGACCATATCTAACAGAACTAAGTATTAAACGCAACATTTAGTTTATGCATTGACTGAGCATCAATCTCACCAAAAACAGCATTAGAGTATAGTATGTGAGGCAAGATTAACATAATGACAAGTCTGCGTCTGGTGTTAATGGGTGTGAAGCTTACTGAGTTACGTAAATGGCGTAAGGTACCATATATCTTACCAATAACAGAGTTGATATGATCGTACACGTTAACTTTTAGTTTAAAGTAATGCCAAGATTCCTTACTTTATTCACAAATTCCGACCTTGTAGTGCCTATGGACAATTCAGGAATTCCCTGCAAGCTCAAATTACTTTTACTTATTGGCAAAACTTTTGATTTGCAAGGATTAATAACTAAATAATTATCGCTAGCCCACTTATTAATAGCCAATCCAATGGGCTTTGAGAGGTAAAGCTGAACGTCATCAGCGTAATCATGAACCGAGGCGTATTTACAGACCAAAAAAATATAGTTAATAAACATGGAGAACAACATCGGACCTAGAATAGAACCCTGCGGAACCCCTAAGTTCACCGCCCTAAAAGAAGAAAACATGTTCCCAACTACAACCCTCTCGAATCTACCTTCTAAATAATTGGACAATAATTTGATGGCACTGTCACTAAAATACCAAAAGGATCTCAATTTACAGCACATTAGGGGGTGATTTATTTTGTCAAATGCTTTGGAAAAATCCAAAAGGCAAATGAGACACTTGATTCGCATCATAATAGGCAGCTATGCCCAGCCCTAAAACCAGACTGCAAAGGAGACAAAAGGGAATATGTATTAAGGTGACAGGTGATTTGTTCTGACATTATTCTTCGCAAACTTTACCTAATGCAGACAAAATACTTACTGGCCTGTAATCATTAACTGTAGAAGGAGCGGTAGTTTTAGCAATAGTAAAAATACTGGCCACTTTCCATGTATTGGGAAAAGTAGAACTAGTTAGGCAATAATTTATTAAGTGGGTTAAAGGTGGCAAGATATGTATCAAAATCAATTTGATAAATTTAATGGGAATTCCATCATATCCAATTGCATCTGATTTAATTCCATTTATACACTTAGCCACAGTATATTTATCAACTGCAGAGAAATGAAAAGAATTTATATCAGGATCAATATTAGGTTCTGACAGCAGAACGTTAGAAGTAGGCCCTGAAGGACTACAACTTAGGAAAAATTCATTCAGTTTTTCAGGCTCAAGATTGCATTCGGATGCATTTTTCGTAAAAATTTTATATTTTTTTATATTTTGCCATAGTTTTTTGGAAGATAACCTTGCATTTAGTTTAGAATTTAAGAAATTGATTTTATCCTGCCTAAGTAGCCGCGTCGCTAATTTTCGAGCCTTCCTGAATTCTTCCCAGTTCACTGAAGTGCGATTTTTTTTCCATTTAGAAAGAAGTCTATTCCTTTTCTTTAAGGCATGTAAAGCTCGATTAGTAAACCATGGGCAGCTAGAATTTGGGGTTTAAGCTGTTCGCAAAGGAACGTGACGATCAAACACAGAAATAATCTTATCCATAAAAAATTGCAGCTTTGAATCAACTGAATTTTGATACCAACAATCTCACCAGCAAACATCGAGAAGATCAGCATTTAAGGCATTCATGTCAATGGATTTTTAATCTCGATATGTAAAACTAACAGGAGACATTACACAACCAAGTTTAATATTCAAACCACAGAAAATTAGGTCATGATCAGATAGAAAAGACAACTGATCAAATTTTAACAAAGGAGTCAAATCAGAAACAAGAAAAACTTCTTGTAGACTGGGTTCACAGTTGCAAGAAAAAGTTTTAATCCACATAACGTAAAATTATTATAAAAATTCTCAGCTACAACATCATCAAGGACCAAATTCTCATTAAAATCCCCAGTAACAATTACAAAATCAAACTCAGTTAGCCTAGTGCTAAGATTACTGAAAAAGGAGTCAAGACTATTATTTCTATGAAGGTTATAGACACACGACAACAAAATTTTCACTTTATTATCAAAAATAACAACATTTAAATATTCACAAACATCACTGCAATTATTCACAAACTCTTCATTAAGACTTGATCTACAATAAACCGCCACCCCACCTCCAATTCTATTACACCTATCACTCCTAAACAATTTAAATCCAATCATTTCATAGCACGAATCATTGAACCATGTTTCAGTCACACATACCACATCAACACCAGAATTTTCAAAAATATATTTAACGCAATCCAATTTTATTCTATTTTAACTTGTGAGGACAAAATATTTCCCATCCCTAAAATTTTGCCTCACATGAACATTCCGCTAGGTACAGCCACTTCAACAACCATCAACAATAGTCAAATTTACAACAAAATAACAGCAACATAAAACGCCACTAAAATTTCTACCAACAACAGCAATAGTCCAAGCACCAATAGTTCAAAAACAAGCAAAATAGTTAGTAAACAACATTAGTTCGAAAACAACAGGCCCCATGCATGATCATACAAACAACATGTTTGATGGTTCGAACGCAACCCAAACCGGTTCTGCCGTATGTTCAGCTGTGCGGAGGTTGTAAGCAGAGCAGAATTCATTCAGTTGGGAACCAGCAGCGAGTCAACAAGTAAAAATTATTTCAAAGTGAAGTGAAGTGAAGAAAAAGCAAGAGCAAAAGGAGTATAACCTGGCAGGCAAGCAGCAGCAAGTATCGGAGCCTCTACAAAGCCAAACCGAACGGCGAAAGGTTGGACCAGGAACCACCAGGAGTTGGGATACAGGTAAATATAGTGCTTACTAGGATAAGAGTTAGACTTCAAGTGCTCGTCCGAGGGTCTTGAAGCCTACTTCTTTGTTCAACGAATAAAACCACCAGGAGAGTTTTTGGAATTCTGTTAATTTTCTGTGTCACCCCTACATCTATTAACTTTATTCCAAAGCTAGCCTGTGCCGATTTTTATTGGCCGGTCTAGGAGTTGAACGAGCCTGTAAGTGCCGTAATTACCCACTATCCTCCACTTATCCTCCGCTCCACTGCCCTCCGCTTAAACTTGTTCGTCCCGAACAAGAGTCTCTCCATCTCTAGTATAAGGTGCCAGCCTTTCGATGTGGACTACCTTTAATTTACCTTTGTTGCCGGGGTATTTTTGGATTCGATACACAACATCATTAATCCTTGTGACGATCCGACCTTCCAACCTTTTTCAGATGCTCCTCTAGAGTACGGTTGAACCTTTCGACCATGCCATCGGACTGAGGATGCAATGCTGTGGTGCGTGTCTTCTGTATTCCAAGCATGTCACAAACCTACTTAAAAAGTGCCGACTCAAAATTTCGTCCTTGGTCGGAATGCAACTCAAGGGGAGCTCCATATCGGCAAATCCAATTTTTGATGAAAATGTCTGCCACTGTTTTTGCTTCTTGATTGGGTATGGGATATACTTCTGGCCACTTACTGAAGTAATCAATTACCACAAGAATGAATTTATTTCCGGCATTGCTGATTGGAAAAGGTCCGGCTATATCCATTGCTATCCTCTCAAAGGGAGCTCCAACGTTATACTGATGCATTTTTCCCCAAGTGCGGTGCCTTGGTCCTTTAGCAATTGCACATTGGTCACAACGGCGGATCCAGTCAGCAACTGTTTCTTGGCATCCGACCCAATAAAACCGTTTCTTTATTTTCTTTGTGGTTTTTGTTACGCCCAGATGTCCACCACTCGATCCATTATGATAATCCTTGATTATCTCTTTAAATTTTTCCTTTGGAATAACCAGCACTTTTGAGCGAATTTTACCATCCTCGCTTTCCCAGATTCGGTAGAGGCAACCATCATGCAACTCCAAACTTTGCCATTGCGCCCAGTATGCTTTACAGATTTGGCTTTCACTTGATATTTCTTGCCACGCCGGTTTCCTACCCAGCTCTTTATACTTAATTATAGTTGCCAAATCTGTATCACTGCGCTGGTCCCGTTGTACCTCCTCTTTTGTCGTGGCCAATTTTTCACAGCTTTTATTTTATCCCCATCTGTGTGTATTCCTTCTGACGTAACCTTGTGCCCCAGATACTTGACTTCACGCTGGAAAAGTGAGCACTTTTTCGCACTTAATTTTAGTCCAGCTGCCTCCAAGCGCTCAAACACTTCCTCCAGATTTTTCAAGTGGTCATCAAAATCTTTTCCCATGATGATGATGTCATCGAGATACACTTAACAGGTCTTCCAATGTAGTCCTTTGAGCACTCTTTCCATTAACCGCTCAAACGTAGCTGGAGCGTTACAAAGACCAAACGGCATGACGTTAAACTGCCATAGACCATTCCCAATGCTAAAAACAGTTTTCTCTTTGTCTTTTTCATCTATTTCCACCTGCCAATATCCACTTTGTAAGTCCAGGGTGGAAAACCATGTTGCTCTAGATAGCGTATCCAGTGTATCATCGATTCTGGGTAACGGGTAGCTGCCTTTTTTGGTGACGTCATTTAATTTTCTGTAATCCACACAGAATCGCATACTTCCGTCCTTTTTCTTGACAAGTACGACCGGTGAACTCCACGGGCTTTCTGATGGTGCAATGACCTTTTCTCGCGCCATATCCTCTATAAGGCCCGTTACTTCCTCTCTCTTAGCGAGTGCTAGTCTCCTTGGGGGTTGACGAATTGGCTGAAAATCACCTGTATCAATGCGATGTTTGACAACTGATGTTCGGCCATTATTTTCTCCTTTGAACGCAAATATCTGCCAATGCTTTTGCAGAAACCTTTTTGCTTTATTTTTGTTCTGGGCAGACAACTCCTTCGTCCATTCTTTCGTCAATACTTCCAAGGCCGATGATTTTGTCAAAGCTGTACCTTTTGTGTCCTGCTGGTCATTTTCACAATTTATAACAGCCGTAACTTTCTCACATTGCGCAATTAGTTCACCTTTTTGCATCCATTTTGGCTTATTTGTTGGATTCAAAATTCGTACGGGTATTTTGCTGCCCGCTCTTGTTTTTACTAGGGTCTTTCCAATAATCAGGTCTTTCTTACAATTTTTCTTATCTGCTTCCACTACCCACAGATGGCTTGTCCCACAGTCTTCACTTGTTGTTGCCCAAATAATTTCTTCGGTGTTGGGTTCAATTCGACAGCGCTCACTTATGTAGACTCTTGCAATTGTTAATTTTTGTCCACAGCCAACGTCTAAAGGCAACTCTACATTGGCATATCTTAACGTCTTTTTCTTAAGATCCAAAGTGAACCCGTGTCGAATCGTGAAGTCCACGCCAATGATAACCTCATCGGTGATGTTTGCAACAATAAAATCATGCTCCACAGCTTTGTTGCCGATAAGAACACTTGCTGTAACTTTTCCTACTATTTGCGCAATTTCTCCTGTCGCTGTTCTCAATTGGATCCCATTTAATGGCATTACTCGTCGTCTATTAAATAAATCTGTCCTCACAATTGAGTGCGAAGCGCCTGTATCCAAAGTTAGCTCACATGGTCTTTCGTTGATTTTTCCACCGATGGTAAGGCTGTTGGAATTTCGGCAGAGCTTCGAAACTAAGACTGTGGGGCAATCATAAGTGAGAGTCAGCTCACGCCCCGCTGTACTGACTCTCTTTAGTTTAACTACTGCTCTTCACTACCATTTTCGCCATGGTTCACCCTATTTCCAATTTTTTTTCTTGGTGAACGTGATGCGGAACGTTTACGACGTGATTTGCAGTCACGTGCCATGTGTCCCTGCTTGCCACAGTTATAGCAATTTCCGTTGAAGCTACTGCTGGCGAACGACGAATTTTTGTTCTCAGCCTCCACTTCCATCCGACGAGTTTTCAATGATGGGCGGGATGTCAACGCAATCGTCTCTTGAATGAGAGCAACCGTGACTGTTCCATTAAATGTAATCTTCGGGTTCTTCATTGTCTCACGTTTTGTCTCTGAGTCACGTATGCCGTCAATAAACGCCTCTATTTTGAATTGTTCAGCTACGACAATTAACTTGTCAGGATTGGAAAGGTGTGCCAATCGTTCAATATCCGCAGCATACTCCTGCAAGGACTCACCAGATTTCTGGATACGACTTTTCAACTCCAGTCTGTGAATCTGCTTCATGTGGTCAATGCCATATTTTCGCTGTAAGGCATCCATCACTGCCTTGTAATTCTTTTGCTCCGCCACTGGGACTGTTTGCAATACTTCTGCAGCTGCGCCTTTTAATGCCACAATTAGCGCTGCTGCTGCGCTATCCTTATCCCAGCGATTATGAGTAGATGTTGTTTCGAATTGGAGCTTGAAAACATTAAATGGCGTTGTTCCATCGTACGTGGGTGCCTTAAGCCTCTCTGCGCTAATTTCTCTTATCACTTGAGTGGTTGGTCCGCATATTTCCAACTGTTCAATCCTTTTATTAACGTCTTCAACATTATTTTGAACTTTTTCAAGATTACTTTGAACTTTTTCCTTGAATGATTCAACGTCGTCTCGTAACTCAATCACTCTTGCATCGAGGCTATTTACCATTTTGGCAACCTCCGTTCGAACAGCCTCCTGGATTTGCAGCGAAATCTGACTTAAGCTCTGGTCAATTTCTTTCCGAACCTCCTGGATTTGCAGCGCGTTCTGACTTAACTTCTGGTCTATTTGTAGTGCATTTTGGCTTAACTTCTGGTCTATTTGTAGTGCATTTTGATTTATTGTCTGCGTCATCACCATTAACATTTTCTCGAACTTTGACATATCTACAACTTCACCACTTGCCGCCGATCCAGAAGCTTCCTCTATTTTCGCTGTTGATTCTGAGGTATCACTATAAAATTCATGCTCTTCCAGGTCTACCCCTTGAGCCTCAAGAGCCTGCCGTAAGCGTTTCTGTAACTTAAACTTTCCGCCAGATGAGTGCAGATTCAGCTGCTGCAACTCCTTCTTTAGTTGATCCACTTTTAGTTAATTCTTTTTACACAATCCCACTTCTGACACCAATTGTTACGAAATTTCCTGTCCCTTTGACAGTAATTTCAATCTCTTACACTTTTCTGAGTTCGATCACTGGATTGTGTAATACGTGACTCAGAGACAAAACGCGAGACAATGAAGAACCCGAAGATTACATTTAATGGAACAGTCACGGTTGCTCTCATTCAAGAGACGATTGCATTGACATGCCGCCCATCATTGAAAACTCGTCGGATGGAGGTGGAGGCTGAGAACAAAAATTCGTCTTTCGCCAGCAGTAGCTTCAACGGAAATTGCTATAACTGTGGCAAGCAGGGACACATGGCACGTGACTGCAAATCACGTCGTAAACGTTCCGCATCACGTTCACCAAGAAGAAAAATGGGTAATAGGGTGAACGATGGCGAAAATGGTAGCGAAGAGCAGTCGTTAAACTAAAGAGAGTCAGTACAGTACAAGTCAGTACAGCGATTGCTCCACAGTCTTAGTTTCGAAGCTCTGCCGAAATTCCAACAGCCTTACCATCGGTGGAAAAATCAACGAAAGACCATGTGAGCTAACTTTGGATACAGGCGCATCGCACTCAATTGTGAGGACAGATTTATTTAATAGACGACGAGCAATGCCATTAAATGGAATCCAATTGAGAACAGCGACTGGAGAAATTGCGCAAATAGAAGGAAAAGTTACAGCGAGTATTCTTATCGGCAACAAAACTGTGGAACATGATTTTATTGCTGCAAACATCACCGATGAGGTTATCATTGGCGTGGACTTCATGATTCGACACGAGTTTAATTTGGATCTAAAGAAAAAGACGTTAAGATATGCCAATGTAGAGTTGCCTTTAGACGTTGGCTGTGGACAAAAATTAACAATTGCAAGAGTCTACATAAGTGAGCGCTGTCGAATTGAACCCAACACCGAAGAAATTATTTGGGCAACAACAAGTGCAGACTGTGGGACAAGCCATCTGTGGGTAGTGGAAGCAGATAAGAAAAATTGTAAGAAAGACCTGATTATTGGAAAGACCCTAGTAAAAACAAGAGCGGACAGCAAAATACACGTACGAATTTTGAATCCAACAAATAAGCCAAAATGGATACAAAAAGGTGAACTAATTGCGCAATGTGAGAAAGTTACGGCTGTTATAAATTGTGAAAATGACCAGCAGGACACAAAAGGTACAGCTTTGACAAAATCATCGGCCTTGGAAGTATTGACGAAAGAATGGACGAAGGAGTTGTCTGCCCAGAACAAAAATAAAGCAAAAAGGTTTCTGCAAAAGCATTGGCAGATATTTGCGTTCAAAGGAGAAAATAATGGCCGAACATCAGTTGTCAAACATCGCATTGATACAGGTGATTTTCAGCCAATTCGTCAACCCCCAAGGAGACTAGCACTCGCTAAGAGAGAGGAAGTAACGGGCCTTATAGAGGATATGGCGCGAGAAAAGGTCATTGCACCATCAGAAAGCCCGTGGAGTTCACCGGTCGTGCTTGTCAAGAAAAAGGACGGAAGTATGCGATTCTGTGTGGATTACAGAAAATTAAATGACGTCACCAAAAAAGGCAGCTACCCGTTACCCAGAATCGATGATACACTGGATACGCTATCTGGAGCAACATGGTTTTCCACCCTGGACTTACAAAGTGGATATTGGCAGGTGGAAATAGATGACAAAGGCAAGGAGAAACTGGCTTTAGTATTGGGAATGGTCTATGGCAGTTTAACGTCATGCCGTTTGGTCTTTGTAACGCTCCAGCTACGTTTGAGCGGTTAATGGAAAGAGTGCTCACAGGACTACATTGGAAGACCTGTTAAGTGTATCTCGATGACATCATCATCATGGGAAAAGATTTTGATGACCACTTGAAAAATCTGGAGGAAGTGTTTGAGCGCTTGGAGGCAGCTGGACTAAAATTAAGTGCGAAAAAGTGCTCACTTTTCCAGCGTGAAGTCAAATATCTGGGGCACAAGGTTACGTCAGAAGGAATACACACAGATGAGGATAAAATAAAAGCTGTGAAAAATTGGCCACGACCATCTAATCTTCATGAGTTGCGAAGTTTTCTGGGCCTATGCACTTACTACAGACGTTTTGTTCCTGGTTTCGCAAATGTCGCTGGCAGTCTACATGAGCTGACACAGAAAAATCGGAAATTCGAATGGAGTGGTGCACAGGAAACTGCATTCCAAAAGCTGAAAGAATTATTGTCTACAGCGCCAATACTCGCGTACCCAATACCTGGCGAAAAATTTGTATTGAACACCGATGCGAGTGGCCATGGTATTGGAGGAGTTTTGTCCCAAGTCACCAATGGACAAGAAAAAGTCGTCGCATATTTCAGCAAAATTCTGTCGAAACCTGAGAGGAATTATTGCGTAACTCGGAGAGAGTTACTGGCAGTAATGAAGTGCATGAAACACTTTCATAAGTACTTATATGGACAGCACTTTATCCTGAGGACAGACCATGCGGCATTAAGGTGGCTACTTCAATTCAAGGATCCTGAAGGTGAAATAGCACGGTGGATAGAACGCTTGCAGGGCTATGATTTCACCATAGAACATCGCAAAGGAAGCCAGCATGGAAATGCGGATGCACTTTCCCGTCGTCCATGTAAAATTGAATGCGGTCATTGTTCACGAACGGAAAGTAAAGCTGGAAAAATTGATGTGCGCCTTTTGAACGTTTTGCCTGAAGAAAAGTGGACAAAAGAGGAGGTACAACGGGACCAGCGCAGTGATACAGACTTGGCAACTATAATTAAGTATAAGAAGCTGGGTAGGAAACCGGCATGGCAAGAAATATCAAGTGAAAGCCAAATCTGTAAAGCATACTGGGCGCAATGGCAAAGTTTGGAGATGCATGATGGTTGCCTCTACCGAATCTGGGAAAGCGAGGATGGTAAAATTCGCTCAAAAGTGCTGGTTATTCCAAAGGAAAAATTTAAAGAAATAATGAAGGATTATCATAATGGATCGAGTGGTGGACATCTGGGCATAACAAAAACCACAGAGAAAATAAAGAAACGGTTTTATTGGGTAGGATGCCAAGAAACAGTTGCTGACTGGATCCGCCGTTGTGACCAATGTGCAATTGCTAAAGGACCAAGGCACCGCATTCGGGGAAAAATGCATCAGTATAACGTTGGAGCTCCCTTTGAGAGGATAGCCATGGATATAGCGGGACCTTTTCCAATTAGCAATGCAGGAAATAAATACATCCTTGTGGTAATTGATTACATCAGTAAGTGGCCAGAAGTATATCCCATTCCAAATCAAGAAGCAAAAACAGTGGCAGACATTTTCATCAAAAATTGGATTTGCCGATATGGAGCTCCACTTGAGTTGCATTCCGACCAAGGACGAAATTTTGAGTCGGCACTTTTTAAGGAGGTTTGTGACATGCTTGGAATACAGAAGACACGTACCACAGCATTGCATCCTCAGTCCGATGGCATGGTCGAAAGGTTCAACCGTACTCTAGAGGAGCATCTGAAAAAGGTTGTTGACAAAGGACAAAAAGATTGGGATGAGCATCTACCAATATTTCTGATGGCTTATCGTTCGTCAGTACAGGATACCACTACAGTCAAGCCAGCAAAAGCAATTTTTGGTACGGACTTAAGGCTTCCAGCAGATTTGAAGTACGGAGTAAGCGCTGTCCCAGAAACGACCAATGCTGACGATTACATATCGCAGAAAAGAGAAGAACTAGCAGATATACACGAGCTCATCAGGAGACGTACTCAATTGGCTAGCGACAAGATGAAAGCTCGGTATGATCTGCGAGCAAATACTGAAGGGTTCAAAGAAGGTCAATTAGTGCTGCTACACAACCCACAACGAAAACGAGGCTTGTCTCCTAAATTACAAACTCATTGGGAGGGACCTTACCGGATCGTCACAAGGATTAATGATGTTGTGTATCGAATCCAAAAATACCCCGGCAACAAAGGTAAATTAAAGGTAGTCCACATCGAAAGGCTGGCACCTTATACTAGAGATGGAGAGACTCTTGTTCGGGACGAACAAGTTTAAGCGGAGGGCAGTTTAGCGAAATTTGGTTTTTGCCAGAAAATTCTCGTAATAAAAATTAAACGATATTAGCTAGCATCACTGACCGTAGAAAAATACTTGCATCACTGACCGTAAGAAAATACGTGCACCACTGACCGTAGAAAAATAACACCATCTAGTGACATGTAGCATGTTTTCTGTATTATAAATGATAAAGTGGTACGACATTATCAACGTCGATAATCGCCATCTAGAAGGCACTGGCAACGACATTCTGGATAATGGCGGATGGTACGACATTATCAACGTCGATAATCGCTATCTAGAATGCACTGGAAACGATATTCTAGACAACGGCAGATGGTTCTAGCAAATGATGACTTTAGTATAAAAGGCTGTCATATGAGCAGCAGAGACAGAGTTGATATTGAACTGTGGAACACTGTAGATCTTAAGTGAGAGCATTTGAATTTAAGTACTAAAGTGATATAGTGGATTTTAAGTAATAAAGTATAACGTTTGTGTATACAACTTGAATGTAAAGATTAAATAAACAATTTCTGCTGTGTAAAAACTAACGTTTGTGATTTAAATAAACCATTTTATAATTAAATAAAGATTGCGTTTTTCTTGATTATTACACAATCCAGTGATCGAACTCAGAAAAGTGTAAGAGATCGAAATTATATTCAAAGGGACAGGAAATTTCGTAACAGTATTTTTCCGACTTTGTCAAACTCATTCAACTTTTTTCGACCTCATTCAATTATTTTAGAGATATTCAACTTTTTTCGAGATTTTCAACCTCTTTCAACTTTATTCAACCTCATTCAATTTTTTCGACTTTTTCAACCATTTTCAACTTTCTTCGACTTTTTGAACGTCATTCAACTTTTTTAGATTTATTCAACTTCATTCATTTGTTTCAACATTTTTCAACCTCTTTCAACTTTTTTCAACATTTTCCGACTTTTTCAACCTTATTCAACTTTTTACACTTATTGAACTCATTCAACTTTTTTAGAGATATTCAACTTTTTTCGAGATTTTCAACCTCTTCGAACTTTATTCAACCTCATTCAATTTTTTCGACTTTTTCAACCATATTCCACTTTCTTCGACTTTTTGAACGTCATTCAACTTTTGTAGATTTATTCAACTTCTTTCATTTGTTTCAACATTTTTCAACCTCTTTCAATTTTTTTCAACATTTTCCACATTTGTCTACCTTATTCACCTTTTTTCGAATTTTTTAACCTCATTCAACTTTTTTCGAATTATTCAACTTCTTTCAACTATTTCAACATTTTTCAACCTCTTTCAACTTTTTTCAACATATTCCATATTTTTCCGACTCTTTGAACGTCATTCAACTTTTTTAGAGTTATTCAACTTCTTTCATTTGTTTCAACATTTTTCAACCTCTTTCAACTTTTTTCAACATTTTCCGACTTTGTCAACCTTATTCAACTTTTTTCGAGTTTTTCAACCACTTTCAACTTTATTCAACCTCATTCAATTTTTTCGACTTTTTCAACCATATTCAACTCTTTCAACCTCATCAAATCTTTTTGAGATATTTCAACTTTTTTCGAGTTTTTCAAACTACATATTTCAATTTCTTTCAATCTCATTTAGTTTTTTCGACTGTTTCAACATTTTTCAACCTTATTCAACTTTCTTCGACTTTTTGAACCTCATTCAACTTTTTTTTCGAATTATTCAACTGCTTTCAACATATTTCAACCTCTTTCAACTTTTTTCAACATTTTCCGAGTTTGTCAACCTTATTCAGCTTTTTTGACTTTTTGAACCTCATTCAACTTTTTTCAACCGTTTCAACATTTTTCAACCTCTTTCAACTTTTTTGAACATTTTCCGCCTTTGTCAACCTTATTCACCTTTTTTCGACTTTTTTAACCTTATTCAACTTTTTTCGAATTATTCAACTTCTTTTAACTGTTTCAACATTTTTCAACATTTTCCATCTTTTTCCGACTTTTTGAACGTCATTCAGCTTCTTTCGACTTTTTCGACCTCTTTCAACTTTTTTTGAGTTATCTTTCTTCTTTCAACTGTTTCAACATTTTACAACCTCTTTTAATTTTTGTCAACATTTTCCATAATTTTCCGACTTTTGTCAATTTCATTTAACTTTTCTTGACTTTTTCAACATCGTTCAACTTTTTTCGAGATTTTAAACTTTTTGGAGATTTTAACCTCTTTCAACTTTTTCAACACTTTTCACTATCACGCTTCAACTTCTTTCAACTTTTTTCTGTTCCATTTTTTTCCGACTTTTCCAACATTTTTCGCCTTTTCATCCCATTTCAACATTGCCCATACTACTTTTTTTAACCTTTATTGACGTTTTTCAACCTCTTACAACTTTCCTAATTTTTATTTTTGGCTTTTCAACTCTTTGCAATGTTTTTTAAATTTTTCAACTTATTCAATATTAGTCAACTTTTTCAACAAATTCCATATTTTTTCGATTTTTTCAACCTCAAAACGAAAAACCGAACAATGGTCGGTCTCCTGGTACTTTATTATAAAGAGAAGGGAATGAAACTTATATCATTTGAAAGGTAATGTTTCGTAGATGTGCACAAAAAAAATAATTTGTAATATGCGACGTTCAGACGGGTAAAATAAAGAAAATATACGCACATGATTCTCCCATACAAAACGCTTTAACTCTTTGAGGACCAAGGGACACATGTGTCCCAAATACAAAAATCTTCTTCAATAAAAGGCTTAGCACGAAATGACTTACTTTATATTACAAAAACAAGCAGGAATATCTACTTTTGAAAATATTTAACGTTAATTCGACATAAAAGTGGATTATAATGGCTTATTTTTAGTTTGAAATACACGTTTTTCCTATGTCGTAATTGCTGTTTTCAATTGGATTTTACTAATAGTCCAAATAAATTTCTTCAACTTTGAGTTAGTGAATCAAATAGTCTTAGCATTGCACTACGCTACTTTATTATTTTTAAAGGTATTTTTTGTAACATTTTAATAAAATTCGAAAAAAATTACAAAGGGACACGGGTGTCCCTACAGACGTCAACAGACTTTTTTTCTACTGTGACTCAGCTACCAGCTATCCGTTTTAATTTTACATGTATATTAGAAGAAAAACGTCAGAAACTCAGCATGGTCTGTGTGAGTCGTCGTTTTTTAACAGTTCGATACAATATAACCTAAAATATAACGAAATACTCTGATTTTTTTGACTTTTGGGTAGTAATTTTGAAAACCGGAACCATTACCGAAATTCTGACCTCGGACTTAAATCCATGACGTCAGAATATATTGAGATTTCAGAAATAGAGGTGTGACCAAATTTTGTCAATCTACATATGTAATTCTTATGTAATTTACAGTAAATCTGAAAAGGAAAGTCTCCTTGAAGGGCCAGTTCTAAGTTCTTTTGATTACAGATGTTTGGTCGCTACAAATCTTATCTGTGATCTCACTTCACGGCAGAGGACCGTTCTAACATATCATAATTTGACAATATGTAGTAGCAAATGTTGAACTCTATCTCATCTTATTAGCAAAAGTTACATTAGAAAGAGATGTGTTAATTGATCAAAAATAAAATACAAAATCCCACGAATACCTATTGCAATCAATGTAATGTATACAAATGTTTTACCAAAACTTGAATTTGTTTTGGGGAACATCAAAATTTCATGTAAGTTTCTATTAAAAATTAAATCTTTGAGATAAGATACTAATTATTAATGTAGCACAAAAAAATGTTGTACTAATGAATTGGACTCCCTTAAGGACCATAGGGACACATACAGTATCGCGCAAATGCTTTGCAACTGAAATTACTTTTGAAGAAACATCAAATTATTTCAGTGAAACAATAACTTTGAATTTTATTTTATGTTAGCTTTATTAACTTCACTTAATGCTGATTTTTTACCAAAAGCAAAAATAATATTCCGTTAGCTAACAACAACCAAAACTCAAAGTAAACAAAAGTAGCGAAAAATATAGAGTTCAAAACATGCGCAACTCATCACAATACCAAGAAATAATGCATAACCAGCCTAATATTTGGTTGCATGACATCTTCTGGACATTGACTCATGACTTTATTTATCTATAAGGTGAAATCGCGTTCCATTCTTTTTCTATCGCAGGGAATAGTTCATTACCACTTTTGAACATTTTCTCACCGATTATGCGTTATCACCATCCACATGTTCTCAATCGGGTTGAGATTGGGATTGAGATTCCCATACCGAAAATGGGGATTATGTCCGAATAATATGCGGACATAATCCCCATTTCGTGGGGGGGATTATGTCACGAAACCTGGGGATTATGTCACCTGGGGATTATGTCCATGGGGCTATGTCCGGTAACCGGAAAAAACAGCGCGCATTTCAGCATTTTTTTTAAATAACGCCGGAGTATTGTAAAACGTGTGTATATCTTTAGTCTTAAAGAAGTCAGCAGGTTCGAACTAAAATAAAACACAGAAATTTCGAAGTTTCATAGCTTTTAGTAATCAAATAAATAATTATAATAAGTTATAAGTTTCTTTAGATATCAATTCCTATACATAAATGTCACAACCTTAAAGAATATAAAATAAGAATCTAATATCGAAAAAAGATTTAGAAAAGTTTAATTTATAAGACAAGAAAAAGTCTTCATGTGTAGCCCTGGTTTTATTTGAGGTTTTTTGCGCGCCATATAAACTAAAAGTCCGCGGTTTTACATTTTTCCCCACGCATTGCTCTCATTGCTAGAGTAGCCAACTCTACATTCATAAGTATAAATGCGAAAAAATATTATTTTGGTTTTAAATTAGTTCGTAGTGACGTCCACTGCGGATGAACATACATCTAAATGTTTTTTTTTTTATTTTGATGGCATCCCTATTTTTGTCTTGCAGATGAAGAGCGCAAAAAATAGAACTAAGGGTAAATAGTATATGTATGAGAAAAATGTTATGATCGTGCGTATCTACTAAAGGTCTGAAGGAAATGGTTTCAAATGCATTTCAAAACATCCTATTGCAGATCAAACTCACTTCACTCCATTCACTGCGTGCAAAGCATCTGTATTAGAATAATTTTCACTACAAAGTTTGATACTATCTACTATTTTACAGTTAACTTTGATTTTCTATATGTTTGTGTCTTCTGTTTTATACTTATTTTTTATTTGTTGTTTTTTTTTCACAATATAATTTTACCATACTACTGCACTTAACCCCTACTATTGTAGCGCAAAGCGAAACCGCGTAAAGTGAAGTGAGAACTTTATGTAATTTAGGGGGTTACGTTCCTGAAAAGGCTAAGGTGCTTTCAAACGTTCTCAAGTGCCTGTCATCTGGTTCAATTTTTACAGCTTCTTGCACCAGTTTTTCACCCACAGCTAAAACATTTCTTGTGTAGTTCCAATCTCTTAAGGATTTTCAGAATGCCGTGGTGGTGGATCGATTTTGGACTTTTCGATTCGAGATTTCTATTAGTGCGGAAAAGTTGCCTTAGTACTTCCTGATTCCAATGCAATTTTCCGTTTTGAGATCGGACTGCATCTTCAACCTCAACTTCGGCCTTGAAATTTCGGAAGTTTGCCTAAAATCGTGAAATTTCCTACCTATCGCCTGAAATACGCCTCTCATGGCAAAATGTTTGAAACAAATGTTGTTTGTCACGTCATTAGCTACCGAAAGGTATGCATGATCATGGCCGTAGGACGAATCGTTCCCGAGACACGAGCGAAAAGGCGGCTTGCCGCAACGCAAGGTGAAAATCGGCTTGCGGCCACACTTCTCCCTGAATGCGCCAGCAATGACGTCTGTAGTGACATAATACCAACACACATAAACAACAACACATAAGAAACACTATACACAAAAACAACTTATAAAATTGTTCTTTTATATATTAAAAAATTCAAAATAAATCTAAAAAAGTATATAATTAAAAATTTAAATAATATCAAAAATAAAAGTTAAATAAAAAATAAAATATAATGAAATAGACAAGGCTCTATAGGTCTACACACAAGTATTCTTTCATCGAGTTCCTTCACTCTTGTCGTTGATTTCACCGAGTGCTATCATTTACATTCATTCCCCTGCGCCATATGACACGTTCGGACAGGTCTTCACACAAATAATCTTTCATCGAGTTCCTTCACCCTTATAGTTGATTTCGCCGAGTGCTATCACTTACATTCTCTCAACAGAACAGAAAACTCAACATGTCTGTATCTAAATTTAAATTTAGACAGAAATGTCCTGTGTTTGGCATATATCCGTACGATCTCACTGAGTCCTAGCTACCCAGTTGCCAGGATGTTCTTTTGTGTTATCAGTTTGAAAAATTTCGAATAGGGCGACTCCGAGGCGACAATTATGAACCTAGGAGTAGAGATGTTTCAGAAATAGTTGCAAAAAAGGTTGAAAATATTTTCAAAAAGTCATCTATTCCGATAGTCTCACACACCAGAGTTCTGCAAATGCTCACCACATATCATAAAACATTTCTGACACTTAAACAAATGTTTTTAAGGAACCAAATAGGTTTGCGCTTTAAAAGAGACAACTTTATCTCTTCTGCCGCAGAGTTATTTGACATCGCTGCTTATAAATGCATTTCTTTTTCTTCATGCAATTTGCCAAAGGAAAATAAAGTTCCTATCATTGAACAACCATTTCTCTTGGACCAGAGAACCAGAAGAATTGGCCGCATTGGAAGTGTTGATCTACCTGAAACAAAATAGATTACAAAGAGAAATGAACGTAAAGAAAAGCTTTCAAAACGTCATTTACACAACATCAACATCAACACTTACCAGAAAAGTATCAACTACAACACGTGACCATTCAGATCAACCAGACACTCACACAGATGACAACAATGTCGGTGCGTCGCACATAGCTTCTTCCAAAAACGATGCTGATGCTGAATTTTCTCTTCCATCCTCTAAAATCAAACAAAACTCACTATTATTAGAACATACTGCTTTAGCTGCACAAAGATTTGGATTAAGTGACTGAGCAGCGGTTTTTATTGTTTCATCTGCCTTTCTGGATGCCAAAAAAGCGGGTTTGATAACAGAGGATCAGGCTAACTTTGTCACTGACAAATGCAAGATTAGTCGAGCAAAAAAAGTGTTGGAATTAAGCTCGAAAACACCGAAAGTATTGACTCTGTATACGGGCTGTATTTTGACGGCCGCAAAGACAATACACTCACATAAGTCCGCGAAGGTGAAAAGTACTACCGCGACACTGTCTGTTACTTTGGACATGATTTATAAAGAAATAATTTGTTTAAAGGGCATGAATGCAAACGCGCTTTCTCTTATTGCATCTCTTCAAGCCGATCAAGAGATTTTAATGCAAAAGATCAATGTGTTAGAAAGAAATGTTGAAGTGCTACAAAACCAAAATTGGAAAAATTGCGTTGAAATTGTTGGTGTTCCAAACATCACCAACAATAATGCTCTTGATTGTGCATTAAATATTTTCAATAATGGTTTAGAATCTAAACCATTATTGAAACTTTAGATGCTAATATTACTGAAGCGCAGATCGACGATTGTTATGTGAAGAGTGTTGCTAGAATGCATGGTTCAACTTCTTCTACTGCTCCTTTATTGAATATTCTCTGTGTTAAATTTACGTCACATCTCACAAAGAAAAAAGTTACAAATATAAAAAAAGAACAACTTAAACTCTAAGTTATTCAATTGTGATAAGTTAACTAAAATTTTTATTAATTATTGTTATTCTGCTAAAACTAGGTCCCTTTTTAGAGATGCTAAAAAATTAAAAGTTGATAAAAATTACAAGTTTCTCTGGTTTAGCAAAGGTAAAATTCTAATGCGCAAAAAGGAGGGTGATCATGCCATAGTTTTAAATTCGTTTGAGGATCTAAGTAAAATAATCTAGTTTACTTTTTATTTAACTACATAATTTAATAAAACTTAATAATTATGGTTATTGATGATCCTCCTATTAACTTATTCAATGTTCCCTTTGCGCTATGTAAAAATATTGACTTCCATGAGTTTTCTTCCAATTCAAAAAAACCAAATAGCTATTATCTCGTTCTCCAAAACATAAGGAGTCTGAGAAAGAACTTTATAAATGCTATGCTAATTGTAATAATGATTACGCTGCCGGGGGAGTGGCTATATTTGTTAAAGAAGTTATTAATTGTGAATTTCATTCATTTAATCTTGAAAGCTCTGATGTTGCTAAAATATGTAGCTGTATTGATAACCAAAAATATTCATTCTATTGTCTATACAGATTCCACTTCAACTCTAATATTGGCTTGTTTCTTGAAGATTTAGATGGTCTCTTGTTGACTGATAAGTCAGTTAATATTACATTGGTAGGTGATATGAACCATAATATTCTGCAAAATTCTGCGCTAGTTGACAAATACCTTTTTATGCTTTCGTTCTTCAGGTTTGAGTCGTGCATCAATAAACCTACTAGTATCTCAGACAACTCTAGTACTTGTATTGATCACATTTTCGTAAAATTAAGTCGGTTTAATAATGCTTCAGTATATAGTTGTGTCGAAAACTTTAATTTTTCTGATCACTGTATGACCTGTTTATACATCGAAAATGTTGTCTTTCCTGTTGCTGTTCAATATAACAAATTTTTCTATGCTTAATCGTAACCTTTTACTTGAGTCATGGGATTCTGTTTATTTTGAGCAAGATCCATCAAAAGCATTTGATAAATTTTTGGAAATCTTATTAGGCCACTTCAATGAATATACTACTAAAAGAAACAATCGTTGTGCTAAGTTCAGAAAACTTAAATCATGGATGTCTGATGACCTTTTAAAAAAAAATCATATTAAGAACAGAATGCACAAGAAATGTATCAAGCATCCCAATAACACTCATTTTAAAGCTCAATACAAAGCGTACTCCAAAGAAATTTCCATTGAAGTTTCAGCAAGCGAATCAAATCATTATATAAATGAATTCCAAAAAATTAAGGGTAATGTAAAGAAAGAATTGCAACTAACAAACAACATTTTAAATAAATCAAAAAAAGTAGGGCAAACAGGTAGGTGTTATAAATTATGAAGATAGGGCAATTGTTGAAGCTAGCGATAAAGCTAATTGTTTTAATAGTTTTTTTTCCACAATTGGTAAAGATGTAGTTGCTGATAATAGTCCCAATGATATTTCCTGGAAATGTCTAAATAGTGAATCTTTCAGCGCAAATAGTTTCACGTTTGAACCTATATCACCATTTGAGTTATATAAAATTATTATGTCTCTAAATAACTCCAGCTCTTGCCCTAGCGGCATTTTCACTAATGGTTTTCTAAAATAATTAGCTACAGTATTATAGATGTTCTCTCCAATATTTTAAATTCAAGCATTCAGTGTGGTATTTTTCCTGAAGAGTTTAAAAACAAAGAATATCCAAAGAGATGAAGCTCTATTCTGCCTAAAAATTCTGCTCACACGTATTGCATGTCAGATAATGCGTGTGACTTGTTCAAAACAATGCTGCCGTATGTTGGGAAATAAATTTTGTGGAAACTTTCTTTTCATTTGGGGTATTATTAGGCGATTGGAGGAAACACTTGGGGAATTTATATATTTATGTAATGCTGTTAAATAATTGAAAAGTTTCATATTTTTTTATTATCATAATACAAAAAATGTTTCAAAGTTCTTATTTACTTCATACCTAAACTACTGTTTTTTGAAAACGATGTAACTTTAATAATAATATCAACAAAAATTTCGTTTTTATAGAAGCACGTTGCAATAACAAGTTTTTGTTTAACTGCCATTAATTTTTGTCAGTTTTCCTGTCAATGTGAATAAAAATGTTTCAGAGATGAGATTGATTCATTTTATTTAACTCTATCAACTTCTATTTTTATTTATTTTTCCGAAAAACTGTTATTATGTTTTTTAATTTTAAAAGTATTTATTTATTTAATAAAATTTGTCTGCTTAAAAAATTGTAATATAATTAGAATAGAATAGAAATCTGATCGAGTTTTAGATTTAAAAAGAACAGAAAACGGGTGCAATTATTCGTGTTTCGGCTTAATTCAAAGATTAAGTTAAAATTTTTCGGCTTAAGTTTTTACCTAATACCTAATACAAGAAAAGGTACACCGAGTAACGTTAATGCATTCCTCTAATTAATAACTCCTCTTATTATGTTTAGTTTGTTTATGATAAATAAACTTGTTTTCAAGCGATTTAAATTTCGGGTTATGGAATATATGTATACGAAAAGATAAGTAAACTTGTTTTCAAGCGATTTAAATTTCGGGTTATGGAATATATGTATACGCAAAGATAAGTTAACTTGTTGAAAGCCGTCATAATAACTAGCTTTTCGGGAAAACTTTGCTGATTTGAGACAATTTCCAGCATATCGTTTAGGTTTTTGTCCGTAGTGGCAACAACTTCACGTCGTGGTGGAAAAAAAATGTTATTGAAAATAATCCCAAAATATGAAAATTTTAAAATACGATTGCAATGCTTTTTGAATTTTGCCGAACAAGATATATAATTTTTTGAACTTTCAAAATCATTATTAAGGCCTAATAATCTTCTTTTTATTCCGTTTTCTTTATAAAAAAACAAAGAAAAAGAAGAAGAACGCTAAAAAAATGTAAAGCAAATGTGAGGTTGTGTTTGCGATAGTCCCATGGCAATGTGAGGTTACGTTTGCGTTGGTCCCGTATGTATAAGTGAAATTAGCTGATTTTTGCAACCGTGGAAAGGTGAAATTTTTATTTATTTTTCAGTATGGTGAACAAACTAACAGCTGACTTTGAGGTCCTACTAAAAATGACATTTCAATATAAAATCAGAAGATTGTCGTAAGTAAGTTATAGTTTTATAGTTTAAATATAAACTTATGTATTTTCTTCCTTACAGAAAACTAATCCCACCATGCAAAACCAGTCTAATGAGCCACAAAAAGCAAGAAACTTTTAGCAGTAATTTCAAAGGATAACAAGAGCTAAATTTTATTAAAAAAAAGTATCAATGTTACGTGAAGCCTACAATGAAATTTGCGACATGAAACAGCAGCTGCAAAACAAACAACACAACGATAAAAGCGTTAAATGTGTCCAAGACTTAGGAAAACCTGAAGCACATCTACTAAATGAACGTGCAGCATTACTGCAACAGCTTAACGTGAAAGGAGACAACTTACGTGAAGAATTCATTGCTGTGTTGGTAAAATTGCCTGATTATGATTATTGATTTTGGCGATTTTAATTTAGAAGGTGCAGGAAATGAAGATGTAGCTGCTGCTGGAGGAGACATTGATTGGGGTATTGAAAGAAAATATTTCTAATGAGTTACCCATGACTGAATATTTAGAGTTTTTTTGCCGGATTTTACGCTGCATCCAAAAGTCAATTCGCGGCAAGAAAACGCTAATTCAAAACAACATTTGGAGCTAATAGTTAAGCATGTGTACGAAAACTTAAAAATGTGTCAACATTCGCCAAGTGTGCAGATGGTTCAAATACCACCTGGTGCAATGAATATCGAAGAATTGCGTATTAAAGAAGAGCCAGATTCAGATGTACGAATCTCTCAACCCGATGAAGATAAAGTGGTTGAACCAAAAAATCAATTTTATGATGGTGATCGGGATCAGGACAAAGCTGATTCGGCGGCTAAATGATGACTTAGAATTAGAATGCTAAAATTGTACTTTCATTAAGCGTTACACAATAAGAATAAAATGTAGACTTCAATGGGGAAAAAATTAAATCAAATTAAGTTTATATTAAGTCTCCTTTTAAGTTTTATTTTCGTTAGAGTATGGATATTAAACATTTTTAAAGATTCTTGAATTACCAGTTGTTGTATTAGCGAAGCGACGCATTCGTCTAGTGTTACGATCTTGATCTCTTATTTTCTGCTCCATTTCAGCGTCGGTTAAAGTTTCCAAAAATGGTGCCAATGAATCTTCATCGCTGGGATTACGGAATGGAACATCGATAGTTGACAGAGGTGCCTCACTAAATGCATAAGTGCGGCAATGCCAGGACAATTGACCACGTATGCTGTAAGCTATGGCAGTGACAAACTCTCCACCTAAACCCAACTCGGCGCATAGTTTTATTGCAAATTCTTCGGGATTGTTATTTTTTTCTGACATATCCCATTCAACTTGGTGCACAAGTGAAGTATTTCCGACGTGTATATTCAATTTAACAATTACACGCTGATCACAGCTCTCTTCAAGTATTGATGGTTCACTGCGAAATGCTTCAATTTGTTGACGAATCGCCTGGGTGATCGCTGGTACAAATGGTATAGGATTCAAGTCCAAATCATCGCACAAAACTTCTGCAAACTGTTCTGGCGTTATCATACTCTCTGCAAAGGAGTATGATAACGTATCAGTAGAATACGAAAGCTGCTTGAAATCAAATTCGTTCGCTTAATGCTACGTTAGTATTTCGAACTGAGGTCACAATTAGAATAGTACAAATTCGAATACGATGAAAGGTCGCATTTTCTTTGTATGAACACGATTTCGGTTAATTGGTGTAGCTTGTGGTACAGCATCCAGATGGCTAGAATTTGGCATAGTTGGCACATACTGTGGCTGTTTCTTTGATTTGCTCTCTCTTGGCAATGGGGGTTCTGAGGTGTTCACAGACATGGCGCGATATCTGCAATTTTAGACGTGAAAAAAATTTAAAAGTATACAATCGTAAAATTAGTAACACAATTTCAAACTGGAATAGTTATAGGCTGATGAGAAATATATCAGCAACAAAATAGTAACATGTTTATACAAGGGCAAAAACAAAAATGGGAATGCAATAGTTTAGTTTTGAATCAACAGAAACATACAGAACAAAATGTATTCATATGATGAAATTTTAATAGCAAAAAAGTAAAGCGTTAATTTTGATGTACATATTAATGTAGTTATAATAAAGAGAGGGTATTGAATCTTACATCATTGGAAAGGTAGTGTTTTTTAGATGTGCATAAAAAATAATTTGTAATATGTGCCGTTAAGGCAGGTAAAATGAAAACATACGCGCATGTTTCCCCCATAAACAACGCTTTAAATAACGCATTTTGATCGCGTTCATGGCTGCATGAGGTAGAGGCAAGGTAAAGTGAGGTGAAATGAGGTCCATGGACAAAGACATTTTGTTCGTCATAGGTCGGCAAAATCATTACAAAATTAAGACTAAGTGGGTACGATACTAGTATGTACTAATAAAACAATCGAGAAAAGGAAATAATGCTACGCAAAAATATATAACACTACCTACTTTTCATCATTTCCTGCAATAATGTCGTCCATTTCACATGATCTTAACAATGCGACAGAACTGGCCAAAATATGTGAGCTTAATCCCGAATCAGCTAAACGCTGCAAACCATCTTGGACAGTGGGTGGTGCTTCGATTTGCTTGCGAAAAATAGCAAAAATGGAACCGATTGAAACAGTCAATATTTGATGAGCCATCCAGCGGATCGAAGCAGACAATGTATTTTCCCTGTAATAAACAAAATATTTCATTAGTTGAGTAACAAAAAGCTTAAAAATTATAGCGCATTTCACATTCATTTTTAGAGCCAAGTTTAAAGATAGTAACATTATTGGGGTGTATTACACATTTGTCCAAAAGCTGTTGCTAACTTAAGACAAGGCTCTAAAAATGATTATGAATATGCTCAACGTACCTGGTTATCCGTCTCCACTTCAATGCAATTCTCATTCTCCTCAGAGACCATCAAACTTGTTGTATATGATGACTTCAACATATTTATGACAAGTTCATTTGATAGTACGTCCAATTTTTTTACTTCTTCAGTTTAGTTTAGTATAGTTTGGCAATACCAGCCTTGCGTACTGCAGATGCAATTGCTTTAATAGCAGTTTGGATGCAATTCAAGAGTTGTGAAAGATCACCGGTGACTTTTTTAAATTTTGATTTTATCTGGAAACTTGAAGAACGACTTTGCATCTGCACATCCCTTAATGCATTTTTTTTGTCATCTTGTTTGCTTGTAGCTATAAAGAAAATACAATATATTATTAGTTTGTGTTTTGGTAAATTAGTTTTAAGAAAAACTGATGCTTTTTTTTAATAAATAATATAATATTTTATTTAATATAATAATACAAATCCTTTCGTAGTTCAAATTTGTCCAAATATTCCAATTGAATGAATATTTCTGTGCGCAAAAATGAGTGGTGAATTATTATATGACATTTGTCAGATGAGCAGGTTACCATAGAATAAGTTTTTTAACTGAAAAGAGCCAGGTAGTGATTTTTGCTTATTTAAAGGACAATAAACCCCCAAACTATATTATTTATCACTTTATTTTAATAATTTTTACAATTAGTCTAAATTTCATTGATTTTTTCAACTATATAATAAAAATAATTTTCAAATGTCCCTAATTTGGACAAAAATGCCCTAAGTGGTAAAGTCAAAAATTTTATTAGTCACCACGAGTGGGTGAGTTTTTAAAAGCAGCGACGCGACTGAATTTTTTTGCGTTAGTAGTAGAATGCGGTCGAGAGCTTCGCCTCTTTTGATACTCTTTGCTTAAAAAAGCAGAGTTATTCCCTTATTTAAAAAAGGTGATAAAACCCTAATTAATAATTATAGACCAATTTCGTTGCTTTCCTCCTTTTCAAAAATATTTGAAAGAGCGATTAAGTCAGGAATGCTAAGTTTTTTAACAAAAACTAAATTTTATAATAATTCTCAGTATGGTTTCAGAGCAGGGCTAACTTCTGAAGATGAGCTCCTTAATTTTTGCTCTAGTATTTATAATGGACTTAACGAAAGAAAATTGTGTGCAGCCCTCTTTGTAGACATAACCAAAGCCTTTGATACTGTCGACCATGAAATATTGCTTAATAAATTAGTACCTGGAGACCGACCACTGTTCGGTTTTTCGTTTTGAGGTTGAAAAAATCGAAAAAATATGGAATTTGTTGAAAAAAGTTGACTTTTCACTTTCACGCTTCAACTTCTCTTTACTTTTTTCTGTTCCATTTTTTTCAACAATTTTGCTTCGTTTTTAGTTTCGTCAAATTGTGGTCTGATGCAAAAGTGTTTATAAAAAGCGTGGATTGGGACTCCAAGTGACCCAAAGTGACTCGGGCTGAACCACCTCGATGAGTAGTCACTTATGGAGTGATTACCTCCGGGATAATCCGAAGAACAAGGAAAATATCCTTACAGTAATAAAATCGAAAAATCGCACGCACCGCAAAACATAATTAGATGCGCTAAGAGTTTGTACCAACGTGGCCCATAGGTGTTATAGACCAATTCTACAAAAATCGCACGCAAACCACAAAATCGCGACTTTCACTCACCTCGGTGACTCCAAGTGACCCAAAGTGACTCGGAGTGAACCGCCTCGATAAGTAGTCACTTATGGAGTGACTATCTCCGGGATACTCCAAAGAACAAGGAAAATATACTTGCAACAATAATTATCAAAAAATCGCACGCATCGCAAAACATAATTAGGTGCGATAAGAGTTTGCACCAACGTGGCCTATAGGTGTTATAGACCAATTCTACCAAAATCGCACGCAAACCACAAAATTGCGATTTCCACTCACCTCGGTGACTCCAAGTGACCCAAAGTGACTCGGAGTGAACCGCCTCGATAAGTAGTCACTTATGGAGTGACTACCTCCGGGATACTCCAAAGGACAAGGAAAATATCCTTACAGCAATAATATCCAAAAAATCGCACGCATCGCAAAACATAATTAGGTGCGATAAGAGTTTGCACCAACGTGGCCTATAGGTGTTATAGACCAATTCTACCAAAATCGCACGCAAACCACAAAATTGCGATTTTCTCTCATCTCGGTGACTCCAAGTGACCCAAAGTGACTCGGAGTGAACCGCCTCGATACTCCAAAGAACAAGGAAAATATCCTTACAGCAATAATATCCAAAAAATCGCACGCATCGCAAAACATAATTAGGTGCGATAAGAGTTTGCACCAACGTGGCCTAAAGGTGATATAGACCAATTCTAAAAAAATCGAACGCAAACCACAAAATCGCTTTTTTTTCTCATTCGGTGACTCCAAGTGACCCAAAGTGACTCGGAGTGAACCGCCTCGATGAGTAGTCACTTATGGAGTGACTACGTCCGGGATACTCCAAAGGACAAGGAAAATATCCTTACAGCAACAAATTCCGCAAATCGCTCAGGACGCACTAAGTGGTCAAATATTAAAAATGACCACTACAATATTAACACTACACCACTGTAATTAAAAGTCTATTGGAACAAAAAATTTTTTTTATTTTTCGTGCTTTCTCTATCGATTGGAACAAAAAATTTAAAAAAATTACTCCCATAGTACACTAAATAACATTTAACGTTTTTCGTACGTATGGGAGGTGCCACGCCCACTTACGCAATCCCGTTGAAATCCATATAATTTCAAAGCTTATAGTAATCGACACCTCTACACCAAATTTAAAGAAAATACCTCCCATAGTGCACTAAATACAACATTCAACGATTTTCGTATATATGGGACGTGCCACGCCCACTAACGAAATCTCGTCGAAATCCATTTAACTTAAAAATTTTTGGTAACCGACATCTCTGTACCAAATTTTAATGAGATTACTCCCATAGTGCACTTAATATAACATTTAACGGTTTTTGTTTGTATGGGAGGTGCCACGCCCACTGAAGCAATCCCGTCGAAATGCATTTAATTTCAAAGCTTATAGTAACCGACAACTCCTCACCAAATTTTAAGAAGATTACTCTCATAGTACAATAAATATAACATTTAACCTGTTTTGCTTGTATGGGAGGTGCCACGCCCACTGGTACTATTACACCCATTTTTCGTCTTGAGGTACCTTATAGCAAGTATATCCACCATATGAAATTTCAGAACGATTGTGTTGTTAATTCTCTTATTATAATGTTTATAAATATTGTGGGCTGTGCCACGCCCTTAAACGAATTTTGCCAGTATAGTGACATAGCATGTTATGATGACTGCTCTTAGTGGTATTATCTATAAAATTTTTATGAAAATCCTCAGTGCCGTTTTTGAGTAAAATTGAATCAAAATTTTCAATTATTGAAAAGTGCCACGCCCACTTTTCCGATTCCGCCCACTTTTGGCAAAATTTAAGACATTTATGATCTGCATCTGTGTACCAAATTTCATCACAATATCTTGAATAGTTTTCAAGATATGACGTTATGAAAATAAAAGTTTAGGGCTGTGCCACGCCCCTCCAGGAGCCTTTGATAAGTTAAAACCCAGCCCAATCCTAATTTTGTTCACATATGTACCTAACCCCCAAGTTTCATCAAAATCGCTGCACCCGTTTTGGAAATAAAGTCTGAAAATATATAAATATATATATATACATACAATTTTAGCTCGTTTAATAATATTAGATTTAGATCTGGGTTTAGAGGCTCCATGCACTGTTGGTTTCATTCATATATAACGAATAGGATGCAGAGAGTAAAACTTGATGGTAATTTCAGTAATTTTGTAACACTCAACATAGGCGTCCCACAGGGCTCTGCTTTAGGGCCTTTATTGTTTCTTGTTTTTATAAATTCTGTTTTTCGTCAGCCTTTTTTAAGCACTACTATAGCTTTTGCAGATGATATGGCATGCACTTTTTCTAGTGAATCTTTGCTTAGTCTTTACTGTGACATAAACCATGACTTGGGGCTCTTAAGGCACTGGTTTTTTTCACATAAATTAGTGCCTAGTGACAAAACTAAATTAATGTTTTTTAGTGTTGCAGGTAACTATTGTAGTATGAGTAATTTAATTTTTCATTGTGCCGGTTGCAAAATATATTCATCTGGCAAGGATATCTGCAAGTTTTCTTGCCACTTGAAGACATATAGTGACAATAATATTCGCTCAAAAAATTGCTTTAAAATTGAACATGTAAAATCTTTTAAGTATTTGGGCTTGCTTTTTGATTGGAGAATCTGGTTCAGTCATACAACCTCCCTTAAAAAATATCTAATGGGTGCTGCAAGACAATTTTATTTTTTAAGACCTCCATGCAGCAATAATTTGCTAACCTGTATCTATTATGGCATTTATCAATCAAAAATGCAGTATGGTTTAATCTGCTGGGGAGGTACTCATTCCAACAAAATAAACCCTCTCTTGTCTTCTCAAAAACAAGCAATGCGGATTATCTGTAATAAGCGTAGATTGGATAACAGCTTTCATTATTTAAAAATTTAAAGATCCTCCCAATTAAACATTTATACTTTTTTAAAGTTTTGAAAGTTTTCTTCATAAGGTCAGGCTATCTCTTCAATAGAAGCTATGTAAGTTATAACTTAAGGGTAAATAACCAAAACCTAGTTCAAATACCTACTCACAATACTTTTCATTACTTTTATTTCTACTCATGTGTTGCTCCCAGGCTTTTTAATATACTACCCAATACAGTCCGATGTATTCGAAATAGAAATGCTTTCCTTAAAGAGGTAAAATCATGGCTCTTTACCAAAAACTATCACGAAATTGAATCTCTTTTGTCAGTATTAACATAAACTTTGTAATCTCGCTATTTATCAGTTTTGCTATCACATTCTCTTGATAATAAATGTAATTATAAACACATATATACATATATAATTTCAATATCTTGTATTTTTATTTTGTTTTTTAAGGACCCCACTACCTTAAAATTGATTATATTGTAGCGAAATTTGGTTTATGCCAGAAAATTCTCGTAATAAAAATTCAACGATATTAGCTAGCATCACTGACCGTAGAAAAATACGTGCATCACTGACCGTAAGAAAATACTTGCATCACTGACCGTAGAAAAATAACACCATCTAGCTATATTTAGCATGTTTTCTGTACTATAAATGATAAAGTGGTACGACATTATCAACGTCGATAATCGCTATCTAGAAGGCACTGGAAACGACATTCTGGATAATGGCGGATGGTACGTCAACGTCGATAATCGCCATATAGAAAGAACCGGAAACGTCATTCTAGACAATGGAAGATGGTTCTAGAAAATGATGACTTTAGTATAAAAGGCTGTCATATGAGAACATTTGAATTTAAGTACTAAAGTTGTTGGCGCAAGTATTGCTTCTGCCCTTTTTGAAGTAGTTAGCATCACTTGTATTTTTTGTACTCTTCTTTTTTTGTAGTAAGTTAGTAATAAAGAACGATTGTCAAAACGAACACGCGCCTAATAATTTTGTATTAAAACATAGTGGTTAATTTCATTTAATCTGGTCGGAATTCGCTTTTTACGCTGCCAGCACGGCATCATTTTGGTCCTTCGCTCCGGAGAATCGTTTTTTATTACTATCCAAATATTTCAAGTTTTTTCGCTTTCGTTGTTGGTTCAAACCACATTGTCTTCGTTTTTAACCTCAATTTTTGTCAATTGTATTAAGCATCTCCGCGAATCTCCGCGAAATCAAATAGCCAGCACCTTTGTTGAGTGCTTTTCATATAAGAGTTTAATTGATTTCCCCTCGCAAAAAATACTTAAATTATGACAAATGTGTCAAAACGCGCGGCTCTGCTTGGAACTCAATCAAAAGATATTTAAATGCAAGCAAACTTGAAAAAGATTTATCGTCTGATAGTAACCTTGTTCAGAGTTATTTAAAGCTTTTAAATGAACAGTGGGTGCGTTTCAACGAAGCACAAGACGAGGTGGAGGTTTCTTGCGGTCAAGAGACACAGGGTAGCGAGGAGCAGGAACGCGTACAAGCGTTAGCCAATTTAAATCGTTTTGCTAATAGTTTTCCGCAACCACCGACACACAACAACAACACGCAAGTGCATATTCCTATCTCGCAAGCATCTGCATCCATTCAACTTCCTAAAATGCAGTTGCCACTATTTGAGGGTGAGCCAACAGAATGGATTTCATTTCATGATGCTTTTGTATCATTGGTCGACGGAAATAACACTTTGTCAGGTGCACAAAAAATGCATTACCTTCGTTGCAGTCTGCGGGGTGAAGCCCTGCATGTTATAAACAGTTTCAAGGTTAGCGATGCAAATTATGCTGAGGCATGGGGCCTCCTTAAGTCCCGTTACAAAGCGATGCGAGTCATAGTAGAGCATCATTTTCGTTCAATTTATGGGATAGGCCAAGCGTTCAGTGACTCTGCTTATGACATAAAACATGTTTTGGATACAATTTTGCAACATGTTAGAGCGTTAAAGGCATTGAATCGTCCAGTGCAGTTTTGGGACGATTGGCTGGTGCACGTGGTGGTATCAAAATTAGCATTTGAGACTAGAAAACAATGGGAACTATCGCTAACAGATGACGGCTTGCCAACTTTTGAGCAGTTGCAAACATTTTTAGAGACACGCTGTCGCTCTCTATGTATGTTGTCTTCTATTCCTTCCGCTCAATCTAGTATAAAATCCACGCCTAGAAAAGTTCCAAAAGCCTCAAATGTTTTACATGCTAATGCAACGTCCACGCACGTCTTTAACAACATACGCGATCATGAACAATGCTTGTTCTGCAACGATAACCACAAAATTTACGCTTGCAATAAATTTATTAAACTTGACGCATTCGCTAAGGTAAAATTTATTAAGCAAAAAAACGCATGCTTAAATTGTCTTAGCAAAATACATCCCGCATCAAAGTGTCGTAGCGCTTCCACATGTCGAATATGTCGAATGCGCCATCACACTATGTTACACAACGCATTTTCCAACGCAACATCAAACTGTCACTCTCCAAACGCTTCTCTTGAATCTCTGCCGAACAATTCGAATAACGCACCCTTGGCTTCCTCAAACGCAATTATTCCTACGCCCTCAACGCTACCTGCTTCAGCAATCGCAATAATTCCAGCTTGCCACGCATCGCCCACAACAACCGCTGAAATTAATGGGAGGGTGTCTTCGCCAAGCACCACTGCCGAAGGCGCTATATTACTAGCCACCGCTTTAGCATGCATTCAAGATGCAGCAGGGCGCTGGCAACCCGTACGCGTCTTATTTGACAATGGTTCACACGCTACATTTGTGACTGAATCCTGTGTTCAACGTCTCCGCTTGCCCCGCTCCTCTTCATCGATGCACATCTCTGGAATTGGATCTTCAACAGGACTTAAAACTCGTGGCGAAGTTACTCTAAATATTTCTTCACGCTACGCAGAGCAGAGCTATACTATAAATGCTCAAATTCTCTCCAAAATTACTAACGAGTTGCCAACCACTAAGTTACAAAAATACGAATGGCCGCACATACAAGATTTGCCGCTGGCTGACCCACATTTTGACGCACCTGGTCTTATCGAAATTCTTCTTGGCATGGACGAAATGGAAAAGTTTATCTCAACAAACATACGAAAAGGTACGCCTGGAACACCTATAGCGCAAGAGACTACATTAGGTTGGGTCTTGTTCGGCCGCGCCGGCCATGTAAATAAGACTTCTAGTGTGCAAGTCTTGCATTGCGATATAAAGTTAGTACAATTAGTAAGTAAATTTTGGGAGCTCGAGGAGCTGCCACCAAAGAAGCATTTGACCGCTGAAGAGTCTTATTGTGAGGACCTTTTCAACAGAATGCACAAACGCGCTCCTGATGGTCGTTTTATTGTCCGACTCCCTATTAAGAATGTGACTGTAGGCGAAACAAGGAGTGCCGCGGTACGCAGTCTTCTACGCATGGAAAAGCGACTTGCAGCTGATGATGATTTACGCTCGCAATACAACGCATTTATGAACGAATTAATTGATATGCGTCACATGGAGTCAGTATCAAATGTTCCTGAATGCCACTTTTATATGCCCCATCACGCTGTTGTGAAAGAAACGAGCACTACTACAAAGTTGAGGGTAGTATTCAACGCGTCCGCTAAGTCTTCAACAGGAAACTCTCTCAACGACGCATTGATGAGGCCCACAATTGCAACGTGATCTTTTTTCTGTACTTATGCGCTTTAGATCGCATCGATATGCAATGACTGCTGACGTGCAAATATGTATCGGCAAGTGTATGTAGCCTCGGATCAAGTCGACTATCAGCGCATTGTATGGCGTGCAAATCCATCTCATCCTGTTCAAGATTACCGAATGCTACGCGTCACTTATGGCGTAGCTTCAGCTTCGCATCTCGCCGTAAAATCATTACAACAAACCGCGTTCACGGATGATGAAACATCAAAAGACGCTGCTTCAGCCATTTTAAATGATTTTTACATGGACGACTTACTGAGTGGTGCATCATCAAAGTCTAAAGATCTCCAAAGTAAAATTAACACGCTTTTATCCGGTGGCGGGTTCGAGCTCAGAAAGTGGGCTACAAATTGCAAACAACTTAATGCTAGCCTGCCACACCGCTCTCAAAATATTTCGCAGTTTCTAGCTGCTGATGAAGAAGTTCGATCATTGGGACTCCTTTGGAATACGGAGCTCGACTATTTAACATTCACGGTATGTATTGAACCTTCACCTACAGTTTTGACAAAAAGAGCGTTCCTATCAGAAGCCAGTAAGCTGTTTGATCCGCTGGGTTTTATAGCCCCGTGTACCATAAAATCGAAAATTTGGTTCCAACAAATCTGGCGTACAAATATTGACTGGGACGAAGCTGTACCGCACAACATAGCCAGTGAATGGCTCGCACATCGTGAAGATTTAAAATCGCTGTCTTCTTTGAGGCTCAACCGTTGGCTTGGTATTGGGCAAAAATGTTCGCATGCTGAACTTCATGTCTTCGCCGACGCCTCTGAGCGCGCTTACGCAGCAGTCATCTATCCTCGCACTTTTGATTCGGCTGAAAACGTAAATGTTGCCTTCGTCACTGCAAAGACAAAGGTAGCACCGCTTAAAACAACTTTGCTACCTCGACTTGAGCTATACGCCGCTCATCTCGCGCAAAACTCATAAGATCCGTTATTTCTTGTCTAGATAATTCCGCCTTTCAGCTCTACGCTTGGTCCGACTCAACGGTCACTCTTGCCTGGTTGCAGAGCCACCCAAGTCGTTGGTCAACATTTGTCGCTAATCGCGTAGCCGACATCCAAGAAGTGCTACCCGCTGAGTGTTGGAATCACGTTCGCTCTGAGAATAACCCTGCGGATTGTGCATCACGAGGTACGTCTCCTACACAGCTGCTACAACATCAATTATGGTGGCAAGGGCCGAAATGGCTGAGTGACGCTGCCATAGTTTTCAAAAATAACAACTTCAAGCATGTAACCGATTTAGAGCTATCCTCGAAGAATCTGAAAGTTCATGTCGCACGCACTGAAGAATGCTGGGAGCTGTTGCAACGATATTCCTCTTACGGAAAGTTGAAAAGAGTCACTGCTTATCTGCTGCGTTTTATTAACAATATACGTGCAAAGCTCTCAAAAACACCCACCAAAGTTACATCGCTAAATTTTGAGGAGCTATCAGCTGCTGAAATTTCTTTAGTTAAGTATATGCAAAACTTTGCTTTTTCTAATGAAATTACTCTTTGCGGACAAGGTAAATTTCTACCGCTACGAAGTAGTTTACTTCGTCTGCAGCCATTTTTGGATGAGCACCAGCTGCTCCGCGTGGGTGGTCGCATATCACGCTCTAAGATGTCCATTGACCGAAAACACCCCCTGTTGTTGCCAAAAAATTCACCGCTTGCTAGAATAATCATTGCCGAAATTCATCGCATCACTTTGCACGGAGGGCCTCAAGTCATGCAATCTGTACTACAACGGCGGTTTTGGGTCTTAGGTTCTAGAAATCTTGTGAGAAAGATATATCGCAATTGCGTCAAGTGTAAGCTACTAAATCCAAATCGATGAAAGGCTACATTTGTTCATTCATTTGTATGAGCACCGGCGCAATGCACCTCGAATTTATTAGTGGCCTATCAACGAACGCATTCCTTAACGGCTTCAAACGTTTTATCAATCGTCGTGGCTATTGCCGCCACATGCATTCGGACAACGGAACTAATTTCGTTGGGGCTGACAAAGAGCTTCGTCATACACTTCAGCTATGTTTAGCTGATTCTCCAACCCATGAATTTTTCAATGACTCCAGTATAACATGGCATTTTAATCCGCCGAACGCGCCGCACATGGGTGGTTACTGGGAAGTAGGAATCAAACGCGTCAAATATCACTTAAAACGAGCGCTGGGTGAAACTTTGTTCACCTTTGAAGAACTTACGACGTTGTTAACCGAAGTTGAAGCCTGCGTTAATTCGCGTCCGTTGTGCACTGACGCTGCTGCTAGTGCTGGTGATCTAGAGGTTTTGACCCCTGGCCACTTCATCATGGGCGAACCGTTAAAATCGCTCCCTGAGTTTGAAATCAAAGAATTCGAGGGTAATCTACATCAGCGCTGGCAAACTATTTCCTCCATACGACAACATTTTTGGCGACGTTGGCGAGATGAATACCTCGTCAGTCTTCAGAAACGTACGAAATGGTTTCGCGAATCGCCTAATATCTGCGAAGACGATGTCGTAGCCGTAATCGAAGACAACACTCCACCGACAAAATGGAAACTGGCTCGCGTGCTTAAGTGTCATCGTGGCAGTGATGGTCGCGTGAGGGTGGTGAGGTAAGTAAACTGTGTCGTTTGCCAACCAAACAAGATCTATGTATCTAAGTAAATCTTCGCAAATTATTATTTTTCTTATTATTTACATTAGAATAAAATTAATATATAATAATTCTGTATTCCTTGTGAATAACGCTATTTATTTGTATGTATAGAATTCACTTATATTCTTTATATGTTACGCATATTCTTGAATGATAATACATGAATTTAAGTTTACAGTCTCACAGTATATTACATGTATTATACGTTATTATTTGAATTCTTCGTACTATTTACCTGTAAATAATATATGTATCTTTTTCTGTACTGTTCTGAACCTTGTCACCCGGTTCAAGCCGGGCGGTATGTTGGCGCAAGTATTGCTTCTGCCCTTTTTGAAGTAGTTAGCATCACTTGTATTTTTTGTACTCTTCTTTTTTTGTAGTAAGTTAGTAATAAAGAACGATTGTCAACACGAACACGCGCCTAATAATTTTGTATTAAAACATAGTGGTTAATTTCATTTAATCTGGTCGGAATTCGCTTTTTACGCTGCCAGCACGGCATCAAAAGTGATATAGTGGATTTTAAGTAATAAAGTATAACGTTTGTGTATACAATTTGAATGTAAAGATTAAATAAACAATTGTACTGTGTAAAAACTAATGTTTGTGTTTAAATAAACCATTTTATAATTAAATAAAGATTGCGTTTTTCTTGACTATTACACAATCCAGTGATCGAACTCAGAAAAGTGTAAGAGATTGAAATTACTGTCAAAGGGACAGAACAATTCGTAACAATTGGTGTCAGAAGTGGGATTGTGTAAAAAGAATTAACAATCAAATAAAAAAAAAAATAAATAAAAAAAAAATAAAATGGTTAAGTTTGACGAACTAAAAGTGGATCAACTAAAGAAGGAGTTGCAGCAGCTGTATCTGCAATCTTCTGGCGGAAAGTTGGAGTTACAGAAACACTTACGGCAGGCTCTTGAGGCTCAAGGGGTAGACCGGGAAGAGCATGAATTTTATAGTGATGTCTCAGAATCAACAGCGAAAATGGAGGAAGCTTCTGGAACGGCTGCAAGTGGTGAAGTTGTGGATATTTCAAAGTTCGAGAAATGTTAATGGCGATGACGCAGGCAATAAGTCAGAATGCGCTACAGATGAATAACAATATCCAGACCGTTCGGGAAAAAATAAGTCAGAACGCGCTGCAAATCCAGGAGGTTCGGAAAGAAATTGACCAGAGCTTAAGTCAGAACGCGCTACAGATTGATCAAAAGTGATTGAGTTACGAGACGACGTTGAATCATTCAAGGAAAAAGCCCAAGATAAGTTTGAAAAAGTTCAAAATAATCTTGAAAAAGTTCAAAATAATTTTGAAGACGTTAATAAAAGGATTCAACAGTTGGAAATAAGCGGACCAACCACTCAAGTAATAAGAGAAATCAGGGCAGAGAGGCTTAAGGCACCCATATACGATGGAACAACGCCATTTAGTGTTCTCAAGCTCCAGTTCGAAACAACATCTGCTCATAATCGCTGGGATAACGATAGCGCAGCAGCAGCGCTAATTGTAGCATTAAAAGGCGCAGCTGCTGAAGTATTGCAAACGGTTCCAGTGGCGGAGCAAAAGAATTACAAGGCGGTGATGGATGCCTTACCTTGAGTCCTTGCAGGAGTATGCTGCGGATATTGAACGATTGGCACACCTTTCCTATCCTGACGAGTTAAGTGTCGTAGCTGAAAAGTTCAAAATAGAGGCGTTTATTGACGGCATACGTGACTCAGAGACAAAACGCGAGACAATGAGGAACCCGAAGACAACATTTAATGAAACGGTAACGGTTGCTCTCACTCAAGAGACAATTGCGTTAACATGCCACCCGTCATAGAAAACTCGTCGGATGGAAGTGGAGGCTGAGAACGGAAATTGCTATAACTGTGGCAAGCAGAGACACATGGCACGTGACTGCAAATCACGTCGTAAACGTTCCGCATCACGTTCACCAAGAAGGAAAATTGGAAATAGGGTGAACGATGGCGAAAATGGTAGCGAAGAGCAGTCGTTAAACTAAAGAGAGTCAGTACAGCGGGGCGTGAGCTGACTCTCACTTATGATTGCCCCACAGTCTTTGTTTCGAAGCTCTGCCGAAATTCCAACAGCCTTATCATCGGTGGAAAAATCAACGAAAGACCATGTGAGCTAACTTTGGATACAGGCGCATCGCACTCAATTGTGAGGACAGATTTATTTAATAGACGACGAGCAATGCCACTAAATGGGATCCAATTGAGGACAGCGACAGGAGAAATTGCGCAAATAGTAGGAAAAGTTACAGCAAGTGTTCTTATCGGCAACAAAACTGTGGAACATGATTTTATTGTTGCAAACATCACCGATGAGGTTATCATTGGCGTGGACTTTATGACTCGACACGGGTTCACTTTGGATCTTAAGAAAAAGACGTTAAGATATGCCAATGTAGAGTTGCCTTTAGACGTTGGCTGTGGACAAAAATTAACAATTGCAAGAGTCTACATAAGTGAGCGCTGTCGAATTGAACCCAACACCGAAGAAATTATTTGGGCAACAACAAGTGAAGACTGTGGGACAAGCCATCTGTGGGTAGTGGAAGCAGATAAGAAAAATTTTAAGAAAGACCTGATTATTGGAAAGACCCTAGTAAAAACAAGAGCGGACAGCAAAATACCGGTACGAATTTTGAATCCAACAAATAACCTAAAATGGATGCAAAAAAGTGATCTAATAGCGCAATGTAAGAAAGTTACGGCTGTTATAAATTGTGAAAATGACCAGCAGGACACAAAAGGTACAGCTTTGACAAAATCATCGGCCTTGGAAGTATTGACGAAAGAATGGACGAAGGAGTTGTCTGACCAGAACAAAAATAAAGCAAAAAGTTTTCTGCAAAAGCATTGGCGGATATACGCGTTCAAAGGAGAAAATAATGGCCGAACATCAGTTGTCAAACATCGCATTGATACAGGTAATTTTTCAGCCAATTCGTCAACCTCCAAGGAGGCTAGCTGTCGCTAAAAGAGAGGAAGTAACGGGCCTTATAGAGGATATGGCGCGAGAAAAGGTCATTGCACCATCAGAAAGCCCGTGGAGTTCACCGGTCGTACTTGTCAAGTAAAAGGACGAAAGTATGCGATTCTGTGTGGATTACAGAAAATTAAATGACGTCACCAAAAAAGACAGCTACCCGTTACCCAGAATCGATGATACACTGGATACGTTATCTGGAGCAACATGGTTTTCCACCCTGGACTTACAAAGTGGATATTGGCAGGTGGAAATAGATGAAAAAGACAAAGAGAAAACTGTTTTTAGTATTGGGAATGGTCTATGGCAGTTTAACGTCATGCCGTTTGGTCTTTGTAACGCTCCAGCTACGTTTGAGCGGTTAATGGAAAGAGTGCTCAAAGGACTGAATTGGAAGACCTGTTTAGTGTATCTCGATGACATAATCATTATGGGAAAAGATTTTGATGACCACTTGAAAAATATGGAGGAAGTGTTTGAGCGCTTGGAGGCAGGCAGCTGGACTAAAATTAAGTGCGAATAAGTGCTCACTTTTCCAGCGTGAAGTCAAATATCTGGGGCACAAGGTTACGTCAGAAGGAATACACACAGATGAGGATAAAATAAAAGCTGTGAAAAATTCGCCTAATCTTCATGAGTTGCGAAATTTTCTGGGCCTATGCACTTACTACAGACGTTTTGTTCCTGGTTTCGCAAATGTTGCAGGCAGTCTGCGTGAGCTAACACATAAAAATCGGAAATTCGAATGGAGTGGTGCACAGGAAACTGCATTCCAAAAGTTGAAAGAATTATTGTCTACAGCGCCAATACTCGCGTACCCAATACCTGGCGAAAAATTTGTATTGGACACCGATGCGAGTGGCAATGGTATTGGAGGAGTTTTGTCCCAAGTCATCAATGGACAAGAAAAAATCGTCGCATATTTCAGCAAAATTCTGTCGAAACCACAGAGGAATTATTATGTAACTCGGAGAGAGTTATTGGCAGTAATGGAATGCGTGAAGCACTTCCATAAGTACTTATATGGACAGCATTTTCTCCTGAGGACAGACCATGCGGCATTAAGGTGGCAACTTCAATTCAAGGATCCAGAAGGTCAAATAGCATGGTGGATAGAACGCTTGCAGAGCTATGATTTCACCATAGAACATCGCAAAGGAAGCCAGCATGGAAATGCGGATGCACTTTCCCGTCGTCCATGTAAAATTGAATGCGGTCATTGTTCACGAACGGAAAGTAAAGCTGGAAAAATTGATGTGCGCCTTTTGAACGTTTTACCTGAAGAAAAGTGCACAAAAGAGGAGGTACAACGGGACCAGCGCAGCTATGATTTCACCATAGAACATCGCAAAGGAAGCCAGCATGGAAATGCGGATGCACTTTCCCGTCGTCCATGTAAAATTGAATGCGGTCATTGTTCACGAACGGAAAATAAAGCTGGAACAATTGATGTGCGCCTTTTGAACGTTTTACCTGAAGAAAAGTGGACAAAAGAGGAGGTACAACGGGACCAGCGCAGTGATACAGATTTGGCAACTATAATTAAGTATAAGAAGCTGGGTAGGAAACCGGCATGGCAAGAAATATCAAGTGAAAGCCAAATCTGTAAAGCATACTGGGCGCAATGGCAAAGTTTGGAGTTTCATGATGGTTGCCTCTACCGAATCTGGGAAAGCGAGGATGGTAAAATTCGTTCAAAACTGCTGGTTATTCCAAAGGAAAAATTTAAGGAAATAATCAAGGATTATCACAATGGATCGAGTGGTGGACATCTGGGCGTAACAAAAACCACAGAGAAAATAAAGAAACGGTTTTATTGGGTAGGATGCCAAGAAACAGTTGCTGACTGGATCCGCCGTTGTGACCAATGTGCAATTGCTAAAGGACCAAGGCACCGCACTCGGGGAAAAATGCATCAGTATAACGTTGGAGCTCCCTTTGAGAGGATAGCCATGGATATAGCGGGACCTTTTCCAATTAGCAATGCAGGAAATAAATACATCCTTGTGGTAATTGATTACTTCAGTAAGTGGCCAGAAGTATATCCCATACCCAATCAAGAAGCAAAAACAGTGGCATACATTTTCATCAAAAATTGGATTTGCCGATATGGAGCTCCCCTTGAGTTGCATTCCGACCATAGACGAAATTTTGAGTCGGCACTATTTAAGGAGGTTTGTGATATGCTTCGAATACAGAAGACACGTCCCACAGCATTGCATCCTCAGTCCGATGGCATGGTCGAAAGGTTCAACCGTACTCTAGAGCAGCATCTGAAAAAGGTTGTTGACAAAGGACAAAAAGATTGGGATGAGCATCTACCAATATTTCTGATGGCTTATCGTTCGTCAATACACGATACCACTACAGTCACGCCAGCAAAAGCAATTTATGGTACGGACTTAAGGCTTCCAGCAGATTTGAAGTACGGAGTAAGCGCTGTCCCAGAAACGACCAATGTTGACGATTACATATCGCAGAAAAGAGAAGAGCTAGCAGATATACACGAGCTCATCAGGAGACGTACTCAATTGGCTAGCGACAAGATGAAAGCTCGGTATGACCTGTGAGCAAATACTGAAGGGTTCAAAGAAGGTCAATTAGTGCTGCTACACAACCCACAACGAAAACGAGGCTTATCTCCTAAATTACAGACTCATTGGGAGGGACCTTATCGGATCATCACAAGGATTAATGATGTTGTGTATCGAATTCAAAAATACCCCGGCAACAAAGGTAAATTAAAGGTAGTCCACATCGAAAGGCTGGCACCTTATACTAGAGATAGAGAGACTCTTGTTCGGGACGAACAAATTTAAGCGGAGGGCAGTGAAGCGAAATTTGGTTTATGCCAGAAAATTCTCGTAATAAAAATTAAACGATATTAGCTAGCATCACTGACCGTAGAAAAATACGTGCATCACTGACCGTAAGAAAATACTTGCATCACTGATCGTAGAAAAAAACCACAATCTAGAGACATTTAGCATGTTTTCTGTACTATAAATGTTAAAGTGGTACGACATTATCAACGTCGATAATCGCCATCTAGAAGGCACTGGAAACGACATTCTGGATAATGGCGGATGGTACGACATTATCAACGTCGACAATCGCCATATAAAAAGTACCGGAAACGTCATTCTAGACAATGGAAGATGGTTCTAGAAAATGATGACTTTAGTATAAAAGGCTGTCATATGAGCAGGAGAGACACAGTTGATATTGAACAGTGGAACACAATGGATCTTAAGTGAGAACATTTGAATTTAAGTACTAAAACGATATAGTGGATTTTAAGTAATAAAGTATAACGTTTGTGTATACAATTTGAATGTAAAGATTAAATAAACAATTGGACTGTGTAAAAACTAACGTTTGTGATTTAAATAAACCATTTTATAATTAAATGAAGATTGCGTTTTCCTTGATTATTACACAATTCAGTGATCGAACTCAGAAAAGTGTAAGAGATTACTGTCAAAGGGACAGGAAATTTCGTAACAATATCATTGTTAAAATTTATTAAGATTAAGTACTACTGTATTCATCACTTGTTCTTTTTGAATAACAGAATCAGGGCCGTTCTTAAGCATAGGCTGTATAGGCTGCAGCCTAGGGGCTCGCGCCATAAGAAAATCTGTTCTAACATTTTAAATTTTGAGTTGAATAAAAAAAGCTGCATTGATTTGTAGCAAACTGCTTCAAAATCTCAGGCGTGTATAAGCACCTTAAATGGATATCGTTTCATATTTGCATACGCTCTTAACCCTGGCACCGTTCTCTCTTTTGACTTGCTCCCATCCGCCACTTCTTATTAAACCAAACTTTTTGTATGTGGTTTTCTATTTGAAGAATAAATATTTAATCAAAATGTCACTCGGATCTAGTTTCGGTGATACAACCATCGGAAGATGCGGACATAGCTTTTGCTGAAATCATATGTAGTATTTCATAAAAAAGATAATTTAGTTGGTCAGAATTTAAGAAAAATCGTCATATCATATCTAATTTTAAAGTTTTATCTTTCTTACGACACCCATATTTTCACAACTATTCAGGGGCTCCCAAATTATAATGACTTTAACAAAAGCAACTTCCGATAGCACTTTATTACATTTTTTTTTAATTCGAAAACAAAAATTGGGCAATATATCTGTGGTCACAATCGATAACAGCCTAAGTCGACATAAGAAAAAATTGAGTTATGTATGCTACCATACTCTACTAACAAAACTATTTCTTTAACAATATTTTTTAAAAAGATATTAATAACATATTGATTTAAGTCGTATTGAAGTCCAATTATATTTACAATAAGCGCCAAAATATACTTAAGAAAATATTTTCATAAAATGTTATTATATTTAAATAGCCTATAATAACCTAAGCGGTTCTTGCACATTTTTTCCTAAATTAATTATCATAAACAAGAGAGTTAGTTTAAGAACCAAAGTATTGATGTGACTATTGTAAATTGAAAGTTCTATCTCCACAAAAGCTATTAATACATTTATACTGGAACGATTTCAAGAGAGCTATGTCAACATAATCTTTCCAATTTCGTATTTTACATTTCCCATAAACACTTATATTACTTTTTATTAAATATCTTCTTAACAAATGAAACTTTCATTATCGTTTTATGACTTAAGTATTGCGCGTGTAAGAATCTTTAATTTTGCTTTAATTTTTTTCTGATACATTTTTTAACTTTTTTCAGAAACGCTTCTGTAAATAAAAAGTGATTTTTCTCGAAAGCATGATTTTTGACTTAGGCTGTTATTGCTTGTAAAGTAAACCTGTTGCACCGAACTATTTATCCTCTAAAAATAGATAGGATGGAATCAAAATTTTTCAAACTACTTTTTTGAATTTCAGTTTTTCAATTCCAAATTTTGATTCCATTTGTAAACAGAGTTTGATTCCAAAATTGTAGCTGTATTATAAATTTTTGCTTTTTTGCAATTTTAATTTTCCTTAAACAGTTTTTCTTGAAAACTGGATTTAAAAGTTAGTCAGTCTGTGATTTGTGATTTAAACAGTATTAATGTTTTTCATGAAGAAAACCTTTTACTCGTATAAGGTATAATACGCCTGACTCAAAACAAACATGAAAGCATTTCTTTTTGACGCGTGATTTAATGGAAGGTATGGAAAAACGGATATACTGAATCCTTACATCACAGTGTGATCACACGATGCGCTGAAGTTTACGACCGCTAACGCTAGTATTATATTTTTGGCCAAAGCTCCTGTACTACACTTCAAAAATATGGTCATAAATGTCACTGCAGGTTAAGATAATTTGTATTCCGTCTATTTTGCTGGAATGAACTATTGAATTTTAATAAAGGTTTGATAGCACCAAATGAAAGAGTGTATTTGCTTAAATATGCTTTTTTACTAGAAAAGTGGGACCACTTCAATGTTAATTTCTTCTTGGCTATTAATATTTTCGAAAACTTCAATCTGACCAATAAAATATAATTCACTTACTGAGATTGCCAGTTGTTGTGGGCTGTCTCGAATGACAATTTCAGAGATAACTACCCTTCCGAGTTGTTTTTTTTTAATTTTTTACGGTTATCTTATAAAGAAGAAAAATTAATTTTCTTCATTTCTTTACTCAAATTCCAAAAAATTAAAATATTGCAGCTCTGGTTGCAACCCTAGGCACATTTTAATTTTTCTTTTTAAATGAGGATATATTCAAATATGAATAAATTTTCGAATTTCGAGCGTTTCCGAAGAATTCTTGAAATTGACATTATTTTGAACATGTTTTAAGAAATTGGTATGCCTTAACTGTCTAGGTTTCCATTTCATTTTAAAAGTAAGTCTTACGCTGTTTTGCATGAGTATGGTGCGTGTGATTTAAAATGATTTAAAAAAAAGACGGTTTCGGTCGCTAAAATAGAATTGGTGGCCTTTTTCTTTTTGTGGGTTGTGGTGTGAAAAATGTAGCTATGGACGTCTGCATTTTATATTTTCCTCCTTAATACACAGGTTAAAGTAAAAGTAGTAGATAAGAATTCGTATTAAACCTCTTTTTTTTTTGCTAGGTATTTAATAAAAATACCTATGGGGGGGGGGAGGGCCCGCACCATATGTGCAGCCTAGGGGCCCGCACACACCTAGAGACGGTGCTGAACAGAATACAGTATTTGTCAATTATATCATACATATAAAAATTGTGAACATGTTAATTATATAAAAATTGTTATTGATTAATTGATAGTAAATAAATTGAATTGAATTGAACATATTTCTCTTGTAGCGGAACCTGGTTCTCATTACTTTGGCCACGTCACCTCTCCTTCCGGGTCAGCTGAGGATGAGATGCAAGCTATATGGCATTATTTACAAGACAATTCAGTAAATGTGGAACATCTAGAAGTTGTCGGTGCTGATGGCACCAATACGTACACAGGTTGGAAAGGTGGAATCATTCGGAAACCAGAAGAAAAAATAGGTAGGCCATTACTGTGGGTTGTTTGTCTTCTACATTTCAACGAACTTCCATTTCGTGCTCTTTTTGAACACATAGATGGTGTCTCAAAGAGTCCAAATACATTCTCTGGCGACATAGGTAAACTGCTCCCTGATTCTGAGAAGTTGCCTGTCGTCAAATTTTAAAGTTTTCCATCATGCCAATTACCTTCTGGGGTTATTAATCCGGCCCAACTTAGCACAGACCAAGCTTACCTCTACAAAATATCAGAAGCTGTTATTTCCGGTCAATGCTCTTCAGACTTAGCGTCGATGCATTCAGGTAACATGTGCAAATCTCGCTGGCTCACCTGTGCAAACAGAATTCTGAGATTATACATTTCTACAGACAAACCAACAAAGGAATTAAAGATTTTGGTCAAGTACATACTTACAGCTTACTCGCTCGCGCCATCTCTTTGCTGCAATCCAAAGGTCGAGCTACCTACCTGCTAAACTGCGCAAGGTTGTCGATTCATCCATTCAACAGAATGCTTTCTTTGCTCTTCCAGAAAACATTCTCCTTAGTATGATAACTGACGAACGGGTAGAAGTTAGAAAGTTGGCCCTTGACCGTCTTCTGGCAGCCAGAGAAGCAGAGGCTGACACTGTAAATGGATGGGTTGGATGTAGGGTTGTCAGATTTTTGAAACACAAAATCAGTATATTCAACGCAAAAAATCAGTACAAATCAGTACAAAATTTTTTACCTCATTCAGTGTCAATATAAAAATCACGTTGCAAAATTTTGTATTTACAAAAAAAAAATGTTACAATTTTTCGGATTCCACAAAACCTTAGCAAAATAACATATTTTACACATTACGAAAACTTCATGGGGCCCCTACACTGTGCAATTTGCTGTTTTCATTTATGTACTTAAAAAAAAGGTATGAGTACACAAAATTTAATTTAATTAAATATGCTACAAAACAGGGATGTTGCGGATGCCGATTTTTTTAAAAACCGCAGGTGGCGATGCGGATATTTGAAGGCTCACATCCGCGGATGCGGATCTTAAGATTTTTTATAAATTTATAAGAAATTTTTATATATGGACTATATTATATGGGTGCAGAAATTAAATAAAAGAAGTAAATTTTAATAATTTTACTAAATATTTATTATTTAGTACGAAAAGTTAAAAATTGGAGTATTATATTATATTATATTTAATAAATAGTGAAATTGCCGCTTTTTCGGGGTCAAGCTTATTGCGCATAGACTCGTAAATTAGACCCGCGCTACTAAACAGTTGTTCGCTAGGAACATTGCCTGGTGGTGTCGATAAAAATCTGCGTGCTATTGGTGTTAGCAGTTTTAACTCTTTTCGATGAACGCTCCACCATTTAAGAGGATTTTCATCTAAATGGGCCCTTTTTTAATGCGGTAAGCAATTAATTCTTTTTTGAGTATAACTTCAGCACTATAATTTTCTGGTATTTCTTCACTCTCATCTTCACTTGATGAATCTAATATCATAGCCAGCTCGCTTTTCAAGTATGGTTTTTTGACTATACCAGATGTCCCTTGTTCGACTGTATATTCAGACTCACAATACACTCAAAAATTGAACAAAGTTACGAAGAACAAACGTGCCGAATCCTGTCACCGACTCATCGCTACTATTTATCGCATTGATTATTGCGTATGCGGATGGAGATGTCCAAATCTATGCGAAAGCTCCGCAATTGCGGATGCGGATGCGAACATTCGTAACATTCCTGCTACAAAACAAGGATCATTTTACAGCCTCTTAGGTACGCTACTGGTAATAATTAAGTATGAAATGTAAAAATTATTTAGTGATTCAAATAAAATCTAAAAATCACTGCAAATCAGTACTAATCAGTACAAATTGGTAAAAATCAGTAGATTTGCGAACTGATTTCAAAATCTCGAAAAATCAGTATTTTTAAAGAAAATTAGTAAAAATCAGTACATGTACTGATGAAATCAGTACCTATGACAACCCTAGTTGGATGTAATAAAGTGCCAAAGCTGAATTTCAAAGCTAATAATTGTTACGATATGATTAACTGGAAGACTATTACCTTGACTGTTCCACCAGTTCTTCGTTCAGTTTCTAACGAAGAGCTCATAAAAGGGTTGTCGGGAGACACTGCAGAGATATGGAAATTTAGTGAATTCCCTTCTCACATCGTGGCAGTCGAGAGAACCGTCAAACTGGTGACAGAGGCATCTTCTAAAGTTATTGGCCCCCACACGGAAAAAAAGGTTTTGTAAAAAATAGCGTGTGATATTCAAAAAAAGCTAAATAATCAAGAAAAATTGTCGCATATCCCAGTAATTTCTCATTTCATGGGATTCTAAATACAAATTGATAAGTAAACTACAAACATTGCAGTCCAAAACTTTATTTTTACAGTTTCAAAATGTAAAATATACAATGTGGTTAGAAAAAAATTTAGTTAGCAAAAAATACTGAATAAATATTGAAAATATCATATGATCGACAAGTAAAAATTACAGGGCAAACTGTAAAATCTTCAAATTTATCACATAACAATACATTTATTTAATGATTCGATATTACTTTTTTGTTATTAGCATTGTACAAATACAACATAAAATGTAGATATATGATTAGAAGAAGAAAACTGTGTGAGTGTTGCCAGGCTGGCTCTCTGTCTCATGATAAATTAAGAAGTATGATTGAAAAAAAGTATGATTGTAAGAAAATATAGAATTTGCAGTTATAAAATATTTTTGGAGTTAATTTTACATTTTACAGTGTGTAGAATGCAATATTTCATTTATACTTAAATCAATTATTACAGTGTGCACACTGTAATATTTCATTGACACTCAAATCAATTATTATAGTTTTTCGCTTACTATCCGCACATTACAGGGTAAAACTGTAATTATTATCGGAAATCCAATGAATTTTTACAGAATTTTTTTTTCCGTGCAGTCTCGTGATCGCTTTATACGCTCCACACTGAAATCTAGGCAACAACTACCAAAGTTTAGTACAAAATCTGATTTTATCAATCAATTTGATACAGATTCAGACTAAAACAAGCCTGACATATGGTTGGTTGGGTTGGGCGTGGGAGGAATCCGAAGTGCAGCCACCTTCACGTGTTGGGTTCTGGGTAATCAACACAGGTTAGATGAGAGCTGCAACAATTTTCACCTTGCGTTGCGGCGAGCCGCCTTTTCGCTCGTATCTCGGGAAAGGTTCGTTCTATGGCCATGATCATGTATACCTTTCGGTAGCTAATGACGCGACAAACAACTTTTGTTTCAAACATTTTGCCATGAGAGGCGTATTTCAGGCGCTAGGTAGGAAATTTCACGATTTTAGGCAAATTTCCGAAATTTCAAGGCGAAGTTGGAGTTGAAGATGCAGTCCGATCTCAAAGCGGAAAATTGCAATGGAATCAGGAAGTACTAAGGCAACTTTTCCGCACTATTAGAAATCTCGAATCGAAAAAAGTCCAAAATCGACCCACCCTAATGCCCACGGTCATCAAAAAATTCAATCATCTCTTCTACAGTAATATTCTGTCCATCTGCTTCAACAGATCATAGCATGCCTACCTAACCCGCGCAGATCGAGGTCAGTCGCGCAAATCGAATTTTAGGTAGGCAAATGAATTTCGCGTGAAGGTGAATTAGCGCAAACTGAAGTCGCGCAAAGCGGAGGGCAAGTGTATTTCTTTTAACTCATTGCAACCGATGTTCTATTTATATTTTTTGACATGTGCGGATAAAATCATCCAAAAATTATAACATATTTCATTAAAAATTCAAGTTACAACAATAACTTTAATTGGGGATTATTTGGAATGTAAGTAATTTAGAATCGATTTATGCTAAAAGAAAAGAAATCATTGGAACTTTTTTTTTTAATTCCGGACCAAATCCATCTCAAACCATGCAGTCGGAGTGACTTCAAATTGCGGAATAGGTTGCCGATTAAATATGTTGTTTTTCAAAGTAATTAAGGAAATATACCGTTTCCCGATTTGATTGAAAATTATTTTTTACGAAGTTATGCCCATTTAAAGTTTTAGTGTCAGAGCTTGAAAAACCGCTGAAAATTGTTTCAAAATAGTCGCATTTTCATCCAAATTAAAATAATTACCTTTTGTCTTTTGATTCTAATAGAACTTCTGTTTCTCTGTCAGAATCTTTAAGAAATTTTGAAAATTGGCGGAGTTATAGCGCTTTTTATGAAAAAAAAACAAGGCTGATTTTCTCAAAAACCCCAATTTTGTTTTCGCTTAAAATTTTACTGTGGATTTGTATTAATATGATAAAAAAATGACATAAGTTTAATGCCTGTTAACGCACATTTGAGGTCAGGAGATTTTTATCCCCAAAATGAAAATGTACATTTTTTTTTTTCATCATTGCCAAGCCACTCTACGGTACTATTTTCAAAGCAAATAACAACAACAACATTCCAAATTACTTTCTGCAAATCCTGCTTGCATTCTGCATACTTTTTTTTCACCGTTATTTTCGTAATAACATTTTATTATGGGAAATATATAAAAACATTGTAAGCAAATATAGCTATTTCACTGACTGTACTTCTGTGGGTTTTGAATGTTTTGTTTGTTTGACTTTGTCAGCGAAAAGGCTATATGTGCTTACAATGTTTTTATATACATATTTCCTAAGAGATTGGAACTACACAATAAATGTTTTAGCTGTGGGTGAAAAACTGGTGCAAGAAGCTGTAAAAATTGAACCAGATGACAGGCGCTTGAGAACGTTTGAAAGCAACATACGAGCTGCCTTAGCACCTTACCTGGACCTTCATTTAGAAAAATCGAAAAAAGTAAGGCAGCACCAAATGTGTTGTAAGACTTATTATTTTTATTTTCTATAAATGAATTTCGTAACATTCTTTTTGTTTGAATTACTGTTTTAAAGGTCGTTGTTCCTTTTTATCTGTTTTAAACAAATGGTTTTATGGCAATAAATGATTTTGTATAGCAAAATAACAGCTATAGTGTCGTGAATGTCTTCTAGTCGTACATATTTCACTTTTCAGGAACGTAACTCCCTAAATTACATGAAGTTCTCACTTCACTTTACGCGGTTTCGCTTTGCGCTACAATAGTAAGGGTTAAGTGCAATAGTTCACGGCTGTCAGGAAGGCGAAAAAAGTTTCGTCACGATCGCGACGAAAACTAAGTATGCAGGGTTTTAGAGGGTGGTTTTTGGTAAAAATATTCCGTCGTAGCTGTTCATTTAAACAATTTTGGACCATTTATCGTATAAAATTCACTCGATTTCGAGTAAATACATCACAATTGCCTTTATAGTATATATGTATACAATGTATACTGTATGCATAAATTTATACATACATTTTTATATATTTATATATGTATATACAGTTTGTCAAGTAATTGTTGGCAAAACAAATTATGCAATACAATTTTCACTTAATATTGAATTAAAATAAGAAATACACATAATTTTTGAAAATTTTTTTTTCTTCAAATCTTTTATTCATTCCTCAATAGAAAACAACAAAATAATTATTTGATAAAAACAGAAACAGAAGTTTATGGAACATAAATGAAAACAATAGCAATTTCATGGTGTCAAATAATTGTTGGTAAAATTCAACGAACATATGAATAAACTAAAAAACAAATAAGAAAAAGTTCAATAATTACTATTTCCACCACGCACCATGCTATTTCTTGGAATAGGCGCAATAATTTTTTGTAAATCGTGTCCTTCCGGTATCTTTTTGTCCCCCCTCCTTAATAACTCTTAATTAAGCGTTTTTATTTGTTGGAGCCCGTTTTGGAATTTTTTTTTTAAGTGTGTCCATTAAATTTCAATTGGGTTCATCATATCGGGGCCTCGGGCTGATATGCTCATCACTTTACTGCAATTATACTGCACCCAGGACCTGCGCAAGAGTGATTTGGACTTAGGATTAATGTCCTGATACGATTTTTATCTTAAATTTTCGGCCATTTGAGTTTAAGTGAAGCCGAAATTCTGAGCACTTTTTCTCAATTCTTTTTGAAGAGTGTTAAGATAAAGCTCCTTCGTCATTATATCGGTAAAAACTCTTAATTCACCAACGCCTTCCCATGATACGAGTATGTATCTCCTTTCCATAATGGGCAACTTTCCACACTTTACAGTGGGTATTATACTCTTCTAGTGCAGGGCTGTGTTCAGTCTTCGTCAAACTTTATTAGGACTCTCGTGATAATATAACATGGTTTTAGTTTCGTCGCAAAAAATTCTGTCCGTAATACCCCATTGACCCTGAAGTATAAGAGTTGAACACCCACTGTGAAGTGTAGAAAGTTGCTCGTTATCGTATGGTGATAAATACTCGTATCATAGGAAGGCGTTAGTGAATTGAGAGGTTTTACCGATATTATGACGAAGGAGTGATACTTAAGCACTCTTTAAAACGAATCGAGTGAATTTTATACGAAAAATGGTCAAAAATTGTTTAAATGAACAGCTACGATTTGACGCTCGGCGGAATATTTTTCCCAAAAACCACCCTCTAAAACCCTGCATACTTAGTATTCGTCACGATCGTGACGAAACTTTTTTCACCTTCCTGACAGCCGTGAGTAAGGTTAAATTATATTGTGAAAAAAAAACAACAAATAAAAAATAAGTATAAAACAGAAGACACAAACATATAGAAAATCAAAGTTAACTGTAAAACAGTAGATAGTGTCAAACTTTGTAGTGAAAATTATTCTAGTGAGTAAAATGATTGAATATTTTTGTTCTCTCTTTTGTTTGTTTTCGTTCTAACAGATGCTTTGCACGCAGTGAATGGAGAGAAGTGAGTGCTTGATCTGCAATAGAATGTTTTGAAATGCATTTCAAACCATTTCCTTCAGACCTTTAGTAGATACGCACGATCATAACATTTTTCTCATACATATACTATTTACCCTTAATTCTATTTTTTGCTCTCTTCATCTGCAAGACAAAAATAGGGATGCCATCAGTGCTAAAAATTGTACATTTGTGCTGAAAAATTTATTTGGCGAAAACGATGCATTAATTTCAGAAACACCTAAGCCATAAAAATAAAAAAAAAAAAAAATCATTTAGATTTATGTTCATCCGCAGTGGACGTCACTACGAACTAATTTAAAATCAAAATAATATTTTTTCGCATTTATACTTATGAATGTAGAGTTGGCTACTCTAGCTATGAGAGCAATGCGTGGGGAAAAATGTAAAACCGCGAACTTTTAGTATAAATGGCGCGCAAAAAACCTCAAATAAAACCAGGGCTACACATGAAGACTTTTTCTTGTCTTATAAATTAAACTTTTCTAAATCTTTTTTCGATATTAGATTCTTATTCTATATACTTTAAGGTTGTGACATTTATGTATAGGAATTGTTATCTAAAGAAACTTTTATTATAATTATTTATTTGAAAAATTGCGGATTACTATCCACAAAATTAAAAAGCTATGAAACTTCGAAATTTTTGTGTTTTATTTTAGTTCGAACCTGCTGACTTCTTTATGACTAAAGCTATACAATACTCCGGCGTTATTAAAAAAAAAAATGCTGAAACGCGCGTTGTTTTTTCCTTTACGATTTTCTCATAAAAATAGAAAAACGAAATAGAACGCAGAGTTGCATAGTATTTTATTTTTATATGGAAGACAACAACAAAATATTTAAGGCAGTCATAATATTTTAAGACATTATGGCACGTTAGCACACCTTCTGAATTGCCGAAATATGTTTTGTACACTTTATCAGCTAATAAATATCTTGATACCTGTTAGGCTAGGGCCACGCGAGCGTTTTTTTAACGCGAAATGTAGCACACGATCAACGCGTTGAAACAACGCCCGTGTGGCGTTCAATAAAATTGAATTTTCCGGAAAATTTAATGGTTTTCCGAAAGTTTTTCCACAAGAAAAAATAGCTCGAAATCTCCATGTTGAAACATTTTTTCATGAGCGTTTCGCTAAGATTGCTTCCCGCTTAGATCTTACCATAAAATTGAATTTTCGGGAAAATTCGAAGGTTTTCCGAAATTTTTTTTTCGTAAGATTATAGCTCGAAAATTACTCGAAATTCCCATGGAGATATATTTTTATATATCCGTTTCATTAAGATTGCTTCCTGATAAGAAATATTATCATAGCATAAAATTGAATTTTCCGGAAAATTCCAAGGTTTTCCGAAATTTTTTTTCCGTAAAAAAAGAGCTCCAAAATAGCTCGAAATTCCCATGGTGATATATTTTTACATAAGCGTTTACTTAAGATTGCTTCCAGCTCAGATATAGTATCTTTCCATAAAATTGAATTTTCGGGGTAATTCAAAGGTTTTCCGAAATTTTATTTTCGTAAGAAAATAGCTCAAAAAAAGTTCGAAATTCTCATGGTGATATATATAAATATATATAATAGCTCGAAAATAGCTTGGAATTCCCATGGTTAGATATTTTTACACAAGCGTTTCCTTAAGATTGCTTCCCGCTTAGATATCTTACCTTGCCATACAATTTAATTTTCCGGAAAATTCCTAGGTTTTCCGAATTTTTTTTACATAAGAAAATAGCTCGAATATAGCTCGAATTTCCCATGGAGATCTATTTTTGCATAAGCGTTTCATTAAGATTACTTCCCGCTTAGATATATTAGGTTAGGTTAGGTTAAAAGGGTTGCTTGCAAAGCAAGATTCACTCGGAGGCAGTTTGCCCATTGTGGTACCCTATATAAAAAATGTTCCCCTCCTTCTCCTTTAAAAAGTCCTACTGAACCACCCAGAAGCCTTGGTGAAGTTGAGGATGCTGGTGAGTTCCAGCTCGGCTAGTTCCTCAAGACCAACAAAGAACGCAGAACCAAAATATTTGATTCGTCTCCTCATTAGCCCGGGGCATTCGCAGAGCAGGTGTTTAACCGTCTCATCCTCTTCTTCATCTCCACAGCTCCTGCAGAAGTCTCTGAAAGGAGCACCATATCTGGCGGCCATAGGGCCAATGATACAGTGCCCCGTCAGTACTCCTACAACAGTCCTAAGCTCTCCTCTTCTGAATCTTAAGAGAGATTGCGTCCTTCCCAGATTCAATTTAGGCCACATGATTCGAGACGTTCTGCATCCGGTGGTAAGGTTCCACCTTCTGTTCGTTTTTTTCTTGATTATGTCCTTTATCCGATAGTGTAATTCCGCCAGTGGTATCTTAAGGTCTACCACTTGTTGATTCTCTGGTTGTTCTGATCCTATTCTGGCACATTCGTCAGCTTTCTCATTTCCGGAAATACCCGTATGACCGGGCACCCAGCAGAGTTCTATAGCATGCTGTCGGATTGAACGTAGTGATTCCCTGCAGTGTTCTACACACCTAGACTTTACTATTTTGGCATTCAGTGCTTTGATCGCTGCCTGACTGTCCACACATATGGTAATGATGGAGGGAGTAAGCTCCCTGTTCCGTATCACCTGTGCGGCTTGGTCTATGGCATAGATTTCAGCTTGAAAAGCGCTGCAATAGTTGGGTAGTCTAAAAGACATCTCCATACTCATATTATCCGAGTACACACACGCCCCTGAGCCGAATTCCATCTTGGATCCATCTGTGAAGATGGTTAGCCCCTTTCCTTCCAGAACGGTGCCTGAGTTCCAATCTTCTCTTGTTGGAAAGTTGATGTTGTAGGCTGTGTCAAAGTCAAGTATTGGTACTCGATAGTCGCTTCCCGTGAGGCAGAGTTCCCGCTGCATATCTTGCAAAATAGACCCGTGACCATCAGAGTTTTGAAGCTTGTTGCATTCTTTTAACCTAAGAATCCCTTTTGCCGCTATATTCCTGATGTATAGGTCAATAGGCAGAAGATGCATTATAATCTCCAGGCCCGCCTGTGGTGTCGATCTCACCGCTCCTGTTATACCAAGGCAGGCCAGTCTCTGTACCTTACGAAGCTTGTCAAGTAGTGACTTGGTGTTGGCAGCCTTCCACCACACCAGCACTCCGTGAGTTAAAATAGGTCTGATAACCGCTGTGTACATTCAGTGTACTATGTACGGTTTTGCACCCCATTTTTTCCCAAATGTTCTGCTACACGTGTAGAAAGCGCTCAATGCCTTTCTAGCCCTTTCATCCACGTTCCTCTTCCATGAAAGCTTGGAATCCAGAATTACTCCGAGATATTTTGCTTCTTTGGCGAGAGCCAGTGTGGTACCATTTAACGTTGGCAGTTTAAACACTAGTATTTTATATTTTCTTGTGAACAAAACAAGTTCGGTCTTGCTTGGATTGATACCAAGTCCGTTCCTATTTGCCCAGACTAGCAGTTTCCTCAAAGCTGACTCCATCAGTTCACTGATCGTAGAAATAAACTTTCCCTTTATCAGTATGACGACATCATCTGCGTAGGCAACCACCTTAATCATCGATCTTTCCAGCGAGCATAAAATTCATTAATGACAAGATTCCACAGGAGTGGTGATATAACACCGCCCTGTGGAGTACCTCTCTTAACTGCTTTCCTGCTCTTTGATGTCCCCAGGGTGGAGCTGATGACCCTGTGATTCAGCATGTTGTTGATCCACAGAGTTATTTTGCTATTTACCCCTATGCGTTCCAATGCGGTACTAATTGACCTTAATTCCACGTTGTTAAATGCACCCTCTATATCTAGAAAAGCACCTAAAACATATTCTTTTACATGTAAACCAGTTTCAACGAAGCTAACGACCTCATGCAAAGCAGAGTCCACAGACCTACCTTTCAGGTATGCGTGTTAAGCCTTACTGAAGTTATGCTCATTTAGAGTGCTTTCCACGTGCAGACCTACCAGTCTCTCTAGTGTTTTTAATAAAGACGATGATAGACTAATTGGCCTGTAGTCCTTGGCAGAATTATGATTCGCCTTTCCCGCCTTCGGGATAAAGACGACCCTAACCTCTCTCCATTCCCTAGGAATATACCCTAAGGCTATGCACCCTCTGAAGATCCTTGTCAACCAAGGAATGATGGTGGGCAAGGATTTTTGCAGCATTGCTGGTAGAATACCATCTGGTCCCGCGGATTTAAACGGTTTGAATGATTGTACTGCCCAGACAATTTTTGATTCGCTTGTTAATTCTTTGATAAACCCAGTTATGTGATTGTTGGTCATGCTCGAGTTTGGGATGGTTTCTGAACCACTCGAAGCCGCGTCCACACAATCAGGAAAGTGGGTCTTCATTAGGAGCTCAAGAGATTCACTGCTGCTTTCCGTGTATACACCATCCGGTTTTACCAGAAGACCGGGAGTGCTTGGACTCTTGGACAGAATTTTACGGAGCCTTGCGGCTTCACTCGTTTCCTCCATGCCCTCACAGAACTCAGCCCATGAGGCCCTTCCTTTTTGCCTTCCTAATTTCACTTTTGAAAGCGTTGAAACTTTGACGATATACATCCCAATCCGTACTTTCCCTAGTCACTTTCGCTCTATTAAAAAGCCTTCTAGTTTCAGTCCTCAACCGCCCAAGATTTGAAGTCCACCATGGTGTGTGGTTTCGTTTCTTGGAGCGGCTTAAGGGACATGACTTCCGAAAAGCTTCATTCAGCTTGCCGGTGAGTTTATTGACCGCTCGCTCTAGATACATTGAGTCAACTTTCCGCTCCGGATTCGGAGCAGAAAACTCACTCATATGTTTTTCGAACTTTTGCCAGTTAGCTCTTGCCGGGTTCCTATAAGCGATTTGTACCCCACCCTTAAAATTTATACTGAATAGTATCCTGTAATGATCTGAGAAAGAGCATTCTGTAGATACCATCCAGTCCTCAACCCCAAGAGTGTCTGAATTTGTCGCTAAAGTAATATCAATTACCTGTTCCCTAATCCTATTATAAAATGTAGGATGATTACCCCTATTGCATACAACAAGATTAGTGGACAGTAAATATTCAAAAAGAGACTCACCTCTGTTGTTGGTATCTGAACTGCCCCAGATGCTGTGGTGTGCGTTCGCATCACAGCCGATGACCATACTTAGCCTCTTGTTTTTGGCCCATTGGACCAAACTTTTGAAGGCTTCGCTGGGCGGGTCTCGCTCCTCGTAGGGCAAGTATGCTGATGAGAGGATCAGATTTGGTCCCCTCTGCTCGCACACTGCCACGGTCAGGTCCTCGTTACTGTAATTTGGTAGAAGAAAAACATTAATGTTACGCTTAGCCACATACAGGATCTAATCCTACCTTCCCTTTTGGGGGAGATGAGTTTATATCGACCCGAACCCAATCCCTGAACCCTACCTCCTAAGAGCCAGGGCTCCTGAACCAGGGCCACGTCGATATCACCCTCCTCCATAAACAGCAGCAAATCGTCCGTCGCTGCTCTACAGTGATGCAAATTAATTTCCACTACCTTGAGCATATTCCGGGCGATTGCTGCTCTCCTTCTTCTTGTCGGCAATGGCCATTGTGACATAGCCAATGCCGAAACGTACTCTTCCGTTCAAGGGACGGAGTAGTTGCTCAGATTCTGGGCTAATCTTAACCCAGAGATCCTTGCCGTTCCCCTTGTCCCTTGATCTGCCCCTGACGATCTCCCAGTCATCAGCCTTGACGCCCCTGTTCTGACGTTTGATCAGAGAGAGTATGGATTCATCCTCCATTACGGGTGGAGGAATCCACACTCTCACGACCACACGTCGGGGAACCTGGTCAACCGGAACCACGTCAAGCTTAGCCCCCGGCCAAGGTTCACTCTGGTTGCGGATGCAGTTAGTGAGGAAACTTAATGCCTCACTTGTACCGCATCCCACCACCTTCACTCCCCTTAGCCACTTAGCTCCATCAAACATACCAATAGAATCACTACTGGTATGCTCCATTTCGCTATGAAGTGCCCTCATGATTTTTTCCTCCAGGGTAAGCCAATTGGCGTCCGAGATCTTTCCATCTGGATGACCCCGATCGACAATTGCCACCTGAAGCTCAGGAGCTGAAGGCAAGCTAGCTGAAGGCTTCAGCCTCTTACCCTCAGTAACCTGACCCTCGCTAGAGCGTTGCCTCTTGTTGCTTGGCTTAGCAGTGGTCACTTCGCCGCCACCCACGGCACTCCCCGATTTGGAGAGTAGTGTGGACAGAGGCTTGGCGACTTGCTTTGCCTTGCCTTTCGAAGCCTGTACTCCTTGAATGCGAGCGGTGGTTGCTGACCCTGAAGGACTTGCCTTCAAGCAGCCAGAGACGGCCGATGGTAACACTTTCTTCACTCCGGACTTGTTCGCGGCGATGGCTGCTGAACCCGAGAGTTCAGCCTTCTTCGCCACGACCTTTCCAGAGCAGCTAGAAGCGGTGCCACCGGCCGTCACCGGTGCTTCCTGCGCTCTTTTAGCAGCTTCAATGACGGCTGCACCAGAAACACCATCTTCGGGATAGCGCCTCTCATGCAGCCGCACATTGAAGGTGTGCTTTTTATAGAGAGCCTTTTCCTTCGGAGTAAGAGAGGATGAGCTACGCAATCCCAGTTTCTTAAGAAACTTAAGGGCGCTTTTGTAACCCTTCCTCCTCTTACTCCTTAGGTCCTTGGCCTCTTTTTCCGTCCGTGTCTTTTGGGCACTCACTCCCGTCTTCTCCGCTGGAGGACCCAAGGAGGATGGCACATTTTCAGAGGATAACAATAGATCCTCCTCTTCTGTGTCACACAACCTTAAACCCTCCAGAAGATTCGACGAGGAGAGGGTGTCCAAATCGTCTTCAATGTCCATGCTAAGTTGTCTTTGTAGCGTCCTGTCTTTGTCCCTACTCTTCTCTTCTCCTATACTAATGACTGCAATAGCTTTACCGCCTACCGAGCTTGCAGCCAACACTCGAGTAGACGGGGTTTCAGTAGCAGGACCATCATTCGGGTCTGAAGCCAACGCCCGAATGACTGGGTCTCCGGAGATTTTAGAACCCTCTTTTGCCGGATACTGAGGGCCGGTCTCTTGCGACATTTCAGGGGGGGGGGACTGAATTCATTCGCAGACCAGGAGCCGATCACTGTGATGCAGACGCTTCTTCTGGATTTTGAAAAATTTTGCGGACTTGTACCCGTCTTAGTCTGACACCTCAAGGCTGGCCAATCTAACATGGGAGTCCCTGCTGGGGTACCTAGGTACCCCGTTAGCACAGCCCAGCCTATCACAGTTGTACGCAAGCCTCAACACCGCAGCAAGGTTCAGGCACGTGGAAGGGGAATAGATATATTATCTTAGCATAAAATTGAATTTTCCGGAAAAATCAAAGGTTTTCCGAAATTTTTTTTCCGTAAGAAAATAGCTCGAAATTCCCATTATGAAACATTGTTGCTGTGACACTTCGTTTTGGTAGCTTCCCGCTTAGATATATTCCCTAAGCTATACAAAAAGTTTTTCGCGATTTTCCGAAAAATTGAAAACTTTTGGAACCGCTCGAGAATACTGTCGGATAGCTCGAAAATAGCTCAAAATTCCTGTGTTCACAATTTTTCATAACCTCTGTTTTGTATAGCTTATATATCTGACCTAATTAAATAAAAGCATTTGGAACGCGTTTATAGCTGCATGAGGTACAGGCAAGTTGAGATGAGGTGAAATGAGGTAAGGTGAAAAGTGAAATTATTTAAGATCATATTCCATGGACAAAGACGGTTTGTTCGTCAAAGGTCGGCAAAGTTCTTCCAAAATTAAAACTTGGTGGGTTCGATCGAGTTTCGACCACAATACGATACTAGTATCATTAAAAATATTATTACGTTCTGCAAAATTTGAAAAAATATATCCCAGTAATTCAACTGAAATATGGAGGACTCCAAAACAAGAGAGTATAATCTTGATTTAATTGCTCGAACAAGACGCAACTCAAACATAGTATCCAATGGACTTCCTTTTCTATTCACAAGTCCACTACAAATTTCTTCAGCTAAGTTCAAAGATTTAATATCTCTTTGCGATAAAAAAATAATACCGAAAAATTTCCATAATGAATTCTTGAACCTGAAGCACGATAAGGGTATGAAGGATTCTTTACCTGAAACGGATGAAGAAGACACTGCAGAATAAATTTTGGTTTCTTAATTTGTGTTTTTGGAACAATGTAAAATTTAATATGTATTTTACAGAGCTTACAGATCGCTCGTCAAGAAATGTGTAATATCAAAAAAAGCTATAAAAGCAATTGCATGTGAAGGAGGAAGGAATGTGAGTGTGCACTATGTTTATGTTTTTGCTGTGATTCTTAACTGGTTAATTCGGGTTGCCAACACGGACCGATGTCTGACCCTGAGATTCAATTAGGGGGATGGGTGAAATTCCATTATAGTTTTTATTTAAGTTTTTTTTAAAAACATAGTACTCTGACTGCAAAGTTGAGACACAGTGCATTTGCGTAAAATGCAACGTTTATTTGTGCCACGGTGCAAGTAAATAAGTTTGCATTGCCAATTTACAAAACGTGCATTGAAAACCAATATTTTTTATAAATTTCGTTCAAAATAAAGCATTTATTTTATAACAAAAATCACAAATTTTTTTCTAATTGCAACATGATCCCGCCTTAAGGCGGTGACCCAAAAGACTTCTCTGGAAGACCTAGTCTTCATTCAAATTGAAAACGGATATCAGAATAGAGGTTTTCAGCATTAAATTTGTCCAGTTTAATTTTTATAAGAGCATCAAAAATTTATGCAGTAGAGGGTTAAAGTTGTTAACATAAAATTATAAAATTTGGTACACATGAACAGTTGATTGCACTTTTTATTCATGATAAAAAAAAAATTTAATAATTATATTATCTTATTTGTTTATAACTTTTAAATAAACAATCGATGATAACTTTGCCTCATTACAAAAATTAAAATTTGTATTTTTGGTATAAGCCTTGAATAATGAAGATCAGTGATGGCATTTGGGTTTTGTGAAATTGTACTGAATCGAGATTTCAAATGTACTTTTTAGAGTCCGAATGTACTTTTTTGTCTTAAACACCCAATTTTCCTAAAACGTACGAAATTGTTCTAAAATTTACTATCAAAAAAAAAAAAAAAGTACTCACTTTTCCCATATCAAAAACCCTAGCAAAACTAGATGAATTTCACATTAAATTAATTACAAAATCTACACATTGCGCGATTATTTTCATTTACTAAAAATAAAACCAAAAAAATCGTAATTAATATAATAGTGTAATTATATTGTATACAGGTAATTACTATAAATCTACGCATTCTGGTTATTTTCATTTACTAAAAAACAATAAAAAAAGGTAAATATTATAAATTGTCCAAATGTACCGAAAATGTACTGAAAATGAGCTAAAAATTTGGCGAATGTACTGAAAATGCCCTAAATGTATCGAATGTACTGAAAACTTGTCGAATGTACTGACAACGGTTTTTCAGTACGCAAATGTACCGAAAAAAGTACAAATGTACCGAAAATGCCATCACTGATGAAGATAGGTTATATATATGTATGTAAAAAAATTAAGGGTGCCGTCACTAATTTCAATAGAATAAAAATTTTATATCGAACGACCTACAACAAAATCCCATGCGCGCCATACAAATACTTATTTCAAAAATAAAATACAAAAGAAGTGCGAACATTTTGTGTGTTTGCAATTTTGCAAACGCAATTGCGTATTTTACATTCAATCTTCAATATTCAAGGTTTATACCAAAAATACAAATTTTAATTTTTCGTATTGAAAAGGCAAAATTATCATTGATTGTTTATTTAAAAGTTAGTACCAAGAGATCGACCATTGCTCGGTTTTTCGTTTTGAGGTTGAAAAAAAGAGCTGAATAAGATTGAATAAGTTGCAATATTTAAAAAATTTTAAAAGGGCTGAAAAGCCAAAAAAAAAATGATCAGGTATGGATTTCACTACACTGCTTCCTGTCAGAGAACGATGACATACTTAATTTAAGCAAATCCGCAAATATCCAAAAATCGCACGCACCGCAAAACGTAATTATGTGCGATAAAGTCTTGTACCAACGTGGCTTATCTACTATTATTAAACGAGCAATAATTGTATGTATTTATATATATATATTTATTTATATATATATATATTTTCAGACTTTATTTCCAAAACGGGTGCAGCGATTTTGATGAAACTTGGGGGTTAGGCACATATGTGAAGAAAATTAGGATTGGGCTGGGTTTTAACTTATCAAAAGCTCCTGGAGGGGCGTGGCACAGCCCTAAACTTTTATTTTCATAACGTCATATCTCGAAAACTATTCAAGATATTGTATTAAACTTTGGTACACAGATGCAGATCATAAATGTCTTAAATTCTGCCAAAAGTGGGCGGAATCGGAAAAGTGGGCGGAATCTGAAAAGTGGGCGTGACACTTTTCAATAATTGAAAATTTTGATTCAATATTACTCAAAAACGGCACTGACGATTTTCATAAAAATTTTAAAGATAATACCACTAAAAGCATTCATCATAACATGCTATGTCACTATACTGGCAAAACTCGTTGAAAGGCGTGGCACAGCCCACAACATTTATAAACGTTATAATAGAAGAACTAACAATGCAGTCGATATGAAATTTAGTATGGTAGGTAAACTTGCTATACGGTATTTTTTAACCAAAAATGGGTGCAATAGTACCAGTGGGCGTGGCAGCTCCCATACAAGCAAAAAACGTTAAATGTTATATTTAGTGTGCTATTAATGTAATCTTTCTAAAATTTGGTGCTAAGATGATGGTTACCATAAGCTTTAAAATTGATTGGATTTCGATGGGATTGCATCAGTGGGCATGGCACCTCCCATATAAGCAAAAAGCGTTTTGTGCAATATTTTGTGAACTATAAGAGTAATCCTAATGAAATTTGGTATGGAGGTGTCGGTTACTATAAGCTTTGAAATTAATTTGATTTCGACGGGATTTCATCAGTGGGCGTGGCACCTCCCATAGATGCAAAAAAACGTTTTGTGCTATATTTGGTGAACTGTTCGAGTAATCCCAATGATATTTGGTATAGAGATGTCGGATACTATAAGCTTTAAAATTAATTGGATTTTGACGGGATTGAATCAGCGGGCGTGGCACCTCCCATACAAGCAAAACACGTTTTATGTTATATTTAGTGTGCTATGAGAGTTATTTTTTTAAAATTTGGTACAGAGATGTCGGTTAGTAAAAACTCTGAAATTAAATGGACTTCGACGGGATTGCATCAGTGGGCGTGGTACTTCCTACTATAACAATATGTCTCAAGTTGGTCATTTTGTGATTTATTTAAATATTTTTCGACTGGTTCAACTTTTTTTAACCTCTTTCAACATTTTCCATATTTTCCGTACTTTGTCAAACTCATTCAACTTTTTTCGACCTCATTCAATTTTTTTAAAGATATTCAACTTTTTTCGAGATTTTCAACCTCTTTCAACTTTATTCAACCTCATTCAATTTTTTCGACTTTTTCAACCATATTCAACTTTCTTCGACTTTTTGAACGTCATTCAACTTTTTTAGAATAATTTAACTTCTTTCATTTGTTTCAACATTTTTCAACCTCTTTCACTTTTTTTCAACATTTTCCGACTTTGCCAACCATATTCAACTTTTTTGACTTATTGAACCTCATTCAACTTTTTTAGAGTTATTAAACTTTTTTCAACCGTTTCAACATTTTTCAACCTCTTTCAACTTTTTTCAACATTTTCCACCTTTGTTAACCTTATTCACCTTTTTTCGACTTTTTTTAACCTCATTCTACTTTTTTCGAATTATTCAACTTCTTTCAACTGTTTCAACCTCTTTCAACTTTTTTCAACATTTTCCATATTTTTCCGACTTTTTGAACGTCATTCAACTTTTTTAGAGTTATTCAACTTCTTTCATTTGTTTCAACATTTTTCAACTTTTTTCAACATTTTCCGTCTTTGTCAACCTTATTCAACTTTTTTGACTTTTTGAACCTCATTCAACTTTTCTAGAGCTATTCAACTTTTTTCAACCGTTTCAACATTTTTCAACCTCTTTCAACTGTTTTCAACATTTTCCATATTTTTCCGACTCTGTCAGACTCATTCAACTTTTTTCAACCTCATTAAATTTCTTTAGAGATATTCAACTTTTTTCGAGTTTTTCAACCACTTTCAACTTTATTCAACCTCATTCAATTTTTTCGACTTTTTCAAACATATTCAACTTTTTCAACCTCATCAAATTTTTTTTGAGATATTTCAACTTTTTTCGAGTTTTTTAAACTCTTTCAACTTTTTTCAATCTCATTTAATTTTTTCAACTGTTTCAACATTTTTCAACCTTATTCAACTTTCTTCGACTTGTTGAACCTCATTCAACTTTTTTCGAATTATTCAACTTCTTTCAACTGTTTCAACATTTTTCAACCGCTTTCAACTTTTTTCAACAATTTCTATATTTTTCCGACTTTTTGAGCGTCATTCAACTTTTTTAGAGTTATTCAACTTTTTTCAACCGTTTCAACATTTTTTAACCTCTTTCAACTTTTTTCAACATTTTCCGCCTTTGTCAACTCTATTCACCTTTTTTCGACTTTTTTAACCTCATTCAACTTTTTTCAAATTATACAACTTTTTTTAACTGTTTCAACATTTTTCAACCTCTTTCAACTTTTTTCAACATTTTCCATATTTTTCCGACTTTTTGAACGTCATTCAGCTTCTTTCGACTTTTTCAACCTCTTTTAACTTTTTTTGAGTTATTCAGCTTCTTTCAACTGTTTCAACATTTTACAACTTCTATTAATTTTTGACAACATTTTCCATATTTTTCTGTCTTTGTCAACTTCATTTAACTTTTCTTGACTTTTTCAACATCGTTCAACTTTTTTCAAGATTTTCAACTTTTTGGAGATTTTCAACCTCTTTCAACTTTTTCAACACTTTTCACTTTCACGCTTCAACTTCTCTCAACTTTTTTCTGTTCCATTTCTTTCCGAATTTTCCAACATTTTTCGCCTTTTCAACCCATACTACTTTTTTAACCTTTATTGACGTTTTTCAACCTCTTACATCTTTCCTAATTTTTAATTTTTATGGTTTTTTAAATATTTCAACTTATTCAATATTAGTCAACTTTTTTCAACAAGTTATATATTTTTTCGATTTTTTCAACCTCAAAACGAAAAACCGAACATTGGTCGGTCTCCAGGTACTAGGTGGAAATCTTTAAAAATCGCACGCAGACCACAAAATTGCAATTTTGACTCATCTAGGTTACTCGAAGTGAACTGCCTCGATGACTAGCCACCTATGGAGTGATACTCCAAAGAACAAGGAAAATATCCTTACAGTAATAAAATCCAAAAAATCCCACGCACCGCAAACGTTTTTTTCATTTTTAAATTTTGTGGATATAATCGTATTTATTTTTCTTTATACACAAGTTGGCAAAACCCAGTTTTTTAAGGAAAACAAATGAACAAATTTGTAATTCTCTTACGAAAAAATTAATGCCGCATGCAAAAATGTATTTTCCTTAATTACCTTTCATATGACATCCATATTTTGGAAATAGATTTAGGAGTTCTCAACTTATAACGATTTTATTAAAACCCACAGTAAATCTACATAAATTTATCTTGAAAACTAAACGAGATATCGATTTTTTATTTAAGATTTTCAATATATTTTGATGTGTTGTGTATATGTTTATAGTTATATATTTTTGTAAATACATATATATGTATGTATGTCGGATCTTTTTTCGGAGATATGTATAGTAGTCCGTACCTCAAAAAAAAGTTCACGGTACACCAGCGAATTCGAAGCATTTTTGCAAGGTAATTTCGAATAAAAATTTTTTTTTGGCCGAAAATAGAGGTCGCGCATTTGAGTTTTTCGTCATATCTGCGACATTTACAGTCCGATTTTAGATTATGATATATCAATGTTTTTGTCTTGATTTAATGATCCTTGACATCAAGTACCACGTTCTTGAACCCACCCACCAAATATCAGTTCCTACCATCCTAATGTACCACCCTAATATCAGAAAATTAAAGCTTGCAAAAAATTATTAAATTTTTCGAACAAAAGTATTTCGATTATTCCATTAGAACTATTTTTAAAAATGTTTTTAAAGTTTTTTACCGAACGTAGGGGTCCCGTTATTAAATTTTTCCTCATAAATTTGGTATTTAGAGTCGGATCTCAAAACATGATGTTTTTGTCTCGAGGAGACCAATTTTTTTTTTGCTCCAAAGGTCATTTACCAGATCTACAACATGAATTACAAAATTTAAAGTAAAATCAAATAAAGTGTATTGGAGCCGTTGCCCAGCATCTCGAAGAAGCTCCCCATAGAAGCATAGAATTTTAATCGACCATATTTCGACGTGATTCAAGGTTGGCTGTATTTGTGGCGGCTCTCGAGCTTAGATAAAATATGGCCCATGCGCTGTTTATCGGTGACCGCCATTGCAGATTCATGTATTACTTGAACAAAACGATCTGTGTTTTGAGAATGCCATGGGTAAGCTGTGAAAACAATTAAGTTTAGCAAAGAAAGTTATCAAATAAAGTTATTTTCTTGCACAACCCTTATCAGGTCGTTCAAGTATTACGTATCGCAATTTTGGAAGATATTTGACACTCCCCCCCCCCCCCTCTTCTTAAACGTTACGGTATCACCCAAGTGACCATGTTTACCTAAAAGTCACAATTATGTTGGGCAATGTAGCGGAAAGTCATTTCAGCTACTTCTGTTATGTTTTAGTAGCGTTTGCGATAATAATAATTTCAGCAACTGCCTAGGGGCTGAAAATTTCTAAATCCGGGGCTAGATGTAGGTCCGTTATCATTGATAACAAAACATTCAATTAAATTTTATAACTTTAGCGGAATAAAATATAGACGCATTTCCAACTGATATGTATCTCACAGGTAAAATAAATAGCAATAATAAAATACATTAAGAAAGTAATAACGGTATTATTCCAACTATCATTCGATTAGAGATCATTTTAGTACAACTAACTATAAATACCGAAGATATGACGAAAAATTTAATAAGGCGACCCCTCGGTAAAAAACTTTAAAAACATTTTTAAAAATAGTTCTAATGGAATAATCGAAATACTTCTGTTGGAAAAATTTAATGATTTTTTGCAAGCTATAATTTTCTGACATTAGGGTGGCACATTAGGATGGTGGGAACTGAGATCTGGTGGGTAGGTTGAAGAACGGGGTATTTGATGTCAAGGATCATTGGATAAAAAAGTTGGTCTACTCAAGACAAAAACGTTGATATATCATACTTTAAGATCGGTAAATGCCGAAGATATGATGAAAAACTCAAATGCGCGACCTCTATTTTCGGCCAAAAAAAAAAAATTTCTTTTTTCGAAATTACCTTGCAAAAATGCTTCGAATTTACTGGTGTACGGTGAACTTTTTTATTTGCCTGTAAGGTAGTACGGTCTAATGTATAGCCATCGTAAGTTGCTGATATAGCTTTTGTAAAACTGATTATAAGTTGGGAACCCCTGAGTGGATACCAAAAGTATGGATGTCAAGAAAGATAATGGCCTGAAATTTTTCCGAAATTTTGACCAATTATTTTACTAACAAAAGGTTATTTTTCAAAAAAATGTGTTAAAAACCTATACTTTTTTAGCATGACAGGAATGCTTGATTATTTTGCTTTAAAGTGATGTACAATTTGCATAGTTTTTTTTTAATTTTACCAATTTTTTTAAGAATATTATTGGTGAAAATTTCAGAAAATTTATCATATTTTCAAAGTTATAGGCTAAATTTCAAAACTAGACTTAACAGTCGTAGCGTCTGAAGGCAATTTGTATGACTACATGCTTGCTTTCATTGTTCATTTGCATTTGAGAACGAATCTTCAAATATATTTTTATGTAATTTTTTATTGTAAGAATGAATACTATATGTTACTGTTTGATACTAAACCCAGAGAGATTGACTTTTAACCCGGAGGCCTGGAAATCATACTCAAAACCCTGAGTCTCCGGGCGAAACCCTGAGTGTTGGCATCTTTATGGTTAATGCAGAAAATAAAATATACACTCACGGTCAAAAAAAAACGCCGATTTGAATTTCGCAAGAAGTTTCAAATTTTGATACGTAAAATAATATCTACTCTTGTTTAACGGTTTTAAGTTTGTTAGATACTGTTACTAGGGACAAGTTTTAAGTATTTTCAAAACTGTCCATCTAACAATAATAAACTCTAGGAACCTTTTCCAAATAAACACATAATTGCTAGTTTTATAATCAGAAATTACAACTTATTTATATGAAAAATTATATCGTTTTTTGTAGTTTTTTTTACGCATTTTTAATTTCTCACATATTCCTTAATTATTTATTTTTTATTTATTTCAAATAATACGGTAAAATTTATTTTAATACCGCGTAGGACCTATTTTTGCCTTGACGCTTTCCATTCGAAAAGGCATGCTCTCATAGAGTTTCCGTATTAATTCCATTAAAATATCGTTGTGCCAAGTGGATTCAATGATTTCCTTTAACTTTGGGATATTATTAGGGTTTTGTTGGCGCACTTTGCGTTTTAAAATGGTGGTGTTTTGGTGGCTGTTCAGCATAAACTGCGTCCTAGTAGTGTAGTGCTCAGTAATAGCGATTCTGCTTTGGATCAAATCTGTATTGCTCTGAATGTTAATGAGGGGAGTTTTATTTTTATGTGTATCATATATTCCACCTAATAGTCCTTTAGATTTATACATTTCTCATGTTGATAATGTTAATTTATTGGTTGGGGATAAGGTAGGTGATTGTCATGTATGTGTAATTGGGGATTTTAATTTGCCTAAACTTTGTTGGAATTATTTGCCTGATAATAACAATTGCTTAATTGCGTCGAATGCGTCTAGTGACACTGAATGTTATCTTATTGACAACTTTTTAGCGCTGGCCTATCGCAAATAAATGATCTTGTTAATAAACTAAATAGGATACTTGACCTAGTTTTTATTAGCAATAACATTAATTTCAATCTTGAAGAATGTGATGGCCCTTTCTCACCTTCTGATTCTCACCACTTACCTTTATATATTAGGGTTGAGTTTTATCAATTTCATAGTGCTAAACATATGCCTGGTAAATTGTATTATAATTATTTTGCTTGTGATTTTAACCACATAAATTGCTTAATTAATGAGATGAACTGGGAGGAAATTTTTTTTCCAGAAAAACACATCTGACAGTTTTATGACTTTTTTAAATGAAGTCGAAAATATTTGTATTGCGAACATCCCTAGATTTGTAAAAACATCCTATAAAATTCCGTGGCACACTAAAGGATTAAAAAAACTTAAAAATTTGCGAAATAAATTTTATAAAAAATATAGATTTAGTAACAATATTGAATTTAAAGAAAAAATACCTTCAGTATAAAAGGGAACATTCTTTTCTTGCTCAATATTTATACAATAATTATATTGGTCAATTTGAAGCTATTATTAAATTAAACCCGAAAGCTTTCTGGCGTGTTATAAAATCTAAAAAAAATTGTTCTAACATTCCTTTAAATCTTCATTTGAATGATAAATTTGCAACTTCATCCACTGATGCTGCTAATCTTTTTGCTGAATCATTTAAGTCAAATTTATGTAGATCCTGATGTTGACACTGATGCTTGCCATATATCTGAATTGGACTCATTCGTTGATTTTGGTTCGCTCATTTTATCAACCACTGATATAATCCAAGGGATTTCTAACCTTAAAGGATCTGATCACGGTGATATTAATGGAATATTTGCATTTTTCCTCAAACAATGTGCGCTTTCGATTGTCCATCCGTTGAAAATAATTTTTAATAAATCTCTTGCTGAGGGTACATTTATTAATGAGTGGAAAATAACTTCTGTTACTCCCATCTATAAAAATGGAAACAAAAATGATGTGTTTAATTACAGGCCTATTGCTAAAATTCCGACTATATCTAAGCTCTTTGAAAGTGTTGTTAAAGTTAAAATGACTTTTGCTGTCAAAAGCTTGATATCCTGCAATCAACATGGTTTTGTGACTGGTCGCTCAACAGTGTCAAATTTAGCTGTTTTACTGAAGATTGTCTTTCAGCCTTTCAAAATGGTCATCAGGTAGATACTATTTATACTGATTTTGCCAAAGCTTTCGACAAGGTTTCGCATAAAATTTTACTGTCTAAATTAAAGCAAATCGGTTTTCACTCAGCATTCCTGAAATAGATAGAATCCTATTTATCCAATAGGTTGTGCTAGTGCTAGTATAGGTTGATAATTGTAAATCTCAGCCGTATAAAGCCACTTCGGGTGTTCCTCAAGGAAGTATTTTGGGCCCATTATTATTTGCAATATTTATTAATGATATTCAGAGTTGTTTTGTTAATGCTAAATTTCTAATGTATGCAGACGATCTTAAATTTATGCTGTTATGAAAAGTTTAGATGATTCCTTAAAGTTACAGTCTGACTTAAATAGATTGTCTTTATGGTGTCAAAAAAACCGTTTACACTTAAATTTGAAGAAATGTTTTCAGGTCAAAATTTCAATTCTGCATTGACTATCACCTTGATAGTTGCACTCTAAAAAAAGTAACGGAAGTCACAGATTTGGGAATAATTTTTGACCACAAATTTACTTTTGTTAGTCATTACAATTACATCATATCGAAGTCATATGCGCTACTTGCTTTTGATAGGCGTAATAGCTCTGAATTTTCGGACCCATATACCTTAAAATTATTATATACGTCGATTGTTCGATCTAAAATTGAATATGGCGCTTTTATTTGGAGACCATATTATGCGATTCATATAAATCAAATCGAACATGTTCAAAAGGCTTTCGTTCGTTATGCGTTACGTTCTTTAAATTTTATTGATCCAATTCCGTCTTATAATGCAAGGTGTAAACTAATTAACCTCAAATCTCTTGAAAGTTGAAGAAGCATCCTTGCTTTAACATTTGTTTATGATATAGTCTGTGGTTTTATAGACTGTTCTTCCCTCTTATAGTCCATTGGATTTAATATTCCGGTAAGAAACCTGAGAAGTTCTGAAATCTTCCATATTGGTCTTTGCAGAACTAATTATGCTTCTAATGTCCCTATCGTTAGGGCTCTTAATGAATTTAATATGATATCTAGCTCCATAAATGTAGATTTTATCGATTCTAGAAATATTTTAAAGAAACTGTTAAATTCTATTTATAATTAATTTTTTATTATCTATGATTTAAGTTTAATTTATTTTTGATTCTAGTCAGTAACGAATTACTTTTGTGATCCATTGATTAAATAAAATGAAATGAAAAAATGAAAAATGAAAAAAAATGGCCCAAACATTCACAATGGGATTGAGGTTGGGGCTGTTACTGGGCCATGGACTGACTCAATTCCCAAAAAGTCCTTATATTCCTTAACCTATGCAAAAATAAATAGTTCATTATTGTAAATCTATCAAATAAAAATGTAAAAAATAATTATTGTGAGTGGGACACTTAAGTAGATAAGCAATGCCGGTTCTGGGACAAAATCGCGTGTATTTTCTTATGGGGCTAAAAATTCACAAAAAGTGTCTCAAAACAGTGTTGCCAAGTTTGTTTACTGGGTTAAATGAAAATTTTTTTATGGATGAAATGGTAACATTTTTAAAAAATGTTTGTATGGCAACCCTGTTTGGTATGTTTTTGGTAGGTCAAGTTGATATTGGGATGCGGTACAGTAGATTGTATGGGGAAATGAATGAATTTCATAAGAAGTTGCTGGTGGTAGGGTGAAAGCTTGTAAGTTTGATGTAAAGCTCACATTGTGTTTGATGTCTTTGCTAAAAGTTTAGAGTAAGCTTTGTGGTAGATATCTTGGAAAAAAGTTTGATAGGTTTGTGTCTTTGCTAAAAGTTTCAAATGAAGCTTGGATCGTGAGATCTGATTGATTGAAAAAAGCTTTGAAGTAAAATTCAGTTCCAGCAGTGTTGCCAGATTATATTTTTGGTTCAAAATTTTGGGGATTGTAGCTAGTATTTTGGGGAGGTTCTTACAGAAGGTTAGTTTTCCAGCGCCGGCATCCAGAGGCCGGAGGGCCGGGAGTGCGCCTCTGAGTTTTAAGGGCCGCCGCATTGAAATCTTTAGGCTGAGGCCGCCGCAGTCGGTTATATCATTATTTCGGTTATATTATTATTTACAAGTTGAACATGGAGCCGGTATTAGTTATTGATACGCAAGGGTTTTACGTTGATGATAAATTTGTTCCGAAAGAAATAAGCGTTTCTGGAATTGGTGAACAAATTAAAACGTTTCTTATTAAGCCCCCTTTTGAATATTCTAGATTGAGTAAAGAAGACAGAGCAACAACAGATTGGCTTTTTCATAATTACCATGGATTGTCATGGGAGGTATTCACATAAATGTGAATACAGAAAATAATCCTGTTATATATTTAAAAGGACTTGAAAAATCAAAATGGATACAAAATTTGATTGGAGAAGGAATAACTATTTTAAATTTAGATGAATTAAGTTGTTCAAATTTAAAAATTTTGTATAAAACTAATATGTATTTAAATGTTTGTGATTTTCATATGAAAAATAAGAAAAAATTTTATGTTTGTGCTGAAAAAAATGTAATTTTATTAAGAAATTTTATTAAAGAAAATATCCTATCATAATTCAAAACATTTTGAAATCATGTTTTTAAGTTATAATACTTACTTGTAAGTTTTATCTTTTTAATAAATCTAATAATCATAAGATTATTTTTGTTTTATTCTGTTTTATTCGAAGGGATAAAATATAGTTACATTTCTATTTTTGAATTTTATTAATGCATATAATTTGTGATTAGTATATATTTTGAACAATGCTAGCTTATTAAACGGATTATAAAATCTTAGTTTTGACTTCATCATAAAACAAAAGTCATTTTCATGGTTTTCAGTAAAATATTTATCCATTAAAAAGTTAAATATAATTTCGATGTCCACACACTTAGTCAACGCCATTATAAAATCCTGAGGATATGTTGTCCACAATTCTGAAAATTTCTCGTCCAGCTCATCCTCCCGAACACCAGAAAAGTAGTCCTCAGCCTCTAGTTTAAATGTTTCTTTGTTGAATGTAAGCTCGATCATTGCAAATATATTTTCTCTACAAGTAAGTTTTAATAGGGAGCCGTAATCAATGATGTGATCACTATCAGGTAATGATCTGGTCACTATCAGATAACGATCTGCTTTATATCAGGTAATGATCTGATCACCATCAGGTAACGATCTGCTTTATATCAGATGACCTGCTTTATATCAGATCATTACCTGATAGTGATCAGATCATTACCTGATAGTGACCAGATCATTACCTGATGGTGATCAGATCATTACCTGATATAAAGCAGATCGTTACCTGATGGTGATCAGATCATTACCTGATATAAAGCAGATTGTTACCTGATGGTGATTAGATCATTACCTGATATAAAGTTCATCATCTGTAAACAAAAAACTATATAAGGTGACTGATTTTGTTGATTTATTAGTATGGGTAATTACGGCTCCCTATTAAAACTTACTTGTAGAGAAAATATATTTGCAATGATCGAGCTTACATTCAACAAAGAAACATTTAAACTAGAGGCTGAGGACTACTTTTCTGGTGTTCGGGAGGATGAACTGGACGAGAAATTTTCAGAATTGTGGACAACATATCCTCAGGATTTTATAATGGCGTTGACTAAGTGTGTGGACATCGAAATTATATTTAACTTTTTAATGGATAAATATTTTATTTTTTATTTATGATGAAGTCAAAACTAAGATTTTATAATCCGTTTAATAAGCTAGCATTGTTCAAAATATATACTAATCACAAATTATATGCATTAATAAAATTCAAAAATATAGAAATGTAACTATATTTTATCCCTTCGAATAAAACAGAATAAAACAAAAATAATCTTATGTTTTTTAGATTTATTAAAAAGATAAAACTTAAAAGTAAGTATTATAACTTAAAAACATGATTTCAAAATGTTTTGAATTATGATAGGATATTTTCTTTAATAAAATTTCTTAATAAAATTACATTTTTTTCAGCACAAGCATAAAATGTTTTCTTATTGTTCTTATGAAAATCACAAACATTTAAATACATGTTAGTTTTATACAAAATTTTTAAATTTGAACAACTTAATTCATCTAAATTTAAAATAGTTATTCCTTCTCCAATCAAATTTTGTATCCATTTTGATTTTTGAAGTCCTTTTAAATATACTTATAACAGGATTATTTTCTGTATTCACATTTATGGTCAGATAATCATGAAGATCTTTTAGAGATGATTCTCCACCCTCCCATGACAATCCATGGTAATTATGAAAAAGCCAATCTGTTGTTGCTCTGTCTTCTTTACTCAATCTAGAATATTCAAAAGGGGGCTTAATAAGAAACGTTTTAATTTGTTCACCAAATCCAGAAACGCTTATTTCTTGCGGAACAAATTTATCATTAACGTAAAACCCTTGCGTATCAATAACTAATACCTGCTCCATGTTCAACTTGTAAATAATTATAGCCAACTGCGGCGGCGGCCTCGGCCTAAAGATTTCAATGCGGCGGCCCTTAAAATTCAGAGGCGCACTCCCGGCCCCCCGGGCCCTGGATGCCGGCGCTGGAAAACTAACCTTCTGTAAGAACCTCCCCAAAATACTAGCTACAATCCCCAAAATTTTGAACCAAAAATATATTCTGGCAACACTGCTGGAACTGAATTTTACTTCAAAGCTTTTTTCAATCAATCAGATCTCACGATCCAAGCTTCATTTGAAACTTTTAGCAAAGACATCAAACACAATGTGAGCTTTACTTCAAACTTACAAGCTTTCACCCTACCACCAGCAACTTCTTATGAAATTCATTCATTTCCCCATGCAATCTACTGTACCGCATCCCAATATCCACTTGACCTACCAAAAACATACCAAACAGTGTTGCCATACAAACATTTTTTTTAAAATGTTACCATTTCATCCATACAACAAATTTTCATTTAACCCAGTAATCAAACTTGGCAACACTGTGTTGAGACACTTTTTGTGAATTTTTAGCCCCATAAGAAAATACACGCGATTTTGTCCCAGAACCGGCATTGCTTATCTACTGATCGAATTCAGCGTCGTGATGAAATAAATTGGAGATGAGAATATCATTTCCACTCGAATTTATTAAACATCTTCGCAACATTGTGTTTTTTAAATTTTTCTATAAATATTACCACGGGATGTACCTTAGCGAGATATGTATGTGAACTGGTTCCGCCCGTTCGGATTTCCTCTCGCAGCACTCGTGCGTCTCACCAGTCCTATCCTTTTTCTTCATACCGGTACTTAGCAGAACATCGCACTATGGTAGTAGCTCGTTCCTAGGCCGCACAATTATGTTGTGAAAAGTTCCAAAGAACATTTTCCCCGACAGCTGTGACACCGCTAAGTTCAAGAAAAATGTTCACCAAGACTACTCCACTTATTTCCCTTTCACTATAATCTTTCTCGTTTTTGTTCAAAACAACACGTTGCATTGCAATTATAGGGGATATTATCCGGGTGTTAGTTTCTGCCAAAAACCAAAATAAAATAAATACTTTAACAGTTTTTTTTTTCATTGTTATATTTTTTTCTTTTTATACATTTTTGTATTAATATGTATTTGTAGATTCAGTTGTAACATACATAGCTTTAATAAAAACAAAATAGCTAAATAATATTGTAACATATATGTATGTTATGTACATATGTATGTACGATATGCATTTGTTTATTTATATATTTTTATTGCATAGCTTTAGTTATAAATCTTTACTTGGTAACATAAAATGTTTTATTTACAAATTTTTATGTGATATTATCATTAAAATATATTTATGCATATGTATATAAATATATGTGCATATATGTTAAACAAAACAAAAACTTTTCACATAACAGAAACTAAATAAATATTTAAAAAATTATTTGTCAATATTATTGACAATATAACATATGATGGATTAAAGTTGTTGAAAACTGAATTTTTATATTTTCTATATATTGTGATGAAATGGGACGGTTTTGATGGTAGATACAAAAGCTTTAAAGTGGATGGTGTTCTTTGAGGTTTGTGAGATAGTTAAAACAATTTGAAATTTGAGACACGTACATACACGTATATTCACTTAAAAATTAACAGCTACTTAGTAGGTATGGTAAAATGTAAATAATTTAAATGAAAATTTATTTACATAAATTTTACGAATACACAGTGGCTTATAAATTAACGGAAAATATAACTACATATTATGAGAGTACAAAAAATTTTAAAAATTATTTATATATGTAGGTATGTGTATATGTAAACTTTTAAAATCTAAGTAACAAAATTTTTATTATACAAATAATACTATTAAATTGTTTTTGCTCAGCTGTTTTCTCACAATAAAACTATATAGGAAAAATATTAAATTGTAGATTCTTAGAGAAACTAGTATACGTTTTAGTTTTTTATGCATTTTTGTTTTTAAAAAATCTTACTTTACAATATATAATTTGATTTGTGTATGTATGTTGTTTCAAATATATCTATGTCAAGTTTGAACTCAAACATATAAGCATTTATGTACGTGTAACAGATTATAAACTCAGATTAGACATCTGTATAATCTCTGTATTTGTGCTGCAGGTTTTTGATACTTTAGCACCGGTTTACAACCGGTTTGCATATACATACATATGTACATAATTTACCGTTTTGTAAAACCTTATTATACTATATATGTGGAGGACTCTAACCTATTTTATATATAATGGAACGGCAGGAACCACAGCATTGTTTTCGTATTATTTCGTTAAATATCTATGTATGTTTATTAATCAAGAGTTGTTTTCAACAAGAAGAAAATGTTTAATGTTTGTAATTGTTGTTGCAAACACAAGGCCGTACGCAGAAAATAAATAGTTTCGGTTCAGGTTTAAGAATCATATACTTTTTTAGTATGGTCCTCTGGACCCCTCCCCCCAAGGACGGTCTTGTGCGTACAGCGCCAAAGTTTCAAATGTATGATTTATTTGAGAAAAATATTTTTTTATTGTGTTTTTACTCGGTTGCAGGTACAAAAGAGATTTATATAGTTGTAGATGCATATATGTTAATATTTAAAATATTTTATTCTATTTGTTTCATTTAGTTGTACATGCTTATATGTATATATGTACACATGAATAATTTTTTTTGTAGTTCCTTATACTAAAAGTATAGCAATTTTTTTCATATTAGACTTAACGTAATTACAAAATTTTTGTTTGAGTATTTAACTATACACATTCGATGTTACCACTAATGAAAACTTTTTGGGTTAGTATTTAGACTTTACTTTTATTACACTCTTTTTTTCGAAAAATAATTTCTCCAACTATTCTTTTCCTTCCAAGCAGAGACAAAAAAAATTTATTATATATTACAGTTGTTCGGAACCATGGTTATCCGAAATTTGCTGTCGGTATAGAGTGCTGCCCCTTGTATTCCGGAAATTATAAAAAAGGAGTACCTCGTAATCCGTCGTTCAATCCGTACCTTGAGAGAAATCTAGTTTCTATAGATAGGCGAAACAAAAATAACATTTAACTGGCTTTCTTTTGAGAGTTAAAACTCGTACCTTTGGCATGTTGTAAACTTTACAAAGCAAAGCATCAATTCGTGACATGAAGTTAGGAAAAAATGGCAAAAATGCAGATTCGTGAGTATGGCGTTGTGGTAGCGATATGTAATTGGCATGACGGATTACAGAGTTCAGTGGATTACCGCGGGTCGACTGTATATACAAGAGTACTGCTTTGATAATTTTGAACTATTTCGTATTGGTTTGCGTTTATCGACTTTGTGAGAATTGTAGCCATTGTTTGACCCTAAATTTGGTTTCAGCCCCTGTCCTCAAATCTTTTGTAATTGAAATTTTTCAATTTAAGTAAATGTCGACAAAATGTAAGCTCAAAAAATTCGATGAATCGAAGAATGCATGTACATATCTATACATATGTATATATCAATGTATGTTGAAAATTTTTAAGAAAGTCGGAAAAATCAATAACTGTCAATACTTTACTAAAGAGCCAGAAAAATATTGAGTACTGTGGAAAAAATCGAAATAGAATACAATATAGTAATAGCAGTAGGCAACAGTAGTGTAAAACAAACAAACTCATTTTTCAAACGTTACAACAAAAGGATACCATAGTTATACTTTAATTTCGTTCATAACATTTTTAAAGGTATAATTGAAAGTCGAATTTATATATAGAATTAATAAATGTACATACATATGTAAATTGCAACTTTATCAACCTATGTGATGTGAGTAATAGTACATAACAGGAAAGTAACTACATTACGCTCGCCATTAGGGAAAATATATATTTGCAGCATGGTATCCCAAAATAAGTCACTTTTGAGGTCTTAGTGATTGCAATTATGTATATGATTACTCACATCTAATCAATAATAATAATATCATTATTATGTTTCAAGTATTCGCATGCTCATGCTCCTGAATTATTAAAGATCGTTTAAAATCTGAAAATCTTTGCCTTTTAATTCATTTTTGTTTTTCCTGTTCCACACATACATATGCACGTACCAAAAAAAAATATTATCTTTGCTTTTTACATCCCTAATGTAATGTAATGAAAAATTTTTTAATTTTACTATTAGTTTAATATTAACTAAAAACAATCCGAAGTGAAAATACAAAATTGGTACAAGGGTGAATAAAATTATCCAAAATCTGTGATGCTTGTTTGACCCTACTACGTCCAGCTTAAGACAAAATTATATTAATAGCAATGTTTTATTTGCCATCTATATATAGCTACCAACGAAAGTTGTATGGATTTGCGGACAGTACTGTATAGGGATACAAAAAGTTAAGAAATATGTTTTTCAGTATTTTACAGGTGTAATAGGAAATTTTTAACAAAATTTAATAAAAAAAATTAATTTTTCTCCAATTTTTGACAATGAAATATTGAGATTTTGAAACCCATTTAGCAACCTAGTTTTATAGGAGTATTTTTCTTAATGTGTATATTTTCGAATTTTAATCTTCCCAAAGAATTTGAGAACATGGTGTTTTTCGACATACTCGTACTTTAATATGCACATGTACGAGTATGTACATATATGTGTACTTTTGTGTAGTATGTTAAATATTAACATCGATGTTTTTTTAAGTTTAAACATAATTTTGAATATGGAATGCGACTTCCTTAATTCTACATAACTATATAGAGAAATATATATGTATGTATGTATGTATGTATGTAACAATTTGATTGCAAAAGTACAATATTTATTATTCCTATCTTCACAATTTTATCAGTGTTTTTTGAAATCCAATGAGATCGTAATTTTTTTCAGAATATATATGTATGCACATATCTATTTTTAATAATTTAACACATTTTTTTTATTAAATTAAATAGGAAAGATACATTTACTTAACTTTTTTCTTTATCGAAAAAGTTTGTTTATATTTATTTAACGTTAACCCACACGCCCACTCATACACACTTAAAATTCTTACACAGCTCAACTCTGTCTCTATCGATCTCTCTCCTGTGTGCAAAGCCATTTTTAATGCCAGCAAAAATATTTTTTTTGTTTGTCGAAAATTTTAAATTTCCAACGCAGCAACTTTGCTTTAGCTGTTTTGCATCACTAGTGTCTTAGTTTTATTGTACTGCCGCAGTTGCTGCAGTGGGTCTTGTTGCTGTCATTATCATTTTAATGCTGGCCACTTCACTTTCCAGCCGTGCTAACTGGGATTTCAAAATATGCTCACGTTCGGCTGCTGTGACAATGCTCTCATTGTTGCCTCCTGCTGTTGTCGCCGCTGCCGCTGCAGCCACTACTGTATTCGCGCAGCTATCTGCGGAACTAGATAGAATAATTTTGCGTTGAAACCACTCGCGGCTACTGATCGATATGCCGGAGTCCCGTTCATCACCGGAGTTATCGCCGTTATCACCCCATGATGGTGGTGATAAGCGGCAGCTGCTGATTGGCTCCTGCTTAATGTGCTGCAGCGCAAGTAACGCCGTTGCGGCGGCGTCTTTATCTCCAAGATGTGATTTGTGACGCAACTTTAGTGGCAGACTATTATTACCATCGTTGTTGTTGACTGCATTACCACTAGCAGCCGCTGCACTGTTTGCGATAGCATTTGTGGAAGTTGCATCAGATGCTGCATTTACTGTGGAGTGCGCTGCATTTTCGACCTCTTCGTCATCGGCTGACATGGCACCAGAACACACAGAGGAAGATAAGCTGGATGATGTTCCTGATGACGATAGCATTAGTTCGTAGCTGCTCGGAGATGAGGCGCGTCGCGAAAGATTTAATACGCTGGCTGCTACAGCAGCACACGTGTCGCTGTAGATGGGTGAGCCTCCTATAGAGGAAGTTGTAGATGATTGCGATGAACAGCCAGCGTCAGTAGCAGCACCAACATTTACACCGATAAATGGAGCCGGATTTGGCGGTGTCAGTGAGGTGGCGCGCTGACAGAGATTCAGCTTATGGTGATTTAGTGCAGTAGTAGCTGCAGAACTTTTTGTTGCAGAAACCGTGACTGCAGCGGTATAGTTGTATACGTGCTGTTTATGTGTAAATGGATGTGATTGTGTTGCGGGCTGGTAAAGTTCATGTTGAGTAGCACCCGTGTGTAAGTTGCTTGCACTACTCACGACGCCTGTGTTTCCGTTATTTGCATTAGCGGTTATAGCACCAACGACAGCTGCAACTTTGCGAAGATTATCAATCTCGTCTCCGGTCACATTGACTTTGCGATTGAGCGCCTTCAAAACTTGTAGATTTTGCAGCGTGGCATTATGGTTGTGGTGATGGTGAGCAGTATGATGAAACTGCTGACTGTGGCTGCCATGTAGTTGAGCTTGGTGCTGATGATAAACTGGCTGAGCTTCATCAAGCAATGGCGATGATGTCGTAGAAGCAGGTGAATGAGGAAGATTAGGTAAAGCTGGCGATGTTCTTAAGTATCCGCTGCTTGATTCGCACGTATCTGCTGTAGTGGACGACGTGAACAGTACTTGGTTGCTGACATACGGGTGCGCTAAACTCTGTTGTTGCAAAGATGGTGGCGGCTGCTGTTGTGCTGCATAGTGCTGAACCGAGCTTTGGTTGCCTAAGAGAGGCACATGGTTGCTGTGCAAGTGCGGCATAGCAGCCGAGTGTGCGAGATTGTTGTTTTTAGAAATGTGCTGCTGCTTGCCGAGAGTAATAAACTCACCGGCACTCAGCTTTCCATTAGCTGATGACTGCTGCTGTTGTGATAGCAGCTGCAGCTCTGGCTGGGGTGTAGCTGTATCATTGGCATTGTAAACAGTAGTAGACACCAAACTGTTGCTATTACTGCCATTACCAACAGCAGTAACTGACCCATTTGTGGCGCTCAGCTTAACGCGTTTAGTAATGCTCAGAACCTGCTCGCTTGTGGGTAATGACGCCATTATCTCTTCAACGCTCACCAAGTTTTCACCCGATATATTAAACTTATCCTTAATTGCATCAAGTTGCGCTTTCAACACGTGATTTTCCTTCGTCAATTCAACAACGCGCTGCTCTAGCACCATGTCATTGTAACGCCGCTTTTCACGGCTTCGCTTCGCGGCTTCATTATTGCGCCGACGCCGGTCCCAGTAGCTATCGTCCTTTTTATTGTCCGGAATAAATTCACGTTGCTTGCGTTGAGTAAAAAGTTCCTTGTGCTGTTGCTGTTGCAGCTTGGTCATGTGCTGCATTTCGTAACTGGAGCCATTAGGCGAGGCACCACCGCTTCCATATTTACTGCAGCTGCTGCTAGAAGAATTACTGTTCATATGATGGACGTGTTCAGACATGCTGTTACCGCCATCACTCGATTGGGGACTCATCGGTTCATGTAGGCCGCTTAGCAGCATGTTGTTGTTGTTATTGTGTATGCCTAAAAAATTGAAAAAGATAATGAAATCAAGTTCTGAATATGAAATATCTTTTGGATATTTTTCGACTTTTTTTACATTTAAAGTACCTACTTCTAAAAGGGTTTAATAAAGTATTTTCTTACCGCTTAGTGTGCCGTTTGTGCTACTGTTAAGCGACAGGGCTGGTGAAATACATGACATGTGGAGATGCTGGTGCTGATTATGATGGTGCAAGCCGTTGCTTTTGTTGTTATTCATCTTTATTGGGTCGGTTATTTTTGTTGCTTTTGTAATTGCAGTTGTGATTGTTATTGGCTTATTGTTAATGCCTAATGTTGTGTCCGGCATATCTGAGTTGATGTAATGCTGATTCGGAGTCTCACCGTTAATGGGTGAACCAGTTGAGTGTTGGCGTGCCACGAATTCTGCTACCATAGTTCGCTGTTGTTGCTGGTGCTGTTTTTTTAAAAATTCTGCAAAAAAAAAAAAATTACATATATAAATTAGATTATTAGTCGAACCGACGTTACATTTTTTTATCCGCACTAATTCAAAATTTTATAAGGGTGGATAGAGAGCTAAGTTTCGAGATAACAGTAAATTAACCAGTAATCTCTACGGTTACAAACGGTTTTCTTCGACATTTTGTATTTGAAGTCTGAAAGGTTTGGTGTCTGAGTCACAGTTGTTTCTCATAATAAGACAAAAACTACTTCAATTAACGCTAAGTGCAGCACCATTCCTTAATTCTCCATGAAACATTTTGGTCAAATTTTTTGAAAAAATGTACATACTAGACAAACGACTGAGAACTTTTTGATACATTTTAAATTACAAAAAAACATGCTAAGGAATTGAATAAATGAAGAACAAATTGTAAAAATATTACATATTCTTGAATTTTACTGCAACATAGATTAGCCTTAGACTTTTGTTGTTTGAGGACCCCCCTTTATTTTTATAAGGAATATAAAAAATTGTCATTTGTCCCGTATGTTAATTTTCTAGAAAATTTGTCTAAAAAGCTCCATAGGAGGGTTAAATAGTGGTGCTAGAGAGGTATGGTATTTAAAATAAGGTGTTGTCTTTTCTTGATTAACAACTTGGCTTCAGATACCATATCTCTCAGAACGATATTCTAACTAATAATACGGCTACCAATAGTGGTACTATTTAAAAAATGGAGAGTTAGTTACCTCATAAAACTCATTGGCTTTATGGTTCTAGCTCTATTACTTAGTTATTAGATTTGTAAGTACTACTCCAAATGAAATCTGTTAAACACCCAGTAACCCATAGGGTGTTTGAAATAGACTCATCCCTCCCATACAATTTTTTTTACTAACAATGAACCAAGGAAAGTCATTTTCCAGATTGTGCTTCAAAACCAGACCACTCTGTACATATAGCTTTTGGTCCTCCATAACGCATTGACTTTCGGTCAGTGTTATTATATGGGCTTCGTTATACTCAAAGAAACAAGCATTTCTTTTGAGAGAAATTATGTTTCATTGAAATTGATTGAAATTGTAGTATAGCAAGTAGTGATGTGTCAACTCGGAAATATTCCAAACCGAGTTGAGCGAGTTGAAAATTCACCCAAACCGAGTTCAATCGAGTTGATCAAGTTGAAAATTCAGCGAAACCGAGTTGAAAATTCAGCGAAACCGAGTTGAAAATTCAGCGAAACCGAGTTGACCGAGTTGAAAATCCAACGAAACCAAGTTCAACCGAGTCAACTCGAGTTACCTAAACCGATTTTGTAGGAAAAATATGAGTGTTCGTTTCATTTAAAACAATGTTATAAGCACGGTTGCCACTTTGGTCCAATTGGACCAAAAGTGGTCCCTTTTTCCACGTTTGGTCCGCTGGTCCTTCTTTGTTTTTGATTTGGTCCTTTTTGAGAAGTGTTAAAAAATAGCATTCGTAAAAATGTCGGTCATTACTTATATATAAATGCGCAGTTGGTAAACGGCCGCACCACTTTTTCTCAGCCATTACACAACATAATCGCTTAATTTTTTTTTTTGTTGGAAATGTTGTGTAGAGAAGGGGGGACATGTATACTTATTTTTTCAATAGTAGGCGGTGCTACGCCCCTAACAGGAAAAATTGTTTTCACTGCTAAGTTAATTTACCGATTTTGATGAAATTTGGTACATGTTGAATCCTAGAAAAAGGTATTTGTTTTAAAGTGTACGTTGGCACGTCCCCAATAGGAAAATATGTTTCTCTGCTAAGCTAACGGTCCGATTTTGATAAAGTTTGCTGTGGAGATAGAGGCCACGCCTTAAACTGTAAATAACGCAACGGCACCGATCGCCGACCGAGTTCATATATCCGACCGCTTTAAAAAACTCTATAAAAGTCAATCAATTTCCCGCGCAAAGTTTACGAAAGTGAACGCATTTCATTCTTTCAATATCGATACGTCAACTGTCAAAAAATCATTTAAAAGCTTCAACGGATTTTTTGTCAGTTGAGTCTAAAAAAAGATAAAAAATGAGTTTCAAGTTTATCGAATTTTTAGCAGAAATAAACTGAGCTGTAAATATTTTAATATTTTATTGTGTGCATATATATATGTTTATCATAATTACAAAGTAATTACCATTTTTTAATTTAATTTAAAAGATTTGTGAAGTGATTAAAAACGGGCAGAATGTGGTTACGTAAAAATTTCCTACGTTCCTCATTCCGACTATTTGTCCGGTAACAGGATTTTAAGCTTCGTAAAAAAAGATAGTTTTTGTATCTAGTTAGACTAAAAACGTATAATTTTTGTTAGATTATTCAATCTATACATTATTCTACGATGTCGAACGTGTATATGACCTAGTTTAAATTAATAAGATTTGCCATAATTTGACATGAAACTTTTACGTTTTTACCTTATTTTCCTGTTTGCACACATAATTGCTATATTGATTTAGGTTTTAAATTTACGTTAACATGCCTAATAGTACGGGTTGCATATTTGAGGTCATACTAAAACTTTAAATGGGCATAACTTCGCAAAAAATAATATTCAATCAAATCGATGAACGGTATAATTCCTTAATTACTTTGAAAAACAACATATTTAATCGGCAACCAATTCCGCAATTTGAGGTCACTCCGACTGCATGGTTTGAGATGGATTTGGTCTTGCAATTAACTTTGGAAACTTACATTTCTTGAGCAATTCGCTGCTCATTGTTCGATTTCTTCAAAAAAGTCCTTTCAATTTGTTATAAAAAAAAACTAAGAAAACTTCGCAGCCACACGTGTTTCTAACTATGGTGTGAAGCATGGTATAATAATATAAGGTAAAAGCAAATTGTCAAAATTTGAAAATACAACACTGAGAGAGTGGTTCGGCAAAAGTCAAAATTATATAAAAATAAAATAATTTTCTTGTTGACAAAATTATTACGTGTTCTTTAAGATTTGCTGAACTCGAAAATAAAAGAGAAAGAGGCAAAATTTGTCAGTGCACTAACCATGTTAATTAAAATCATGGTGTGAAGTATTGCGTATGGTAAAATGTCAAAAATTTTGATGTGCCAACTTGGAAACATTACAAACCGAGTTGAGCGAGTTGAAAATCCACCCAAACCGAGTTGAACCGAGTTGACAGAATGAGTAAATATCTCAACTCGAGTTGACTATATTTAATATAGTAATTTCCATGAGATGTGTAAATATTATTTTCACGATAAAAATTGTATAAAACAATTACACATTTTAACATAGAATTCTCATATAATAACAGGTAAAAACATATATGTATGTACAAGAAAAATTTTCAAGAGCCATTTAGGACTTGGGATTATAGTTTCACTTTAAAAGTTGTTGTTTATTTTTGTGATACTTTTTAAACAATTTAATCTAATTGAAAATGATCACACAAATACTTCTGTTTAACTCCACAGAGAACATTGGCACCGTTCTTGTACAATGTACAATGAAAGCAACAAAAAAGTTATATCGAATCATGAGCACCGATGGATGAGAAACTTAAAAAAATACAGATTAAGTGAGTGAATTTACACTCATAAGTTTGTAAATTTCTCTATATCGTTGTAAATTACACATTATGTGTAAATATACACGTTTTGTGGAAAATACTTTAAGTTTTTATGGAAACACATGAGCTGTGCATTTAAACTCATGTGGTAGTATTAATACAAATTAAAATATATAATTTTACTATAATTAATATAGCGATTCCACACATTGCTGTTTCTATTTCTTAGAGTGTAGATCAGGCTGCCATAAGTTATATGAGTAGAAAATTTCAGCTTTCCATAGTTTAGCCCAAATTTCATACAAAAAGTATGGGGTCATTTATAAAGTAGCACTATTTCATTCTTTAAATTCAAGGTAATCTCAAAGCCTAGAAAGGTCAGAAAAAAAGACAATCGATCATCTCTTAATTCGATAAATTTTTTTTTCCAGCAAAAATGTTAAAATCGACTGCTCAAAGTGAAGTCCAATGAAGCTCAGCTTTCACACAATCTTATTAAAGAATTTAATGGCAACAAATTTTGATAAATTGTAGCGTAACAAAGGTTCGACTTATAGCGTAGAGACCAATTTCATCAAATTGTCAATACAACGTTTAACATTAGTCTGTTATATTGATGTTTCCTTATTACAATAAAATACGTCAACTTGAAAAAGAAGAAAAAATAAAATGCACTAAAACACTTCCACGAATTTTTTCTACAAGAAATAATTTTTTTCAGTGAATCGCTTTTCGGCAAAGGCTCATGAAATAGTGAACAAAAATGTATGTACATTTTTCTGTTAGTTTACTGGTTTCCGAGTAAAAAAAACTAACAAAAAATAAACTTCATTGCTTGATGGCACGCTACACTAAGCTAAAATAAAAGTTCCTTAACGTCAAAATAATTTTGTTTTTCTTCGATTAAAGGAACTTGTGAAAGCATTAAAAAATTCATTCAGTGTATTTTTTTTTTTTTTTTTAAGCTTTTGATGTAATAAACAAAAGAACGAGTTGTTTTTCTTTAAACCTTGCTAGTTTTTGAGCAAAAACAAATGGCTTTTTATTTAAAAGTTTTTAAAAAAAAAAAAAACATTGATATATCACGCCCTTGATCAACAAACTTTAGCATATAAGGGACAGTCTAGTGTCGGTGACTTGATAAATAAAACTATCACAATATGTATACTTTGTTACATTAAAATAGCAGAAAATTGTTATTATGTATTAATTTGTGAGAGCACCCCATTTTTCTAATTTTTTTTTTTCATATATTTTTCAACTTACAATAACTTTTTTTTATTTAATATTGACGATTAACATATCAACAAGTCGTATTAAATTTTTTTTTTTAATCTGAATTTCAATAAATAAATAATTTTTTAATAAAAATTTTATGAACTTACATTAAAAAAACGACTGTTGCAGCCGGATCCGAACCCGGGTCTCTTTGTTTCAAGTTTCACAGTCTTAACAATTCATCCACTAACTCGAGTGCTTCGGTGCATTAATATGAATATAATCAAAGACCCAAACCTTGTTTATTTTATCAGCAACACAAAAAAACAAAAAAAAAACTACATTGGCACTAAAGTGCTTACTTTGTGAGATCTATTTTATTTCACTTAGTAAATAGACGATAAGACGTTAACACTAATTTTTTTCAAGTTGTGAAAAACCACATTATATCTTCACACATACTTATTTCTTGTTCCACTGTAGATGTTGAGGTTTTTATTGTTGTTACAGTAGGATTTTCCTCTAAAAGTAGCAAATTTTTTAATGATCCTGTTTTGGCGGCGTTTTTCCACAAATTTGTTTTGGGTAGAATCAATTGATCGCGTTGAAATGTGCAAATGATGGACATTTTAAAGTTTTCTTTTTTTTATAAGAAACAATTGTTGCAAACGTTAAGCCGGCTACATTGTCGCAGGCGATGGATTTGGGTACATCGCACACTTTTGCCACTATAATGGCAGTATGTACAATGTTTATGTTAACTTTTTCTATATGTTTTAATTTAATTAACTTTTAAGTTTTTTTTAATTTAATATTGAATTTATAGCACCAAATAGTAAATGTTGTATTTTTTAGGTTGTCTTTTTTTATCACTTTATCTCAGTTGTAAACTTGTCACATTGTTTTTTTCTTTAAGTAGGTATGTAAATATATTATTTATTTTTCAATTTATATATAGTTTTTTGTTTGTAAGAACTTGTAATAAATTAGTGATAAACAAAGAAATAACTACGACAAATTTATGAATCCGTTCTAACGTAGTCTGCGCGTCAATTTTGCGTAAGCAAATGAAGTTTTTTATTTATTGTAAGAGCGCGCAGTATTTTGCCAACCGTTAGCTTTAGCGTTCAAAACGCAATTGAAATTGGAAAAGCTTTCACGCTCAAACTTTTCTTTTTGCCCGCTAGCGTAATTGCGGTCACGTTGCGGCAATGCTGTGGCGCGTGAAAGTTAGATCGAGTGGGAGCAGCTGTTGATGAAAGTAGCACCCTCTCCTCATCCGCTACTTAACAACTGAAATAACAAGAAAGCAAGCAACCAAGCAACAGCAACAAGTTGTAAGTGTCTTGCAACACATCAACAAAAAGATTGAAGGCAGCAGCAGAAGCAGTAACTATATATTTAGAACAACGGTCAGCATCGTATAGCACAATTTTGCGCTCTAACATCACACGCATTCTCATGCTCTATCATTCAGTTGTCGAAAAACCATTGACAAAGAAACATCGTGTGGGGATGTAGCTCTGGCCGTCGTTTGTGCACATAGAGTAATTTTCTTACAGCAATGACAAATGACACAACGTTATTAAATGCACTTTGAAATGTGTCTTTTCGTTGTATTTTAATGTTTTCCTTTTAAAAACATCTAAAAAAGTAAGCATTGCACTCTAAATTTAAGACTCTAAATAATTCTTGTAAAATTATTTTATTTTCCACTTTCTGCCACAACATTCATTTCGCAAACGATTTCTGCTTAGAATTTCTTTCGGTGCATCCTCTGTTCTTTCACCAACACTCTCACACTTTTAATTTTGCCGACCCTTGAACTAGAACGAAATTCAAGTGCGCATTAAAAAACAACAAATGAAATGCAACATCCCAATGTGCACAAAAACGGATGCGGGTCTGTTACGGACTCGTTTTCTTAAAACTAAAACGGACTCCTTTTTTTAAATAAAACGGATGCGAGCCGGACTCATTTTTTTAAACTAAATCGGATCCGTTACGGACTCGGAACAGACTTCTTATACGGATCGGTTCCGGACTCCTTTTTGGTAAACAAAATGGATCCATTCCGAAGTCGGTTTTAGTAAATAAAACGGATCCGTTCCAGATTCCGATTCTGATACGATTCGGATACGAAGTCGTGAGTGATTCGCCTCCAAAAAACAGGAAGGATCGTCCGCGCTGTCGGATCCGTTTCGAACGCGGAACGGACTTCATATTCGGATCCGTTTCGGATTGGTTTTTTTTGTTAAGAAAACGGGGAAGCTCCTGGTTCAAACCCGGGCGACGGCATAATTTTTTTTTATTTTTTTTAATTTTTTAATTTAAAGGTATTTAAAAAACAAAAAGAAGTAGAGAACTGTATTTGCCTAAATTGAAAATATCTTGAAAGCTGCCTTTTATGTTAATAATAAATAACGAGTCCGTTATGGATCCGTTTTTTTTTTAATAAAACAGATTCGATCCGGACTCGTTTTTAATTATTAATATAAAAGCCAGTTTTCAAGATATTTTCAATATATACTTATATAGTTCTTTTTTTTGTTTTTAAATACTTTCAAATTAAAAAATAAAAAAATTATGTCGTCCCCGGAATTTGAACCAGGAGCTTCCCTGATTAAACAATGGTTGTTACATGAGCAGTTTAACGACATCATTTTAATATGTCTTAAAAATGCTGTCGGTAGCTGAGTTGGGTAAGATGAGCATCTTTGAACAGTGGCATGACGCAGGACGCAGGTTCAATTCTGTGATTAGGTGACAGTTAAAAAAAAATTGAATTTCTCCTTTGAAGTTTTAAAAACGTATTAATTACATTAATAAACAATAAGTAACAACAACAGTATTAGAAAAATAGATGGGAAGTAAATAATCAAAAAAGAAAAATGGTTTTTTAATTGCGTTTATTTGATACAGTAAAATTCGTTTTATTTAGATAAACGAGTCCGAAACGGATCCGTTATATTTACAAAAACCTAATCCGAAACAGATCCTTATATGAAGTCCGTTCCGAGTTCGAAACGGATCCGACAACGCGGACGATCCTTCCCGCTGTTTGGAGGCGAATCACCCACGATTTCGCATACGAATCGTATCAGAATCGGAGTCCGTTTCGGATAAATAATACGAAGAAGCGGATCCGTGTGGCACACTGGGATGTTTCGTCGTCGATGCTGTTATTGTATGTGTGTATGTATATGTTATGATTCATTGCCATTTAGTCGCTGTTGCAGTTGCGACTAGCTAACAGCATGTCTGTTGAAAGTGTTGCTGTGTGCTTTCTAAATTTTCACATGACTCTGGCCAGCTTGTTGCTGAATTTGTTCCGTAGTTCTCTTCGTATGACAATCAAATTTCAGTAGAGAACTAAAAAAAAACTTGTGTTGGACAAGATCAGGCATGCCAGATTCTGAACATGTAACGAAAAACTTTTAAAAGCAAAAATCTTAAATTTATGTCGCAAAAACTTGCACCACATTAAAACAAGTTGTGGGATAAGTAGACGATACAATTACTCGCGCAAAAAAGACTGCGCAGTGCAGTTGTGCACCAGTCACAACACAAACTACTGAAATTTCATTTCAAATTCGATCGGAAAGAATAAAACTTGGTGCTAGCCAAAGTCCTTTGTATTTTCCATCTTCGTGAGGTGCTCTTTTTACCACATATGATATAAATGACTTGCGCAAATCGTGAAAACATGCGTAGAAATGATATTTACATATGAGACATTACAATCAGTGTTGCCGTTTTGGCCTATAGGGCCAAATGGCCCACTCCAGTCTCCATTTGGCCCCCTTTTCCACTTAATTTCACAATTTGTAAAGAAATTAAACATTTTGTTCAGCAAACATCACCATGGCACCATTTTTTACAAAGAAAGGTATGAGAAAAAATCAAAATCCTTTAAAACAAAAAAAAAGCTAGTAAAGGTGTTATCTTCGGCCAGGCCGAAACTCACATACCCTACACTGCACTGAGAGTATTTTCCAAATAAATGTTAAAAAGACGTTGAAAAAGTTGAAGAAGTCGAAAATAATGTAATAAGGTTCAAAGAGGTTGAAAAGTGTTGAAACAACTGAAAAAAACTCAAAAAGTCTAAATATTTGGAAACCATTGCAGAAAGTTAAAAGAAATTGAAAAGTCGAAAAAATGTGGAAAATGTTGAAAGTGGTTAAAAAATTCAAAAATAGTTGCAAGGAGTTGAAAAATGTGGAAAAAATTCAAAATTCATGAAAAAGTCGAAAAAATAAAGAAAATGTCGAATCAAGTCGAAAGAGGTTTAAAAAGTGGAAAATATACATATAGAATATGTTGGGAAAAGTTAAAAAGTTGGAAAAGTCAAAAGAATGTGGAAAATGTTGAAAAAAATAGTATAGAAATGCAGAAAACCAAACATGCCAAGCGCACTTCTCTAATTCCGCCTGCTTTTGGTTCAATAAATTATATTCGTCATTGGCATCCACATACTAAATTTTAGCAAAATAGCTTGTATAGTTTGCGTTATATGTCTTAATTAACCATAAAATTTAGGGCGGTGACACACCCACTGATGCAATCGAGACTGATCTTGATCCAAAAATAGCTTTCCATAAAAAAACCTCTTTAACCAAATTTCAGCATATATTTAGATTGATATGCCACATAAGGTATTTTACATGTATGGGAGGTGCCACGCCCAGTGGTGAAATTCCGTCGAAATTTATTTAATTTTATAGCTTATAATAATTGACATCTATGCACCAAATTTTATGAAGATTACTCTCATTGCATACTCTCTATAGCATTAAACGTGTTTTGCTTATATGGGAGGTGCCACGCCCACCAGTTCTATTGTGCCAAATTTTTGTAAGAAGATACCTTTTAGCAAGTATATTTACGATACAAAATTTCATTACGATTACGTTATTAGTTCTCTAATTATAACGTTTATAAATATTGTGGGCTGTGCCACGCCCTTCAAAAAGTTTTTCTAGTATACTGATGAATCTTGTATTGATGAATGCTCTCAGAAGTATCATCCCTAAAATTTTTATGAAAATCGAGTTTGCCAATTTTGAATTATATGAAATCTAAATTTTTAATTCTTAAAAAGTGCCACGCCCACTTTTCTAGTTCCGCCCACTTTAAACAAAATTCAAGATATATATGATCTGTATCCGTGTACCAAATTTCATCACAATATATTGAACGGTTTACGAGTTATGGCGTTATAAAAGTTAAAATTTAGGGCTGAGCCTTTGCAAATTTAAAACCTAGCTCAATCTTAATTTTGTTTACATGTTCACCAAATCACCAAGTTTCATCAAAATCGCAGCAACTTCTGTCAAAATGGACTGAGGTACATTTACATAGAGTATGGGCGGTAGGCGTGGTCGTGGCCCGATTTTGCTCATTTTTATATGCTAGCAGATTGCAAGAAAGTGTGACCTGTGTGCCAAATTTCATTGCATTAGCTTGCTTAGTTTTCCCGTAAACGTGATATCAACAGACAGACAGACAGACAGACAGACAGACAGACGGACATAGCTATATCGACTCAGGTGGTGACGCTGATCAATAATATATATACTTTTCTATACCTACCACGCCCCCTTCTATGCGTTACAAACGGAATGACAAAGTGAATATACCCTCTGTGTAGGGTATAATAAACGAATATATGTATGTATATTGCGGACGCGCAATTATTATAAGTAATAATATCCATAATATTTTTTGATTTAGTTCAAAGTTGCCTCCGTGAAAAGGTTTCGAAGAACCAATTGACAACTGGTTTGAACCAAAACAGAATACATGCGCACCTAATTTTCTTATTACTAATGTTTGGTAGTCAAATTTCACGAATTGAATGAGGGTTTGAGCTTCGAACATGAATGATAGTTTGACCGCTGCGAACAATCATTCAAAACTGTTAAAGGAACTTATAAAGTGTACTGAGTCAAAAAAGGGTGAACTAAATCCTTTTTAAGAGCTAGTTTCTGAGAACTTTATAGATCTTCCCTTTAAACTTACAGCTAAAATCTGTGAATTATTTGCAATATAAAATGTTAACCTACTCATCGTTTTGCTACGAAACTTTTCAAAGTGTTCTCTTACTGCCCGCTGCTGTCATTCGAACACTGATTTTGTTATCAAACACGCCTTAGCTAATCTTACTGTCGTTGTTGTTGTTGTTTTTGCTATCGCTATTTATTTTTGTAATTATTTTGTTGTGCTGTTGTTATTATTGTTGTTGTTAGATAATCATGTTGTTGTTATAATTATAAAAAAATAAATTAATACAAGTGACTAAGCAATCGAATGAGTGCAACGAACGTTTTTTTGTGAGTGTGTGTGAATTTCAGTTCTCAATGAAATGCTGACAATAACAACAAACCAAAATATCAGCCCAAAAACGTACGAATTTGATGCTATCGGTAAAAAAACTTTTGTTCAACGGCGCGCCTCAGCGAAGTGTTAGGCAGGAGGTGAATTTCAACATCCACTAACTCAAAGTTTTTTTCGATGGCGAGTACTGGAGTGAAATGGTCAAAAAGTAACTGCACGGAAAAAACTAAACTCGAAATTATTGTAAATATTAATCAAAATTTAAGAAAAATTAGTAGGTAATTTAGAAACGGTTCGAGTGTCTATTAAAAATTACTAAGCGTAATATAAAAATTGCAACTGAGCAGGCATTAATTTTTCGAATCCAAGTCTTAATTTTTACAAAGTAGATATTAAAATTTTTGCAATAATTTATTATATTTTAAAAGGACTGTACTATTTTTTAAAAAGTACATTTTAAAGTTTTTATGATGAAATAATAATAACTGAAATTGATTTTTAAAATTTTTTGTGTGTTGAACAAAATTGGGACGGCCAGCGAGTTTCCGTTGCCGCTTTCCCGACCCCGTCCCAATTCTGTTCAACACATTACTTCAAAGCCAATTAGTAAGAGTTTGGCAAGCCTTATATATTTATTTTTTTGCATGAACATGTTGAGAACTCAAACAGAGTACAAATTAAAAACAAAAGAGAAATAAAATTCAATATAATAAAAATTACTAATCTTGAAATAATTTTTCTATAACTACTTTTTATAAATTATAAAGCGGGAATCATATATTACAATATGAAATATGTTAAAATTCTAATGTCGCAACTTATTGAAATTTAATAAATTCATTGTAAAATTTCAAAGTTTTTAGGTAATAAATAAAGTGAAGAAAATAAGTTTTAATATGCACTTATTAAAAAATGTAAAATGAAAATAATTACAAACTAGAATAGAATTTTTCATAATGATTTTTTATTTTTTACTATATATATATTTGTTTTCAGATTTTAATTTTTATAATCTCCTAATAATTTTTAATAAAATTTCAGCTGGTGTTTTTTCCGTGTGTGACGTATTTACGAGTATCATGAGAGTTACATTTTAGACTTCTCCACCATTTTTAACTTTATCAACATTTTTATTGAAAAAAACCTTTTTCGACTTTTTCAACAATAGTCTACTGTTTAGCATTTTTAGAATTTTTCAATTTTCCTCAACTCTTCAATATTTTTTGAGCTTATCAACATCATTCGAATTTTCAAAATTTTGCAAAATTTTCAATACATCGAATATTTCAACATACATATTGCTCACTTAACTTCAAGACTTGCATAACTCAAAAAACATGAAGTGGGAGAAAAACGCATTTGAAGTTTATAATAAGTTAGGTTTTATATGAAAATTATGTGATTATGTATGGTTACATAAACTCTTCCCACAAGGCAAATTTATAGGATACTTTTCTGATCAAAAATCACGTTTTTTAGTTATGCCAGTCTTGAAGTAAGTGAGCGATATGTACGTGTATAAATTTTTATTTTTCAGCATTTTTCGACTTGTTCAACATTTTTCCAAGTGTATTTCAACTTCTGCAACATTTCTGAAAGTTTCCAACATTTTTCAATATTTCTTGCTTGTTGTACTTTTTTTCTGAAATTTATAAATTCGAATACTTAGCGGTCACTCGGGGCAGATTAATCTATTTCATATTTCAGTTTTGCTTAAACTGAGGAAAGCAGAACGGTTTTTTCGACTACCATTGCCATAATTATTTAGATAATTTATTCTGGCTTGACAAATTGCTCTGACTAAATTGTTATCACAATTGCAGGCGTCCAAAATCAATTTATGGTCACAAATCTGCACGCATTAACTGGCTTATGTGGCCACCTAAACGGAAAGATAAATTTTTGATAAACATTTTAAAGAAAATTGAATTCTTTTTTAGAATCATTGATGCGTTATCAAAATATTTAAATTAAATTCATGCGGACCCGGGCCTAGCCACAAAAGCCCGAAAATTAAAGGCTCAAGAAACGCCGGAGAGGCACGGAAAATCACGACATAAAATAAATTTTTCATGCTCATTTTACAGATATAAATTTAAATATTTGCAATATTTGCATATTTCTTTTCATCTATAATCAATATAGATCTCACATTTTGCCGATAAATTAACTTGCTGTCAGACAAGGCTGCAAAAAAGGGCGATTTCTAAGTGATTTATGTGCTAGCTTTTTTAAGGTTTGATTTATTTATATTGAAAATATTTTCGTATAATAGTAATGTGTTGAACTGAGACAAATTTCAATTTTCGTTTAAGTATTCAAAATTTTTTTGCAAGTTTTCGCCATTTCCATAAAAATATAAAATTTTCAAAACTCGTACGTACGATTTTACGTACGCCTGATTTTTACCTTTTTTTGGATAAAAATTACGGCCGTTAGAGTGCGTGCCGCGGAGCCCTGCAGTGAAAATATGGCCCGGGAGACAAGGTTAGCGTGGGCATTTTGTAATATTACTTAATAAAAATATACTTTTTTTATACCTTAATAGTTGCGTAATGGTACCTTATCATTTTTTTAATGTCCTTATACTTTTTTATAGCTGAAAAAAATTCGTTAAAAACACGTTGATTTTTACGTTTACGGTGGTTAAATCCATTAAAGGAGTGTCATTGTGTAAATTTTATTATATTTTACAAAGATATGTCAGGAATTAAGATTTCAAAGCAGATACATCCTAGTGTTTAAACAAATTTATTTAAAGGCGGTTTTTTTTATAAAATTTAAGCATTTTGAGACAAAATATTATAAAAATTTTAGATAAGCTCTAAGCAATATATGAAAATCAAAAATATCGGAGAAAAAAATCAAAGAGGTGTGCAGTTATATAAATTATGACCGATGTACATGCAATTTTAGCTAGGATAAGAGTACTAGTACCTGGAGACCGACCACTGTTCGGTTTTTCGTTTTGAGGTTGAAAAAATCGAAAAAATATGGAATTTGTTGACTTTTCACTTTCACGCTTTAACTTCTCTTTACTTTTTTCTGTTCCATTTTTTTCAACAATTTTGCTTCGTTTTTAGTTTCGTCAAATTGTTGTCTGATGCAAAAGTGTTTAAAAAAAGAGTGGATTGGGACCAAGAGTGAATAGAAATGAAAAGGATAATGCAAAATGGCTCGATTTCATTTAAATTGGACACTAAGTCGACTGAGATATCGCAGCATTTATATAGAAGAACGCAACCGATTGTACAGTTAGTACGAGGGGTAAAACCTATTTGCCACTTTGGTACAAAAACTTATCGCACCTTATTACGTTTTGCGGTTGGTGCTATTTTTTAAATTTTATTGCTGTAAGGATATTTCCTAGTTCTTCGGCTTATCCCGGAGGTAATCACTTCATAAGTGACAACTCATCGAGGCGGTTCACCCCGAGTAACATTGGGTCACTTAAAGTCACTTTGGTTCACGAAATTCGTAAAAATCCAAAAAAAAAAAAATCCACGCACCGCAAAACGTAATAAGGTGCGCAACGTTTTTGCAACAAGGTGGCCTAAAGGTGTTATAGTGCAATTCTACAAAAATCGCACGCATACCACAAAATCGCGATTTACACTCACCTCGGTGACTCCAAGTGACCCAAAGTGACTCGGGGTGAACCGCCTCGATGAGTAGTTTGTTATGGAATAATTACCTCAGGGATAATCCGAAGAACAAGGAAAATATCCTTACAGCAATAAAATCCAAAAAATCGCACGCACCGCAAAACGTTATTAGGTGCGCAAAGTTTTTACACCAACGTGGCCTATAGGTGTTACAGAGCAATTCTACAAAAATCGCACGCAAACCACAGATCGCGATTTTCACTCACCTCGGTGACTCCAAGTCACCCAAAGTGACTCAGGGTGAACCGCCTCGATGAGTAGTTAGTTATGGAGTAATTACCTCCGGGATAGTCCGAAGAATAAGGAACATATACTTGCAACAATAATTATCAAAAAATCGCACGCATCGCAAAACATAATTAGGTGCGATAAGAGTTTGCACCAACGTGGCCTATAGGTGTTATAAACCAATTCTACCAAAATCGCACGCAAACCACAAAATTGCGATTTCCACTCACCTCGGTGACTCCAAGTGACCCAAAGTGACTCGGAGTGAACCGCCTCGATAAGTAGTCACTTATGGAGTGACTACTTCCGGGATACTCCAAAGAACAAGGAAAATATCCTTACAGCAATAATATCCAAAAAATCGCACGCATCGCAAAACATAATTAGGTGCGATAAGAGTTTGCACCAACGTGGCCTAAAGGTGTTATAGACCAATTCTAAAAAAATCGCACGCAAACCACAAAATCGCGATTTTTACTCATTCGGTGACTCCAAGTGACCCAAAGTGACTCGGAGTGAACCGCCTCGATAAGTAGTCACTTATGGAGTGACTACTTCCGGGATACTCCAAAGGACAAGGAAAATATCCTTACAGCAACAAATTCCGCAAATCGCTCAGGACGCACTAAGTGATCAAATATTAAAAATGACCACTACAATATTAACACTACACCACTGTAATTAAAAGTCTATTGGAACAAAAAATTTTTTTTATTTTTCGTGCTTTCTCTATCGATTGGAACAAAAAATTTAAAAAAATTACTCCCATAGTACACTAAATAACATTTAACGTTTTTCGTACGTATGGGAGGTGCCACGCCCACTTACGCAATCCCGTTGAAATCCATATAATTTCAAAGCTTATAGTAATCGACACCTCTACACCAAATTTAAAGAAAATACCTCCCATAGTGCACTAAATACAACATTCAACGATTTTCGTATATATGGGACGTGCCACGCCCACTAACGAAATCTCGTCGAAATCCATTTAACTTAAAAATTTTTGGTAACCGACATCTCTGTACCAAATTTTAATGAGATTACTCCCATAGTGCACTTAATATAACATTTAACGGTTTTTGTTTGTATGGGAGGTGCCACGCCCACTGAAGCAATCCCGTCGAAATGCATTTAATTTCAAAGCTTATAGTAACCGACAACTCCTCACCAAATTTTAAGAAGATTACTCTCATAGTACAATAAATATAACATTTAACCTGTTTTGCTTGTATGGGAGGTGCCACGCCCACTGGTACTATTACACCCATTTTTCGTCTTGAGGTACCTTATAGCAAGTTTATCCACCATATGAAATTTCAGAACGATTGTGTTGTTAATTCTCTTATTATAATGTTTATAAATATTGTGGGCTGTGCCACGCCCGTAAACGAATTTTGCCAGTATAGTGACATAGCATGTTATGATGACTGCTCTTAGTGGTATTATCTATAAAATTTTTATGAAAATCCTCAGTGCCGTTTTTGAGTAATATTGAATCAAAATTTTCAATTATTGAAAAGTGCCACGCCCACTTTTCCGATTCCGCCCACTTTTGGCAAAATTTAAGACATTTATGATCTGCATCTGTGTACCAAATTTCATCACAATATCTTGAATAGTTTTCAAGATATGACGTTATGAAAATAAAAGTTTAGGGCTGTGCCACGCCCCTCCAGGAGCCTTTGATAAGTTAAAACCCAGCCCAATCCTAATTTTGTTCACATATGTACCTAACCCCCAAGTTTCATCAAAATCGCTGCACCCGTTTTGGAAATAAAGTCTGAAAATATATATATATATATATATATATACATACAATTTTAGCTCGTTTAATAATATTAGATAAATAAGATACGATTGAAATATACCTAAGCTTACAAACATAAAAAAAAACCCAGCAAATCAGCTAATAAATAAATTTTACTCTATTGTATGTACATACATACGTATCTTCTATGATATAATCTTTCTCTAGGTCACGTGGCGCACGTTGTAAGACGACAAACAAGCTTGCAAAAAACGTCATCCATACGTATGTTGTTTGCTCTTGAGCTGCTAGCTAAAAATAAAAAATGTTGGCTTTAGCGTCAATGCGCTGTGTTGCTGAGGTTAAAGCTATTCACTACCCATAGTATAAGACTTATTTAATACCTATTTTTATTAGATGTGTGAACAATGAGCATCTTTTGCTGGTGGGTACGAAAGAATAGGTACAAAGGAAACTTGTATTGTAGTAAATTTACAGATTTATGACGGCTGTAGTTAGATGCCTCATATATGGTAATTTACCTTTTGGCATTTTCCGAATTCTGTCTAGTTTTTCGAAACGGTTCGACATTTTTCAACACTTTATTTTTGCCATGTTGACTTTTTTAAATATTTTCCAACTTAAAAATTTTTTTTTGTGTTTTTGTACATTTTTTCGAATTTTTCAACACAATTCATCATCCTATTTCGCCGACAGCAATAGACACCATATGTACTTACATATAATTACATATTTCTATTCTAGTGTAATAATTACGTACAACACGTCGTATGAGTGATCATCATAAATCTACTACACAGTGATGGCATTTTCGGTACATTTGTACTTTTTTCGGTGCATTTACGTCCTGAAAAACCGTCGTCAGTACATTTAACAAGTTTTCAGTACATTCGGTACATTTGCCGCATTTTTAGTACATTCGGCAAATTTTCAGCACATTTTCAGTACATTTTCGGTACATTTGAACAATTTATAATAATTACCTGTTTTCGGTTTAATTAAATTAAAATAATTGCAATGTGAAGATATATAATAATTACCTTTTTTTATAAATAATTTCAAGGTGGAGTTTTTGTAAATTAATTTCATATATGTCTCATTTTCCTAGGGTTTTTGAGATGCCAAAAGTTAGGACCTTTTTTTTTTAGTTATTGAGAAAATTTTATAAAAATTTCGTACATTTTAGTAAAATTGGATGTTCAAGCCAAAAAAGTACATTCGGCCTCTAAAAAGTACATTTCAAGTCTCGATTCAGTACATTTTCACAAAACCCAAATGCCATCACTGCTACTACATGTGTACTAGGGATGCCAATTATCGGGATTTTTTGATCCCGGTGGTTTTCGGGATTTGAAAGTACGATCTCGGGACAGTCCCGGGATTTAAGAATTTTTTAAATTATCAACATAAATGAACGTATACTTCGGGAAAAATTATTTGACTATTTATAACGTGGCAACATTATTTATTTAAAACAATAAACAAAAAAACTAAAAACTTCTTCATAACAGTAAAAAAAAATAAAATATAATATAAACAACTTAAATTTTTGTTAAGTATCACAAATTTTTTTAAATACATTCATTATTATATACGTTAAGGGTCAAGGTCCAGTCATGGCCGCGAAAATTAGGGCATTTTCAATAATTTTTTTTGGTATTAATTTAATTTATTTAATAAAAGTGATAATGTGGAATTATTACATAATGTTTCAACTTGACTTGACGAAAGTTTAAAAAAAAAATATTTAAATAAAAAAATTTATAGCTGGTTGTGTTGGACCCTGTCACATACATAATGTCTTGCGGTGACCATCACAAATTCTTGGAAAATCATCTAAAATCAATTGGATGAGAAAAATTAGTTAGTTAAATAAATAAGCTAGTGCCTGATCGAAGGTTTTTATTTTTTTTTAAATCAACAAAATGGCGGCTTCAGGAACATTTACCTCCAGATTTTCGGTAAAAAACCAACAGTTTTTTATGAATAATTATTCATAAAAAATCGATTTTTAAAAAAAACAAAATCCTTCGATCAGGCACTAGATTTTTATGTTTTTCAAAAACTGTGTAAATTTCCTTGAAATCTATCGAGCGGTTTTCGAGTTACAGTGGTCACCGCTTCCGAAAACATAGTTTTGAGAAAAATGCATTTAAAGTTTTACGCTCGGTACTCTTACCACCGAGAGCCCTTTGGTTATTGCCGAATAACTCCAAAAGTAATTGTCGGATTGACTTCAAATTTTCAGAATATATTTTTAAGATAGTATACTTTAAGAAAATGGAAAAAAAAATTTCGATTTCTCAAAAGTCTTTTTTTATCAGGAAATATTTTTATAAAATTAAATTGCAAAACTTCCCATTCTCTTTAAAAATATGACCTTAAAAATATTAAAGCATTCAAGGTATCATCCTCCAAACGTGACCTAAATTTGGTACAAATATACCCGTCAGATGAGGAGCACCTTTCTGCTTCAACACTTTTCGGCTGAATTGTTGCCAGGAGTTAAAAGCTTTTTGTAAATAGAAGTCCCTGTCCCCACCATTACTAAATATATCTATTTCGTTATTTAGAGATTCAAGTAAAGAATAAGTTGTCCTATTAAAAGAATTTTGAGAAGTGTTATTTAAAACAAAACTTAATTTTTCTTTTAAGCTTTTAAGTTTCTTATTTCAGTGAAATCATTATCATCCAAAGTTAGACTCGTTTTCGAATTTGAACAAAATACCATATGCAAAACTGTTTTTTTATAATTGTTAGTGATGGGGCTTTGGAAAAGTCAAACTTAAGCTTGTAAATATTGACAGGATCCATTAAAAATAAAAAAGTGTCTTCTTTGTTCTATAATTTTATTAAACAAAAGATTGCTAAAAAGAGATTTATTTTGCTTTATTTCATCTAGCATGAAATTTAATGCTATGTCGCATTTATATAGATCCATACCAAGAGCACATATGGTTTCAATAGTTACTTTAGTGGGTTGAAGTACATTTTCTATATCTTTTAAGCCTTTGAATTTACGATCCAGCAAATTAAAAATCTATGGTAACTTTTTTATACTATTTCAAGCAAAATAAATCGTTGTGAAATCAGCTGTCAGACTAAAAAATATTGCGAAACACATGTTTAATTAATTTCGGGATTCAATTGAACTAATTCCGCGATTTTCGGGACTGGAAAAGGCCGGGATCCCGGGATTGGCATCGCTAATGTGTACAGTATCTACTCATTGAATTACGGACGGTGAAAAAATATTAAAAAATTTTCAGTGTTTCTCAAATAAAATAAATACCATGTTTTTTTTTTGTTTATTTTTTTTTTGAATCATGTAGTCTGGATATTTTTATAGAGTTTTTAAAAAAAAAAATAATATTTAGTAATTCCACCTCTGGATTTAAGCAGTTCATTTATTCTGCTCGGCATACTTGAAATCAAATTAATTATCATTTCCACCACAAATATTTTCTTTTAATTGAGCCATGGTGTTATTTCCAGGGACCAAAAATAACTATTATTTTGTTTTTTGGGATTGAAAAAATTGCCCAATTTTAAGGAATATTTCAAAAAATTGCTTTTTAATTATTATTAATAAGAGATATTATATTAATTGTCCATAACTATTATTTTTCAATGTTTTCTTTTTTACGTTGAGTCATAACTGTTATGCATAAGAAATTGCTTTTCCATTGTCCATAACTATTATTTTTCAATGGATTCTTTTTTACGTTGAGTCATAACTGTTATGCATAAGGAATTGTTTTTCCATTGTCTATAACTATTATTTCTCAATGGATTCTTTTTTATGTTGAGTCAATGGTGGTTCTGAGTCCCAAAAATTCCCGATTTTGGTCGAATTTTGGAAATTTTTTTTATGCACCAATCGATGCAAAGAGGTCGAAAATGGATTTTGACCATCATTAGAGGTGGTTCCGAGTCCCAAAAATTACCGATTTCGGTGCATTTTCGAAAAAAAAATGTTAAGCACCAATCGATGGAAAGATGTCGAAAATGGATTTTAACCATCATCAGAGGGGGTTCCGAGTCACAAAAATGACCAATTTCGGTCCACCACCCTAAAATTTTTTTTGCTCCAAACGATAAGAAATGGTCGGCAATGGCTTTTAAACATACCTTAGGGTGGCTCCGGACCTTAGAAAGCACCAAAAGGGTCGAAAACGGTACTTTCCAAGGTCCGGAGCCAACCAATGTGATACCCGAAATTAATTTTCGAACTTACCCAATCGATTGGAGCAAAAAAAAATTTTTCCGAAAATTGGTCAAAAACGGTCCTTTCTAGGGTCCGGAGATACTCCAAATGACGTTCAAAATCCACTTTCGACCTTTGTCCATCGATTGGTGCATAACTTTTTTTTTCGAAAATGGACCGAAACTGGTCACTTTTGGGACTCGGAACCACCTCTGATGATGGTCAAAATCCATTTTCAACCTTTTTCCATCGATTGGTGCATAACTTTTTTTTCGAAAATGGACCAAAATCGGTCACTTTTGGGACTCGGAACCCCCTCTGATGATGGTTAAAACCCATTTTCAACCTCTTTCCATCGATTGGTGCTTAACATTTTTTTTTTTGCGAAAATGGACCGAAATCGGGCATTTTTGGAACTCGGTACCACCTCTAAGATGGTCAAAATCCATTTTCGACCTCTTTCCTTCGATTAGTGTATAAAGAAATTTCCAAAATTTGACCAAAATCGAGCAATTTTGGGACTCGGGACCACCATTGAATAATAATTGAAAAAAGAATCCATTGAGACATAATGGTTGTAGACAATGGAAAAACAATTTCTTATGCATAACAGTTATGACTCAACGTAAAAAAAAATCCATTGAGAAATAATAGTTATGGACAATGGAAAAACAATTCCTTATGTATAAGAGTTATGACTCAACGTAAAAAAGAATCCATTGAGAAATAATAGTTATGGACAATGGAAAAACAATTTCTTATGCATAACAGTTATGACTCAACGTAAAAAATATTTATTGAAAAATAATAATTATCGACAATTAATATAATATCTCTTATTAATAATTATTAAAAATCAATTTTTTTGACAAAAAACTTATAATAGTTATGTCCCTGGTTATTTCGTCGCGTGTACACCAGTAATTTTAAATAAGACCAGCAGTTCTCAATTGCATTTTAGTCCGGCGAATTGCCCGACTATGGTGAAACTTCTAGACATTTGGCTGAGTATCTCTATTGAGGCCTTCTGCCAGCAAATCTGACCCTTTGAGATACAGGTACTCATCACTAAAAATGACCTTTAAAAAAAGTAAAAACATAAGAATATATTCAAAAGAAAGTTTCTGAGAATTTTACGTTTACGTCACTGAATTAAACTGAATTAAAGTGAGTTACTATATTCCAGTAGTCGTTGGGAATGTTACGCGGAGTCTGAGCCCAAAACAGCCTCCGTTTGCACATAGCATTTGTAAGTTTTAGCTTTTCTGTAGGACGTCGGCATATCAAGCCATTTTTTTTAAATCGGCGTCATAATGTATTGAGCGAAATGTCGACTCCAGTTTCGTTGAGGTCGTTCAGTACTGATTGCGTTGTTGCACTTCGTTCCATTATGGTTTTCTGTACAATTCTTTGGTAATTTTTTTAAGTTTTTTTTTGTTTTCTTGGACAATTTTGTCTATTATTTGGGAGAACATTTAAAAAATAGTAGACATATTCACTTTTTTAGCAATGTTTATCACAGAGGACCTCGATATTTCAATAATTTTATATATTACGGTGTAGCTTGACCTTTTTCAACAGCCACCCGTGATCTTTGAGCATCAGAAATATCTTTTATTTTACCCAGGCCCGTGCGCAGAAATCAAAATCATCCAAGGGGGGGGGGGGGTTTAACCCACCAGTTCCCAGAAAAAAAATTTTTTCATGCGATTTTATAAAAAAAAAAATTATATTTTGCTTATTGAAAATATTTACACCAAAAAATTCAAAAATGTCATCACCGACTACCTTGGGTGTTGGTAAAAAATAGCGATCTGCAGAGTTCAAACTTTGTATGAAATTTCATACGCTGGGTATTGCTGGATCAATTCGGATATTTCATGTCAGGTTATAAAGTTCGTAAAAAAAGTATTTTTGACTAAATAGCATACAAAAAAGACAAAAGTACAAAAATTGTTTTATGAATATATATGTATGTATATATGCTTATGTGTGTATAGTATATACATACATAAGTACATATCAGCCATTCATTTAATAACTGCACACTTTGTTTTTTTATTACCTTTTTGAGCATTTTTTGAAACGATAAGATAAAAATTACAAAATTTTTTTTGTTAAGAAATACTATAACTTTATAAAAAAAATTAAATAGATTTAAATAAATTTCTTGAAACATTAATATTTTTATTTAAAAAAATTTTTCTCGAAACAACTTTAATATAACATCTTGTTTATTTTATGATTGTTTTATGAGTTATTGCTCAATCAAACCTAAGAACGCATGTACTTTCATATCGAAAATATCATAAAATTCATACCTTTTTCCATTTACATACATATGTGAGTTTTTTTTATATTCATAAAATTTTCAATTTTTCTTTTGGTCTTTTTGGTTTTTCATTTAAGTAAGAACATATTGTCAATAAAAGTCTATATAAAAAAATTTCCAATGGGCGGGTTAGAACCCTCAAAACCCCCCATTGCGCACGGGCCTGACTTTACCCATATTGTCGGTTTTTCAAAACTAACGGTTCTCGCTTATAAAATGGCTGTTTTGGTGGCATAGTGGTGTAATTTTGAAGAAATTATCAAGTGACTTTTCTTCACCTTGTTTTCTGAACATGTTAAGAATCATAGCACATACAAAAAACAAAACCCATAGGAGAAAAGTGCACAATTTATCAATTACATCAAATTACAAACACATTATTTTGATACATACTAGTGCTTCACCTAGACGAGAACGATACGATAATTCAAAAATTATCGTATCGTCCTCGTAGTGGAGTTTATCGGCTCGTACTCGTTCTACTATTTTTTGATCGTTATCGTATCGTTCTCGCCGATATTTCTCGGTTAATATCGTTTACATTTATACACTTAATACTAGCTGGACCAGTGGCTTTACCTGCGCACTACACGTTTTTCCACCCATCTTACACTTTACGCAGTCCTTACTGCAGACAATTGGGTCCATGGATCGAATTTCCAAAATTGGTATAAGTACCAAGAATAAAGGGTTTGCTTGTATTGGAAAGGAAAGACCCATTATCCAACGCCGTAGAAGTGGCTCTATCGCTGTCAAAAGTAAACAAAACAAAACAAAACAAGAATAAAACATGCTTGTTTTTACATTTAGGTAACTCTAAAAATGAAGTCGAAGAAGTATTATTTGAAGTATTATTTGCTACCACGGTCAAATGTGATGTGAATCCTCAAATTTTGTTTTGATTTTGTTTTTAAATTTTTACGAACTTTTTTGTTCGTTTTCAGAAAAAAAATATTAACGTCGGTGTATGCACATACATACATGTGCTTATTAAAAATATAGTGCAAATTACGCAAACGTGTATGATATATGCGCGTTCAACGTTCTAAATAACTATCGTACGACAAACACTATATTATACCCGAGAGTGAGATATCGGCCAGACCTTTTTCGTTCTCGGCCTCGGTCCTACGAGAAAAAAATTTTTTAATATCGTCTCGTCATCGTTCTCGGTCCCGATAACGATAACGAGAATGATATTTATCGGTTCTCGGTGAAGCACTAATACATACTACTTTGGCAGCTGCCACATTCACATAGACGTTGTGTAGATACCAAATTAAGGTTTTATAATAACGGTTAACACCCCCAATACATGTTTCAATAAAAAAATAATTAAAAAATTCAAAGGTTTTAATTTTATTCGATACTAAATAGAAAATTTCCAAAATTTTTCCATCGTCCCTAGTTCAATGAGTAGATACTGTAAGTAACATATGTAAGTATATAAAAAGGGCTGAACTCGTGTATTAATATGGTGCGCGCTTTCAATAAAAAATCAATATTTTCCAATGTTATGTGGGGAATTACGATTTGAAAACAGATACAGTATCGTTCAAATGCTTTACAACTGAAATTACTTTTGAAGAAACATCAAATTATTTCAGTAAAACAATAACTTTGAATTTATTTTATGTTAGTTTTATTAACTTTACTTAATGCTGATTTTTTTTACCAAAAACAAAAATATTATTCCGTTAGCTAACAACAACAAAAACTCAAAGTAAACAAAAGTAGCGAAAAATGAAGCGCTCAAAACATGCGCAACTCATCACAATTCCAAGAAATAATGCATAACCAGCCTAATATTTGGTTCTGAAACCGTAGTTTCTGATAACTGCATGATATCTTCTGGACATTGACGCATATCTTCATTCATCTATAAGGTGAAGTCGCGTTCCATTCTTTTTCTATCGCAGCAGTTCTCAATCGGGTTGAGATTGGGAGACTGCGCTGGCCATGACATGCTATCAACTTTTTTTTCCACAAACCAAGATTTTAAAAGCTTTAAACTATGATTTCGACCATTGTCATGTTGAATTGTCCAGGGAAATGGCATGTTCCACCCAGTAAATGCGAGAATAATATTGCTTAAAATGGTTTTGTAGCCAGCTGCTGTCATCGTGTCTTCAATGCTCTTAATGGTCCCAACTATATCCATCGAGAAACAACTCCAGGCCATCACGTTCTAACCTCCGTGTTTGACTGTAGCTGTTCTGTATTTGAGATTGAGCTTTTTACACTTAGGTTGACGTACTTAGACTTACAATATGGTCCGCGAATGTTAAATTTAAGTTCGTCAGACCATAATAGAGTCGCAACTACATTGTACAAAGCTAGATCCAAATACAGAATACAAATACAAAATCCAATGCAAAATGTAAACAAATAAATTGAGTAGAACATTTTTTTGACAGCTACGGAACCAGATTTAGCTGTCAAATTTTGATAGGACAAATTAATTTAACCTTTATTGTTCTTTTCATGAATATGTTGAAAAATATAGAAATTGAAGAATATTTTGATTTTTGAATTTCAATTCAAGCTGTAAGACAAAATAATTTTTGTTTGAAGCAGGCGCTCAGCAAATCAAACAAGATGAATATTATTTTTATTTTTCAGTTTGAACTGAAAAATGCATGTAGTTGATCATGGGGTCAAGGAGGCTGAAGCCCCCAACATAAATATTTTTGAATTTCCAAAGGTTTAAGCCCAAATAAAACTTTTTTTGACATTTTTATTTACTTTCTCTGCTAATTTTAAAGAAAGCTTAAATTTTAGTCTTTCTAAATTTGATTTTCGTGTTTTTTTAAATGCCGAATCAGTCCTAGTGATAAAACTATTCTTATTTAATTTATTTAGGTATTAACTTGTGTTAACTAATGATTTGTTTCAAGTAAAACAAGCAAATATGAAAATATAAGTAATTAATTTCGTTAGATTGAAACCCCTTTGGCAAAAAATTCTGGTTGCTACAAATAGCAAAATTTGAAACACATACAAGCAAACAACAGGAATATGTGGCAATTTTCATCTGAATTTTTTTGATGAAAAAAAGCAACAACAATACAAATAACGGGATCGGTCGTAAGCTACAAAAAAACAACAACAAATGCAGGCATTTTGCTAGGATTTTTTCCACAGAATTTTTCTGAATACAAAAGGCAACAACAACGCAAGTTACGCGGGATCGGTTGCAAATTTGTGCTTTTGGAGAAGTCAAAATAAAAATCCTGCTTCTGGATTTGCTGGTTGCTTGGTAGCAATAAAAATGAATTTTCTCAAATGTAGCCAAATGCAAAATAATTAATTATTTTATTTGTAAAATGTAAATAAAAAATGGCGGAAGATATTCAAAAAACTTCATATAAATTAAAATAAATAAAATAAAAAATATAAAAAGTACCAGAAACGACATTCTGGACAATGGCAGATGGTTCTAGAAAAAGATGACTTTGGTATAAAAGGCTGTCATATGAGCAGAAGTGACACAGTTGATATTGAACACAGTGGATCTTAAGTGAGACAGTTGAACATTTGAATTTAAGTACTTAAAGTGATACAGTGGATTTTGAGCAATAAAGTTATACAGTGGATTTTAAGTAATAAAGTAAAAACGTTTGTGTATACAATTTGAATGTAAAGAGGAAATAAACAATTGTATAGTTTAAAAACTAACATTTGTGATTTAAATAAACCATTTTATAATTTAATAAAGATTGCGTTTTTCTTGATTGTTACACAATCCAGTGATCGAACTCAGAGAAGTATAAGAGATCGAAATTATTGTCAAAGGGACCGGAAATTTCGTAACAATACATTCTAAGGACTGATTGAAGATATTTTGAGAAACATTTTTATAAATAAAAAAAAATTGTTTATAAATAAAAAACATAAATGATTGAACAAATTTATTTAATGCAAATTATAGTTTCTTATAAAATTAATGCAGTTTTAAACAAAAAAGATTGAAATTTTTTTTTTCTATACCCCATACTTTATTTCAAAAAGTTTGTAAGCCAAATTTTAAAATATGTACCTACTTACAACTTTTTTGAAAATTAATTTATTAAAATTTTGATATGTTCAAAATACAGTTTAAGATAAGCACTAAAATATCAAAAATATCAGAGAAAAATGTTAAAAAAATGTGCAGTTATTTGTGGAATGAACGATATCGAATTATTCGCCAATTTTTTAATTCTTTCAAATTTCTTTGTATATTTTGAATCTTTCAACAATTTTGATGTCATGAGATATATTTTGATATTTTCAACATACTCCGACTTTTGAACATTTATCACTAACTATATTTCGAACTTTCTATAATTTTCGAATTCTCCTTGCATTCACCATTTTCCAATTTTTTACTCAAAAAATAATATTACTATTTCAAAATAAATAAAGTCATTACACAATGTAGTCGACCATTCAAACTTTAACCTCAAATCTTGCATAGATGCATCTTCTGTAGCCTGAATTTCAGCTTCCTAGGTGATCGGAGTCGAGCCATATTTCGGTCTGAAAATAACTGTTTTTAGCTCATTTTAAAAATGTTTAGTTCTTAAAGCACATAAAAAAAGTGTAAGCCCTTACCCTTAAGACCTTTTTTTGCGACCCGATTAAGTGAAATAGTTGTAGTAAAATCTGATAACTCTGAAAATGGTACCACAAATTAAAGTATTATTCGTAATACTTAAAGGTTTTATTTTGTTTACCCTTTTGCACCCTTTTGAATGCGTCAACACGCAGTAAAAATAACACTATCCGACTTTTTTGACATTTTTTTTTGTTCCATGAACTTTCTTAATTTTTTATGATGTAATTAGGTCCCCTAAGTTCAAAAAAATTTTGATAGATTTTTCTCACGGTTAGTTTTTGTTTTAACCCATACCTTAAATTGGTCCAATTAAGATAAATTTTAAGTTTTATCAAAATGGTATTTCCGGTTTTCGAGTTATGAGATGGTAATTTCACTTACCAGTAAGTAGGCTTATACGTATGCAAATTTCGACTTGATATTAAATTTTAGACTTAAAGTATTTGTATTCAAGCAATTGATTTTTATTACGAAATACTTTGCATAATTTATATAAAAACACAATATATATGGGCGTGGCACTTTTATGTTATTTTGAAAATTTTATAGATTTTATTTCTTTTTTTTTGCCTATGTTGTGGCATTAAGTTTAAAAATTTTTCTCAATAGGTTTGATCTAGGATGCTGAAGTTTTGGGAGAATTTTCTTTACGTCCAATGCTACAACATTAGCCAATGGGCACTCAAACCAAAAAAAAAAATCAATCGGATGCATCTTGTTCGCATTTTCAGCCACATGAAAAATGTGGGCGTGATTTGACAGCAGGATGTGGCAACTCAATACAACTAAAAAACCTGAAGTGCTATATCTTGGCACCTTGGGCAGATTTTTTTCTATGCGAAAAAGTTCGTTTATTTGTCAATTCATGGCATGTTGACATTTCGCATTCTATGAAATGACTTAATGTAACGGCCTACTGGTAAGTAAACTTACCACCTGACTTTTCATCCGTATGGATTACGCATGGAGCTACCTGTACTATCACATAGATATATATTTGAAAGCTTGCATCAAGGGCATTCAGAATCATATAAAGAATTATAAAAAAAAATTTTATAAATATTTTTATCTTTCTTTTGAAAATTTGATAATTTGTGGACGTTCACGGAAACCCGCCTGACAGGTAAGGGGGAGGAGCTAAAAACATTTTCTTGAAATTGTTTTTTGCAAACAGACCATTAATCAATATTTAATCACAATAAAGAATATATGTGAAATAAGTGAGACTGTATGTTTGATTAAAGAAGTGGTAAGCGAAATTACCGGTTGGGCAAAGATGGGTTAAATTTTTTTTAGTGTATTTTCATTTTTCGAAAAAAACCCGTACATACAAACTGAAACTAGAGGAAATTACCTACAATTTATGTCCTAGTCTTTTTACGAAAAATGAGTCGGAAAGGAGATATTGTCAAAAAACTGATTTTTGGTGTCATTTTTCCAATTTGGCGGCGCGAGCGGGAAAAATACGATGACTGTAATAGCCTATAAATAAGAAAAACTGAAAAAAAAACGCAAATTTTGCGAAAACAGCCAAGTTTAATTATAATTAAATACGCCTGGAGATCAGATTAGAAATCTAACAGTACTCAGGGATCCGCACGGGGATGTCAATGTACTTTGACGTATCACTTTGGCCAAAATCGGATGTTTTTTTAAGTTTCATTCGTTAAAACAGTAAATATTCAATTAAAAAAAAGCCCAGTGGATTGATGTATATCGACTCTAAATTACATATGTACATCCCAAATAATTCACCATTCAAATTTTTTTCCCTGAGATTTCAATCAGGCTGAAAATAACATAAGATTAAATAGGTCTTACTGCAGTATGGATCTAAAGGGTTATTTTAAAGTCAAGAACTTTGCTTGCAAAAATACCAATGTTTGCCTTCATTAGGTGATGTTTAATATTTGTATGTTAATTAATTCAGTTTTAAATAACGATACAAAACTCTTGCTAAATGAAAGGAAATGATTGCGTTATTTTCCAAACAAAAAATTTAAAAGTTTCTTAAAAAACAACAGACAAATTACAATTGTTAGCTTCATTCGTAATGCAGTTGAGTTTGTAAAGTGATTGCATAATCTTTTGTTCTATAGAATTTTTATGAGCAAGGGCAGGCATCAGTTTTAAATATTCCTAGTATATTTACAAACTGAAAATAACAAAAAAAATACACTGTGCAAACAAAAACAAAGCATAGCCGCAAGCACTCACGGCGTAATGTGTGAAATTAATGAAATTTCGTTAGGCAGGTAAGTTGAGGTACACATAGATTGTCAAATATGTATGTTGAAAAATGTTAAAAAATCTTTAAAATATTGATTGATTCGAAAAATGTTTAGACAAAAAAAATCGAAAAATGTTGCGAATGCCGAAATATGTTGAAAACAGTCGAAAAATTGAGAGAGTCGAGATTAAGGAAAATTATGATTATGGGTGACTTCATCACCTGTTTCTCAGAGAGTGTTCATGATAATCCCCCCTCCCTTCAACAACATTTTTCACTCACAATGAACCAGGAAATTGGGTCTTAGAGAATGGCTCTTCAGATCTGGACCACATACATTAGGGCGGGTCGATTTTTTTTTTCAAAAAGGGTATGGCAGGAAAATATTCTAAAGGCAATTCTGAGCAACTTTGCCAAAGAAACTATGGGTCTAAAACAGGTATCGGCGCGCTGCTAGTCATGAGTAGCAGAGCTAATTTTCTTGTATACGGATACAACAAGAGAGAAAGAGCAAGTATTATTGCTCTGCCGACCGCTGGTCTAAAATCAATTTCGAGCCTCCGCATTTTCACAAATAAGTTTTGAGCAGTACTTATATTGGATTTTCATGGAAACAACTACAAAGTATTTCATATTTTAAGAAAAAATTGTGTTAAATTGGCCGTTTTGATGTCGTTGGAAAGGTCTTGTGCCTCTTTTGTATATACCATGTTATTTTAATTTTTTGTAAGAATAGTGGAGTGCTGAAGCACTTAAGTCGAAGAATAATGGAAAACAATTATTTATTCAAAAATAAAAATCTATCATTGAAAAATCTGTCATTGAAACCATGAAACTTTTGAACGTCAATTGTGATTTTTTTCGTTTTTTCCAACTATGGAGCTACCGATAAGACCTATATCCTCCGGATGCAACCTGTTGCATATACCATCTCAAGATGTCCCTTTGGCTTGCAAAGTGATTTAAAAGGACTCAATTTCCCAAATAATAGTGATTTATTAACGTATTATAGTCATTTGAGTGAAAGTGGTAAAGCTCAAAGCAGAATATTTTCATACAAAAGTTTTACACCACAATTAGTAAAAAAATTAATTGAAATTGGAAGAAAATTAAATATCAAAATAATTAATGTTAGAATTGTTGCTACAAAGTTAAACGCCTTGGTCGACTGTTATCAGAAATAAACATAATTTTATGAAATATTTAACCTCTGATGATCGACCACAACCTGGTCCAGAAATTCCTTCGCATTATCAAGGCAAATAGAGGTTTGTTCATCTACTAACAACTTTTTCTCGACGTGTTGTTGATAAAAACCGCGAAAACGTTATGCCAGTGACGGTTGAAAGTCACAAAAAAGTTTCTCGGCTAGAAAGCAAGTAAGATCTAACACTATGAGCGGCAAACTTAACGGTAAATTATTGTAAGATTTTAATTTTGGAATGAATAAATTGTTACTATTATCTTTCGACTTTAGTACTTCAGCACTCCACTATCCTTATAAAAAAAATTATTAACATGGTAAATGTAGAAAGGAGGAAAAACCTTTCTAAAAACATCACCCATTTACTCTAATTTTGAAGAAAATATAAAAAAATTTGTAATTGTTCCCATAAAACTGCAATATATGTACAGTTGTGTTCATGAAAATAGTAGTGCTGCAGGACATGACCTTTATATCTCTTTTCTAAAATATTTTGCCTTACAAATTGAACTCCTTAGTAATATTTTCGTAGGACTGAATAAAAAGAAGAGAAAAGCAAAAAAATCCCGTTACTTTTGTTTCGTGTTGTCTTGTTTGTGATGCATTTACATATTTACACCAAAAAGCTGCTGTTCATTAAAATAGTAGTGCTTTACGTAATTAGTTGAAAAAAATTAAAAGTTAGTTAAGTAATTCAATAAAGTGCTTATATGAATTTATTGCAATCGAGGTACTCTTCTTCTTTTTAGTTTGTAGAGGAAGGAATTGCTGAATCGAAAAGATAGAATCAATAATTAGGCTAAGGAATCAGGGCAAGACCTTCAAGGAAACTGAAAATATGGTTGGATGCACTGCATCTGATATTTAATGCTATTACCTATTCTAAGAAACCTGAAAATCGTGGTGGTAAGCGCCAGATGTCGTTATTAGACGACAGACGAAGTGCGCGACATTGCAAGACTAAGCCCTCAGCGTCCTCAAAAATGATTAAATGTCAGCCAAATCTGTCGATCAGTGCTGTGACAATTCGTCGTCGACTAATGGAAAATAATTTGCATACAAGAAGTTCCAGGAAGGTATACCTTTAGACGATGAAGCACGTCGTTGCAAGAATACAATTTGCAAAAGATTATATGAAATGAAATGCCGAAGAGTGGCGCAACGTATAATAGTCAGATGAGAGCAAAGTATTTTTTTTTTGGTAGAAGAGGCTCCAGACAGTATGTTCGTCGTCAACCAAACACAGAATACCACCCCAAATACACTACCAAGACAGTTAAACATGGCGGACTGACCATTATAGTATGGGCTTACTTTTGCTAGACTGGCACTGGCCCTATCTATTTCATCATATGTATTATAGACAAAGCAGTGTACGTTAATTTATTGAAGGATGTAATGCTACCGTGTGCCAGTCGGGAAATGCCTTTAAAATTGACGATTCAACAGGATAACGATCCTAAACACACTAGTAAACTAGCTTATGAATGTTTGTATCTTAAAAAATCGACGTGATGCCATGGCCAGCTCAGTATCCGGACCTTAATCGGATAGAAAATTTGTGAGGAGATATCAAACGAATCGTAACAACAGAAAAGCCATCAAGTAGAACACAGCTTTGACAAATGTTTAAAGGGACTTGGGCTGAAATTCTTGTGAAGCGTTGTAAGGACCTTATTTACTCTATTCCACGTCGATGCAAAGTCGTAATAAACAATAAAGCATTTATCACAAAATATCAGACCCAAACAAACATGTGTAACATGTAACATGTTGTTTAAATTAAGTTGTGTCGCTTTTTTTTAATTTTAGTAACCACTACTATTTTCGTGAACAGCATTATTTTTGAATTTTATTTTGATTAAGCCATTGCGTTAATATAAATAAAAGTTTATAATAAAAAAAAACTGTAAATATTCTCGGAAATGAATATACATTACTATTTTTTCAAAACTTTAAATGAAAATTGTACTCATCATTTAATTTGATAGTAAAAGACCCAGGACCAAACGGCACTACTATTTTCGTGAACACAGCTGTATGTAAGTACTGTTTAAAACCTATTTGCGAAAATGCGGAGGCTCGAAATTGATTTTAGACCCATAGTTTCTTTGGCAAAGTTGCTCATAATTGTCCGTAGAATATTGTCTTGCCATACCCTTTGATGACTTTTTCCCGCCCGAAGAAATCGACCCGCCCTAACATACATATGTTGAAAAATGTTGTAATATTCAAAAAGTGTTGAAATTCTCGATAAAATTCAAAAAATATCGAAAAGTTTAAAATGTAACACTAGCATGATGCGTTGTACTATCCATACCAATCTTCACTGAAACTTTGTTGGTCAGTGCTACATGCAATATTTTCCCAATTACTAGTAAGTTTGATGAAACGAGCGCTACAGACCGATTAGCACTGCGCTCGAGTCGCCTACTTTCTAGTTAAGTCAGCAAGAGCGTAAAGTTGCTCATACCAGCAAAAGGCAAAACGCGTCAAACGCTACATGTGAGCAGCTCACTGTACCACATGTGGCTACACGTGACAAAACACGACACCGTAACGCGAGCGAAAATAGTAACATTGACGACCTAGCAGTAGCGTTGCTATAATAAACAAGCGTAAGTCGTGAATAATAACAAATGACTCAAAAAAATTTAAACATTCAGATGTAAGGATAGTTACTACGGAAACAAATTACGGCCAAAATGGCTGTAATTTGAAACTTGTCTTCTGTTAAATTGAGACGAGCCGTATTGGGCTAAAGAGCAACCCAAAGAGATTTAACATCTAAACAAAGGAACGGTTTGGTGTGGTTTATGAGCTGGTGGAATCATCGGTCCAATTTTCTTCAAAACTGAAACCGGACTGATCGTAATTGTGGATGGCGCCCGCCATCGCGCCATGATATCGGACCGTTTGCTACCGACATACCGGAAATTGAAGCTCGATATCTCGATAACACATGGATCCAACAAGACAGCGCTACCTGGAACACAACCCATGAAACAATGGCTTTATTCCGGGAACAATTCAGTCAACAGATAATTTCACGCTTCGGGCGTAATATCACACTTCTAGACTTTTTCGTTTGGGGCTATGTAAGGTTAGCCGCATTACGGCCACCATTTGAATGAAATTATTTCTTAGAAATATACATATTTATGTTTATATATAAAGAATGATTCCTTTATATAAAAATAAAGATTACCCGACAAAATTTTAATTCTTTTATTTTTGAGAAAAGTAATTCTAATTGAATCACCCGCTACTTAAAGAAAGGTTCATAAAATAAATGTGACAGCATTCAGAGGCTACTTGACTACTACTTAATTATAAATTTTATATTTGTTTGGTACACTGTTAGAAATTTTGTAATAATTGTATTCAAATTTAATACTGCCTAAATATTAAAATTCATTTTTAATACTATTCAATTTGTATTCAAATTTAACACTCGTTTTAATTATGATTTAAAAAAAAAATACGATATCTACATTTCGAATGGGATTCGAACCAGGTTCTCTTTTAATACAATGGTTGCATGCGCAGTTTAAAGACATCAGCCAACGTAGTATTATTTTTTGGTTGGCTAAGAGTTTATTTATATTGACAAAAGCGTAAAATGAAAGTTCAATATTGCAGTATTAAAATATAATACAGCATGGTTTAAAAATCAAATATAACACTTATGTATTAAAATCTAATAAAAAATTTATTACAAAATTATGTAGTCTATTGAAAAGTAATAAATTTAATCAAAATTATATTAAAAATCGTAATATTTCGCTTGTATTAAAATATATTTCAAGATTTCTAACCGTGTAGGAAAGATTATTGTGTAAGATCTGAAAGTTAATCTATTAATTTGAATTTTATAAGGAGATGGTTTTTTCTCTTTTTTAATAAGTTAAGATTTCAAGTAGTTCAAAGCTTATGATTAAAGCAAATCTTTATTTAAAAAACTGCCAGTGTATAGTAAGTTAGGAAATTATTAACAAGAGATTTAACTAAAAAGTGAATGTGAGTACGGTGGTTTTGTATTCATAAAGGGCCAAACAGTTTTCTGTAAAAAGAGTATAATTTTGCAAAGTACTCTTCCTCAAAGCAAAGGCTAAGCCTTTCCGAAAATATCTCATTTCATAGTGCCTTAACTAGGAAATGAAGGTTAATTTCAACAGTAGGATGATGTTTCCATTAGCCTAATATACATACATATAATATATAAACATATGATATTTAATAGAACACCTCATGTTCATAAGCCCATCAATTACTGTGAAATGCCTTTTATAAATTGAATAATGTTGGCAAGCTAAAAATGGTTTTTGTAGGCTTTTGATAGGACAGAAAGTTTCTCAGTGGCAACGCTGGTTATCATGTTTCTTCAAACCTATGAGCGCAACATGTTGAGAGCTGTCAATTCAACCGCAGCAGCAGACAACAACATATTGAAAAGCGGTCACAATCGTTCAACACACGTGAGCATGGAATCGGTGTTCGTCGGTGAAACGTGACCAAAAAGCAAGCAAGCAAACGAGTCTTTAAAAAACTTACGACAACTGCAGTCACAACAGTAAAAAATCAAGAGAAAAAGGAAATTAAGAGTACATACATACCCACGAACATATACTATATAGTATAAAATAAACAAAAATGCAGCACGCTTTAGTTTGGCTAAAAAGTACAACAAATAACCCCGCAAAACAGTTTTTATACCCTACACAGAGGGTATATTCACTTTGTCATTCCGTTTGTAACGCATAAAAGGGGGCGTGGCAGGTATAGAAAAGTATAAATATTATTGATCAGCGTCACCACCTGAATCGATATAGCTATGTCCGTCTGTCTGTCTGTCTATCTGTCTGTTGAAATCACGTTTACGGGAAAACTAAGCAAACTAATTCAATGAAATTTGGCACACAGGTCAAACCTTCTTGCAAGCAGCTAGCATATAAAAATGGACGAAATCGGGTCACGAGCACGCCTACCGCCCATACTCTATGTAAATATACCTCAGCCCATTTTGAAAAAAGTTGCTGCGATTTTGATAAAACTCGGTGATTTGGTGAGCATGTGAACAAGATTAAGATTGGGCTAGGTTTTAAAGGCTAGCTCTTAAAGGGGAGTGGCACAGCCCTAAATTTGAAATTTTATAACGCCATAACTCGTAAACCGTGTAAAATATTGTGATGAAATTTGGTACACGGATACAGATCATATATTTCTTGAATTGTGTTTAAAGTGGGCGGAATTGTAAAAGTAGGCGTGGGATTTCGTATAATTCAAAATTGGCACATTCGATTCTCATAAAAACTTTAGGGATGATACTACTGAGAGCAGTCATCAATACTAGTTTCATCAGTATATCAGTATACTGATAAAACTTGTTGAAGGGCGTGGCACAGCCCACAATATTTATAATTAGAGAACTGAAAACGTAATCGTAATGAAATGATATACTTGCTAAAAGGTATCTTCTTACGAAAATTTGGCACAATAGAACCGGTGGGCGTGGCACCTCCCATATAAGCAAAACTCGTTTAATTCTATAGATAGTGTGCAATGAGAGTAATATTCATAAAATTTGGTGCATAGATGTCAATTATTATTATTATGTGTTTGTAAGTCCTTCTCTCAGTCTTTTGTAATTCTTCCTTCCTCCTATCATATTTCTAACTATCCACTTTCGTCAGTCCGTGAATTTAAAGACCTGGGTGTAGTGTTTGATTCTAATTTCTTGTTTCGCTCCCACCTTGACTTCATCATTCCAAAAGCTTATGCTATGCTAGCGTTTATTAAACGTAATGGATCGTGTTTTAATGATCTATACACTCTTAAGACCCTTTTTTCAAGTCTGGTCCGATCCAGGTTGGAATATGCATCTATCATCTGGAACCCTTTTTATGCTTCACATAAGGCGAGGCTTGAAAGAGTGCAAAAATCCTTTACTCGATTTGCCTTACACACCCTTAATTTTGAAGGTTTTTCTCCATCTTACAATTCTCGTTGCCTTCTTCTTGGCATGAAAACCTTAGAAATCAGAAGAAATATTTTATCTCTTCTCTATATCTTTGATATTGTGTCTGGTGATATTGACTGTCCTGCACTTTTGAGCCTTATTAACTTCAATGTTCCTCAAAGAGCTCTTAGGTCTTGTGTGCCTTTTGATTTAGAAACAGTTCCAACTATTTATGCATCTAATGCTCCTGTCTTTAGAGCTTTAAAATTATTTAATGAGATAAATTTAAGTTCTAATTTAAATTTCTCAATTTCAAAAAATGCCAGGTGGGCTCTATTAAACAGTATCTTATAGTAAGTATTGTATTTTATATGTATATATTTTTATTTTTAATTATCTAGTCTGTAAGAATAATTCTTCATAGACTGAAATAAATAAATTATAAGCTATAAAATAAAATAAATTTCGGCGGGATTTCACCAGTGGGCGTGGCACCTCCCATATTAATATAAAGTTGGAAGTGATATTTTAAGAGAACTATTGCAGCAATTGGCATGAAATTTGATGTAAGTGGTTTACTGTTAGGTATGTCAGCATATAAAGCGCACCACTGGGTGTGGCACCTCCCATACAAGTAAAATACTATAAGTCGCATATCTATCGAAATATATTAGCAATCATACTGAAATTTGGTAAAAGAGGTTTGTGTATGGAAAACTATTTCTGGATCGAAATCAGTATCGATTGTATCAGTGTACCGCCCTAAATTTTAAGGTTAATTAAGGCATATATCGCAAAATATACAAGCTATTTTGCTAAAATTTAGTATGTGGATGTTAATGACGAATATAATTTATTTAACCAAAAGTAGGCGGAATTGGAGAAGTGGGTGTGGCAAATTTGGTTTTCTGCATTTCTATTCTAATTTTTTCGACATTTTTCACATTCTTTGACTTTTCCAATTATTTAACTTTTCCCAATATATTCCATATCCATATTTTCCACTTTTTAAACTTGATTCGACATTTTCTTTATTTTTTCATGAATTTTGAATTGTTTCAACATTTTTCAACTTCGTGCAATTATTTTTCAGTTTTTTAACCACTTTCAACATTTTGGACATTTCTCGACTTTTTCAATTTCTTTTCACTGTCTGCAATGGTTTCCATTTATTTTAGACTTTTTGAATTTTTTTCAACTGTTTTAACCATTTTTAACCTCTTTGAACCTTATTACATTATTTTCGACTTCTTCAACCTTTTCAACGACTTTTTAACATTTATTTGGAAAGTACTTTCAGTGCAGTGTAGGGTATGTGAGTTTTGCCCTGGCCGAAGATAACACCTTTACAAGTTTGATTTCTAAACATCTCTACTGGCGGATACAAAAATGTATCGGCCATTCTTTAAATAACTGCACACTTTACTTTTAACTTTTTTGAACATTTTTCGAAACGAAATATCTCAAAACTATAGGAAATAGGATAAAAAAATCAAAACCTTTATTTAAAAATGCGTAAATTTTATAAAAAAAATAAAATACTTTATTTATTTAAAGTCGAAATTCCTGCCATAACTTTGAAAAATATGAATTTTTTATTGAAGGCGCGCACCATATTTACATATATGGACATTAGGGTGTTTCACTTTTTTTCAAAGGTTCTCCAAATTCAAAACTTAAACCGAAATTCGATTTATTATAAAAAAAAGTAATTCATGAATTTTTTCAGATTTTTTTGAGGTCATTTACCACTCGCCAATCGCCATTTTAATAAAAAAAACTCGCTTAATACATTTTTTCCTTTATAATTTTTATTCATGACTTCTAAACTAAATTTTTTCTTGTCTAAATATTAAAGAATAATAATATCTTTGGGTTAGGTATCGAAAAAAAGGTTTTTACCTATCTTCTAAGCGTGAAAAATGGAAGAAATGGACAAAAACTTGCCTAATATTTGCTTTTTTCGCTTTTTTACTTAAAAATATTAGGCAATTTTTTGTCCATTTCTTCCAATTTTCACACTTAGAAGATACGTAAAAACCTTTTTTTCGATACCTAATCTAAAGATATTATTATTCATCTACTATTATTAAACGAGCAATAATTGTATGTATATATATATTTTCAGACTTTATTTCCAAAACGGGTGCAGCGATTTTGATGAAACTTGGGGGTTAGGTACATATGTGAACAAAATTAGGATTGGGCTGGGTTTTAACTTATCAAAGGCTCCTGGAGGGGCGTGGCACAGCCCTAAACTTTTATTTTCATAACGTCATATCTCGAAAACTATTCAAGATATTGTGATGAAATTTGGTACACAGATGCAGATCATAAATGTCTTAAATTTTGCCAAAAGTGGGCGGAATCGGAAAAGTGGGCGTGGCACTTTTCAATAATTGAAAATTTTGATTCAATATTACTCAAAAACGGCACTGAGGATTTTCATAAAAATTTTATAGATAATACCACTAAAAGCAGTCATCATAACATGCTATGTCACTGTACTGGCAAAATTCGTTGAAGGGCGTGGCACAGCCCACAATATTTATAAACATTATAATAAGAGAATTAACAACACAATCGTTCTGAAATTTCATATGGTGGATATGCTTGCTATAAGGTACCTCAAGACGAAAAATGGGTGTAATAGTACCAGTGGGCGTGGCACCTCCCATACAAGCAAAACAGGTTAAATGTTATATTTATTGTACTATGAGAGTAATCTTCTTAAAATTTGGTGAGGAGTTGTCGGTTACTATAAGCTTTGAAATTAAATGCATTTCGACGGCATTGCTTCAGTGGGCGTGGCACCTCCCATACAAACAAAAACCGTTAAATGTTATATTAAGTGCACTATGGGAGTAATCTCAATAAAATTTGGTACAGAGATGTCGTTTACCAAAACGTTTTAAGTTAAATGGATTTCGACGAGATTTCGTTAGTGGGCGTGGCACGTCCCATATATACGAAAATCGTTGAATGTTGTATTTAGTGCACTATGGGAGGTATTTTCTTTAAATTTGGTGTAGAGGTGTCGATTACTATAAGCTTTGAAATTATATGGATTTTAACGGGATTGCGTAAGTGGGCGTGGCACCTCCCATACGTACGAAAAACGTTAAATGTTATTTAGTGTACTATGGGAGTAATTTTTTTAAATTTTTTGTTCCAATCGATAGAGAAAGCACGAAAAATAAAAAAAAATTTTTTGTTCCAATAGACTTTTAATTACAGTGGTGTAGTGTTAATATTGTAGTGGTCATTTTTAATATTTGACCACTTAGTGCGTCCTGAGCGATTTGCGGAATTTGTTGCTGTAAAGATATTTTCCTTGTCCTTTGGAGTATCCCGGAAGTAGTCACTCCATAAGTGACTACTTATCGAGGCGGTTCACTCCGAGTCACTTTGGGTCACTTGGAGTCACCGAGGTGAGTGAAAATCGCAATTTTGTGGTTTGCGTGCGATTTTGGTAGAATTGGTCTATAACACCTATAGGCCACGTTGGTGCAAACTCTTATCGCACCTAATTATATTTTGCGATGCGTGCGATTTTTTGGATATTGTTGCTGTAAGGATATTTTCCTTGTCCTTTGGAGTATCCAGGAAGTAGTCACTCCATAAGTGACTACTTATCGAGGTGGTTCACTCCGAGTCACTTTGGGTCACTTGGAGTCACCGAGGTGCGTGGAAATCGCAATTTTGTGGTTTGCGTGCGATTTTGGTAGAATTGGTCTATAACACCTATAGGCCACGTTGGTGCAAACTCTTATCGCACCTAATTATGTTTTGCGATGCGTGCGATTTTTTGGATATTATTGCTGTAAGGATATTTTCCTTGTCCTTTGGAGTATACCGGAAGTAGTCACTCCATAAGTGGCTACTTATCGAGGCGGTTCACTCCGAGTCACTTTGGGTCACTTGGAGTCACCGAGGTGAAAGAAAATCGCAATTTTGTGGTTTGCGTGCGATTTTGGTAGAATTGGTCTATAACACCTATAAGCCACGTTGGTGCAAACTCTTATCGCACCTAATTATGTTTTGCGATGCGTGCGATTTTTTGGATATTATTGCTGTAAGGATATTTTCCTTGTCCTTTGGAGTATCCCGGAAGTAGTCACTCCATAAGTGACTACTTATCGAGGCGGTTCACTCCGAGTCACTTTGGGTCACTTGGAGTCACCGAGGTGAGTGAAAATTGCAATTTTGTGGTTTGCGTGCGATTTTGGTAGAATTGGTCTATAACACCTGTAAGCCACGTTGGTGCAAACTCTTATCGCACCTAATTATGTTTTGCGATGCGTGCGATTTTTTGATAATTATTGCTGCAAGTATATTTTCCTTGTTCTTTGGAGTATCCCGGAGATAGTCACTCCATAAGTGTCTACTTATCGAGGCGGTTCACTCCGAGTCACTATGTGTCACTTGGAGTCACCGAGGTGAGTGAAAGTCGCGATTTTGTGGTTTGCGTGCGATTTTTGTAGAATTGGTCTATAACACCCTATGGGCCACGTTGGTACAAACTCTTAGCGCATCTAATTATGTCTTGCGGTGCGTGCGATTTTTTGATTTTATTACTGTAAGGATATTTTCCTTGTACTTCGGATTATCCCGGAGGTAATCACTCCATAAGTGACTACTCATCGAGGTGGTTCACCACGAGTCACTTTGGGTTACTTGGAATCACCGAGATGAGTGAAAATCGCGATATTGCGGTTTGCGTGCGATTTTTGTAGAATTGCTCTATAACACCTATTGGCCACGTTGGTGTATAAACTTTGCGCACCTAATAACGTTTTGCGGTGCGTGGAATTTTTTTTTTTTTTGGATTTTTACGAATTTCGTGAACCAAAGTGACTTTAAGTGACCCAACGTCACTCGGGGTGAACCGCCTCGATGAGTTGTCACTTATGGAGTGATTACCTCCGGGATAAGCCGAAGAACAAGGAAAATATCCTTACAGCAATAAAATTTAAAAAATAGCACCAACCGCAAAACGTTATAAGGTGCGATAAGTTTTTGTACCAAAGTGGCTTATAGGTTTTACCCCTCGTACTAACTGTACAATCGGTTGCGCTCTTTTATATAAATGCTGCGATATCTCAGTCGATTTAGTGTCCAATTTAAATGAAATCGAGCCATTTTGCATTATCCTTTTCATTTCTATTCACTCTTGGTCCCAATCCACTCTTTTTTAAACACTTTTGCATCAGACCACAATTTGACGAAACTAAAAACGAAGCAAAATTGTTGAAAAAAATGGAACAGAAAAAAGTAAAGAGAAGTTGAAGCGTGAAAGTGAAAAGTCAACTTTTTTCAACAAATTCCATATTTTTTCGATTTTTTCAACCTCAAAACGAAAAACCGAACAGTGGTCGGTCTCCAGGTACTTAATATTTAGACAAGAAAAAATTTAGTTTAGAAGTCATAAAAAAAAATTATAAAGGAAAAAATGTATTGTGCGAGTTTTTTTATTAAAATGGCGATTGGCGAGTGGTAAATGACCTCAAAAAAATCTGAAAAAATTCATGAATTACTTTTTTTTGATAATAAATCGAATTTCGGTTTAAGGTGTGAATTTGAAGAACCTTTAAAAAAAATGAAACACCCTAATGGACATACATAGTTATTTTTCTTCCTGTATAATAATTACGCACAATAGGTCGTATGAGTCATCATCATAACTTATGATAATCATAACTTATTATGATTACTCATACGACCTGATTGTCATCATCATAACTTATGATGATCATAACTTATTATGATTACTCATACGACCTGTTGTAATTTATAACTCTAATATAATAAAACGAGCTAAAATTGTAGATAAATAAGGTGCGAGCTCGAATTTCGCAGTTTCCTTTTTTGCATTCAAAGCGAAGCCTTATGGAGTTTTGGTTACTATCGATAGGTTTAAATGTATAGTCATCTGATAGATCAGATGTAACTTTCTTAAAAATCGCCACAAGTTGGGAACAACTGAGTTGATTAAAAGCTTTAACATACGCTTACAAAGTTTTTAATTCAATCAATAGAGTTTGAGAAGCAACGATTTTCTAAAATTTTAACCACAATTTTTAACTACTGTACTTTACAAAGCACTCGCTCCTTATATATATTTATTAATCAGTTTGTATTTGTAACTCAATTTGTCTTACTTGCTATTCACGTTATGTCAATTTGAATGCCAGCTAAATGCACTCGTAAAACATTATTCTTTAACTTCCCGAGTATGTAAGTCGAAAAGTTAAACTGAAAAACGGATAAGCCCAGTTTTAGTTAAAACGAAAATTCTTTCGTCGATAGAAATCAAAATAAATAACGAAAATAAATGATCAGCGACCTGTTCAGAACGCTCAAAAACTCTTCAAAAATTAGGGCACATAAGATTTATCACTAGAGCCTTCAAAAATTGTTAAGCCAAACTGCCGAAAATTGTTGTGAAATTGTTAAGAAAAAAGCTGAAAAATTGTTAAGAAATTGTTAAGGAAAATGGGGAAAAATTATTAAAATTAAAAATATTTTTAAGAATATCTTGAAAAAATTTATTAAAAAGTTCAAGGGATCACAAATCAATCAAAGGATAGAATAAAGGCAGATCGATTTTAATTTTTAAAACCAAAGCATGCTACGCGCCAGCAAATAGTTTTGCAATCATTGAAACAATTGCGTGAGCAAAAAAATAAAGCAAATAAAAAATTTAATGTCAGTAAAATGCAAAAAAATGTTAAATTTTATATGGCGATTCTAGAAAACGCAAAAAATTGTTGTTTTTTCGAAAATTGGCGAAAAATTAAATTAAAATTAAAGTTAAAACAATTTTAACAATATTTGAAGGCTCTATTTATCACACTTTCACGAATTTGGCCAAAACATGTTTCCGCTCACTACTTATGGTACTTAACTAACTGTATTATAAGCAAATGTTCGAAATTTTTATCGAAATTTTCACTTGTATCAAAATATAGTTCTTTGAAAAAAGTGCACTTGACCGATTTGGATATCAATGTACTAGGTTTTGACAGCAAGTTCATGGACTTGGCCTGTTTTGAAATCTATGCATCAAAAATAAATTTAAAAAATTTAATATTTCTATCAAAAAAATTTTTTTTAATCTAGAAACACAGTAGAAAAATAAAGCATGGTCTACATTTTGATATATGAGCATATCTCAATTTTTCTTTTTTGGTTATGTTATAATTGAAATTATAATTTAGTTTTTACATCCCAAATAACTTTTGTTAATAAAATGAAAAAAAAAAAACTAATTCAATATCGTGTTATATCTATATCAGTGTGTTTTGATGGAAGTACTAATAAAATGATAAAAATAAGTATAAATTATACTGAGTATTTATTAATGCTTTATACCATTTCTTATCACCACGAAACTGTGTTCTGCTTTGTCCAAAGCCATAACTTTAAAATAAAATAAAAATAATTCTATTTCAACTTCCAACACTGTGAACATAAAGCTGACAAAAGTGCGAGTATGTGGGTCAATGTGCCAGAAATCAACGCTTTTTGCATTTCTAACAAGCAATTATTTTGCTTTTCTCTATCACGATTTTTCTTTTATTTTTAAATGAACACATTTTTTTTATTTGGCAATTAGAAACGTTACACGTATGCAGCAAAAGCAACAATTACCATCGGTATAGTTTCGTTTTTTTGTGTGTTGTTTTTGCCAGTGTTTATAATCAAGGTGTGAATGAACTTTAAAATTAATGATTTCATACGAGTTTGGGTTACACTCGACCAAAACAATACGAAATTGTCAAACAAAATTTCAATATTTTTTGCTATATTTTTAGCGAGAGTAAATGCCAGTCAGAAAGTACTTTTGGGATAGCAAACGTACTTTGGCCCATATGCCCAGAAAAAATTAAAAAATTTTTAAATTTTCAAGAACAATTTCGTAATAACAAAAATAAGCAAAAGGTCATCCAATTTTCATTAGGCACGTTTCTTCACATATACTATAAAAGGTTATTCGAAATTATTTTCTTACGCATGTTTCATCGAAAAGAAAAATAGGTCATTCCTATAATTAAGTCAAATGTATTGAAAATCCGCTCAAAATACGCCAAATGTACTGAAAATTCATTCATTGTACCGAATGTGCTAAAAAATTGTCCAGTGCACTAAGGGACTGTTCATATAGTACGTTACGCTTTTTCGGGGAGGAGGACTCCGTGAAATTTGACAGTTTGTGAAAAGCGGAAGGGTCTTGCGAAAGCTTAACGTAACGGTGTTTCTTGCTGTGACTTCTTTCTTCGATTTCGGTTTCCAGTTCGAAAAATTGCGCACACTAAACGAAACGCATTGCCATCCATATTTTTCATGGCTGAACTCGAACACTGTGTACTCTTTTTCCTAAACAGCTGTTATTAAACTACTCGTGTCTTTGTTTATAAATACTAGACCGCACAATCAACAAATTCACAAGAATAAGCTACAGCATGTTATCAATAATTATTAAAATTTAAATTCTTCTACATACTATAATAGAAGAATTCAAATTTTAAGAAATTAGTATTTAAAACCCAGTAAAAATGGAATGATATTATGGATGTAGACTCTGGACTTAACGTTTTTTTTGTCACATGAAATATTGACCAATAGCTCAATGAAGCATTTTAAACAAACTTACGTGTCATGTTTAAATTGCGTCAAAAATTACAATGAATTCAAATCTTATTCCATGTGTCTAGCATATTATGCTTTTCTTAAAAAAGTTCGGATCTATATCTATTTTTATAAGCCATATTTAAAATTTTTGAAATTGAATGTTATTAATAAATGTCAACTTTATATCGTTTAACAACTAGTACCTGGAGACCGACCACTGTTCGGTTTTTCGTTTTGAGGTTGAAAAAATCGAAAAAATATGGAATTTGTTAAAAAAAGTTGACTTTTCACTTTCACGCTTCAACTTCTCTTTACTTTTTTCTGCTCCATTTTTTTCAACAATTTTGCTTCGTTTTTAGTTTCGTCAAATTGTTGTCTGATGCAAAAGTGTTTATAAAAAGAGTGGATTGGGACCAAGAGTGAATAGAAATGAAAAGGATAATGCAAAATGGCTCGATTTCATTTAAATTGGACACTAAATCGACTGAGATATCGCAGCATTTATATAAAAGAGCACCTTATTACGTTTTGCGGTTGGTGCTATTTTTTATATTTTATTGCTGTAAGGATATTTTCCTTGTTCTTCGGCTTATCCCGGAGGTAATCACTCCATAAGTGACAACTCATTGAGGCGGTTTACCCCGAGTAACGTTGGGTCACTTAAAGTCACTTTGGTTCACGAAATTCGTAAAAATCAAAAAAAAAAAAAAATTCCACGCACCGCAAAAGGTAATAAGGTGCGCAACGTTTTTGCAACAAGGTGGCCTAAAGGTGTTATAGTGCAATTCTACAAAAATCGCACGCAAACCACAAAATCGCGATTAACACTCACCTCGGTGACTCCAAGTGACCCAAAGTGACTCGGGGTGAACCGCCTCGATGAGTAGTTAGTTATGGAGTAATTACCTCCGGGATAGTCCGAAGAACAAGGAAAATATCCTTCAGCAATAAAATCCAAAAAATCGCACGCACCGCAAAACGTTATTAGGTGCACAAAGTTTTTACACCAACGTGGCTAATAGGTGTTATAGAGCAATTCTACAAAAATCGCACGCAAACCGCAATATCACGATTTTCACTCATCTCGGTGACTCCAAGTGACCCAAAGTGACTCGGGCTGAACCACCTCGATGAGTAGTCACTTATGGAGTGATTACCTCCGGGATAATCCGAAGAACAAGGAAAATATCCTCAGCAACAAATTCCGCAAATCGCTCAGGACGCATTAAGTGGTCAAATATTAAAAATGACCACTACAATATTAACACTACACCACTGTCATTAAAGGTCTATTGGAGCAAAAAATTTTTTTTATTTTTCGTGCTTTCTCTATCGATTGGAACAAAAAATTTAAAAAAACTACTCCCATAGTACACTAAATAACATTTAACGTTTTTCGTACGTATGGGAGGTGCCACGCCCACTTACGCAATCCCGTTGAAATCCATATAATTTCAAAGCTTATAGTAATCGACACCTCAACACCAAATTTAAAGAAAATACCTCCCATAGTGCACTAAATACAACATTCAACGATTTTCGTATATATGGGACGTGCCACGCCCACTAACGAAATCTCGTCGAAATCCATTTAACTTAAAAATCTTTGGTAACCGACATCTCTGTACCAAATTTTATTGAGATTGCTACCATAGTGCACTTAATATAACATTTAACGGTTTATGTTTGTATGGGAGGTGCCACGCCCACTGAAGCAATCCCGTCGAAATGCATTTAATTTCAAAGCTTATAGTAACCGACAACTCCTCACCAAATTTTAAGAAGATTATTCTCATAGTACAATAAATATAACATTTAACTTGTTTTGCTTGTATGGGAGGTGCCACGCCCACTGGTACTATTGCACCCATTTTTCGTCTTGAGGTACCTTATAGCAAGTATATCCACCATATGAAATTTCAGAACGATTGTGTTGTTAATTCTCTTATTATAATGTTTATAAATATTGTGGGCTGTGCCACGCCCTTCAACGAATTTTGCCAGTACAGTGACATAGCATGTTATGATGACTGCTCTTAGTGGTATTATCTATAAAATTTTTATGAAAATCGTCAGTGCCGTTTTTGAGTAATATTGAATCAAAATTTTCAATTATAGAAAAGTGCCACGCCCACTTTTCCGATCCCGCCCACTTTTGGCAAAATTTAAGACATTTATGATCTGCATCTGTGTACCAAATTTCATCACAATATCTTGAATAGTTTTCGAGATATGACGTTATGAAAATAAAAGTTTAGGGCTGTGCCACGCCTCTCTTGGAGTCTTTGATAAGTTAAAACTCAGCCCAATCCTAATTTTGTTCACATATGTACCTAACCCCCAAGTTTCATCAAAATCGCTGCACCCGTTTTGGAAATAAAGTCTGAAAATATATATATATATATAAATACATACAATTATTGCTCGTTTAATAATAGTAGATAATTTTACATTTGTATTGATTTATTGAACGAAATTCTCATTTTTGACATATTAAGTTTTCAGGCTGAAAGACAAATATAACCTTGTGGCAGGCAGGGGGTTCGGGATTAAGTGACAGACTATGACACAGGAGGAGAGGGGGTCAAAACTGCCAAAAAAAGGCGTTCCGTAGTGAATTTGACCAATTTTAGTCAGGCTAGACAACATCAGGGTTAAGGTATTGTAGATGTGTTAAAAAGTGCAAAGCCGTTTATTTTTTTCATATTTATAAAGTGACCCCACGTGAAATAACTCGCACAAGATGGAGGAAGGCCATGTATCAGTTGGATTGGTAGCCGTATAAAATAGATAATCAAATAAGAGTCGCAATCAATTCGCAAAACTTTCAACAGGTCGCCCACTAGTCGTGGAAAATTAAACATTCAGCTGACGACTAACTTGCACATTTGCAATTGGAAAGTTTTCGCAAAATACTGCACATTAGTAAATGTTCCATCACTTTACAGCGCTTATTGGAATGTTAACGCGTTGTGAAAATCTATGCAAGGTAGGGCTACCAAATAACTGTCTGAGTGACAAATCGAGGACGTTCATCTGCATAATAAAGTAACTTCTCGTATTTCAATATCTAAAACAAGGACATTTATAGATTTTCGAGGGCGCGAGGGCATACGAGGACACTTCTTCAAAATCGAATACGTTTGGTAAGCCAATGTCAGAAAATACAGCAACCTTTGTTTTTGATGTCGAATTGAATTTGTTTTGCTATATTTTGTAGGTAGTTCTAAACAAAAAAATTGGTAAGCTTAAATGGTCTTAAAAAAACAATTTATTTTTCGGTTACTATTGTAGTGACCTTAACTCAAATTTTAATATTTTGAATTTTCCATTTTATTAAATCTATATGAAACATACGAAACAATGTATCAAAATCAAAATGGGATTCATGAATTTTTGAAAAATGTCTGTTAAAAATTTTCAAAAACTCTGAAAACTAGAATGAATTGGTATTCCATTCTCGTTTTGATAATTTTTTTTTGTTGAAATTTATCCATAAATATTTTATTGTTACTGCTGCTTCTTTCCACTTATATTTTCAAACTTGTAGAAATATGTATATGTATATGTATATGTATATGTATATGTATATGTATATGTATATGTATATGTATATGTATATGTATATGTATATGTATATGTATATGTATATGTATATGTATATGTATATGTATATGTATATGTATATGTATATGTATATGTATATGTATATGTATATGTATATGTATATGTATATGTATATGTATATGTATATGATTTTTGTAATATCTCATGAAGTTTTTCTTCAAACATGACATAATGGGGACAGTCTTTTACAAACCGAACGAATTTTGACAAAAATTGACTGACACATTTTTGATTTGGCTGAAATTTTTTTTATGGGTTCTATATCGAAAAAAAAGAGATACGTATTCGAGGACTTTAAAAAAAAAATTTTTTTTTTTCATAATAGAGCGAATTCAAATTTTGAGGATTTCGTGATTTTTGGCTTGGAAGCTCACTTTCAAAAATTCATAACTCCGGTTCTGTTAAAGCTAAAAAAATATTTTTTTATTTAAGTTCATATTTTTAACTTTACAATGAAATTAATTTCAATTTTATAGTTTTAACACAACCGGAGTTATGAATTTTTGAAAGTAAGTCTCCAAGCCAAAAATCGCGAATTCTCAAAATTTAAGAGATATAATAGTTTGCTCATTAAAAAAAAATACGTTTTCGATAGGAAATTTGACGTAGAATGCGATGGTCATATTACAAATTTGTTACATGGTGGGGGAAATTTTTAAAAATCAATTTAAATCATTTAATTGTTTATAACAATATTAATTTGTAATTAATTTTTAAAAATAATTTTTTTATTAAAGATAATTTTTTTAGCTTTAAAATGACATTAAAATCAATATTCTAGCTTTAACAGAACTGGAGTTATGAATTTTTGAAAGTGAGCTTCCAAGCCAAAAATCACGAAATTCTCAAAATTTGAATTCGCTCTATTTTTTAAAAAAATTTTTTTTTTTTTTTCAAAATCATCAATCCTTTTTCGATACAGAACCCCTAAAAAAATTTTCAGCCAAATCAAAAATGCGTCGTCCGAAAAGTGTTCGGTTTGTAAAAGACCGTCCCAATGGTAAATGAAAATAAAATCAACTCACATAGAAATTCTTGCAACATCTTTTTCAAAACATAAATGCAGTCCAACCCATAAGTGTGTCTAAAAAATGCTTAGACTAGGATATTTGGAACCTTGAATGTTTTCCTAAAAAACTATGCAAAAGGGAGGGAACACTAAATTATACCATTGCAATATGCTTAAATATGCGTTTGGACACATCACCCATAAGTAAAAAATAAAATAGACTACATATACAAATTTTGGCCTCTTCATTTAATAAATGGGCAAGAATATTTGAGCCAAACTTTCCGAGTAACATTCATTTTGAAAGTGTATACAATCTTTTTCGTTTGACTATATACCTTTTGTTTGTCGTTTAAGTTTCTGCTGATAAGCAAATAGCAATCTACGAGGAAGAAGCTAAACAAAAAATTGTGTCATACCTGCTTATGTTGTTGTCATTTGGTAGAGACCATGAATAAGCGCAGCCTTGGCTTTCTAGAATATGACAAGCAATACATTTCAAAATAGTATAACTCAGAGCAGGCGCGGATCCAGGTCCACATTTTGGGGGGGAAATTAAATTAAATTTATGTCCAAAAAAAGTCTACTATAGACATATAATTCTGTGATCTCTAAGTTTTGCAAATCTCTCAACAATATCTTCGGGTTGTATTGAAAATATGAATATGAAACAACGCCAAACCAATTAATCTTTTTTGAAGCGTTGTTGTCCTGAGCCATGTTTTGATGCGCCGAAGAGAAGAGAATGAGCGTTCAGTACTGGTATTCGTCACGGGCATTTCACAAAAAATCTGCAGCAAGTTGAGAATTATTGGATGTACATACGTCCTTTTCGTACCGATAAAGGGTTCCCAAAACAGAGCCTGGTAGTTCTCTTTTTTTTTCATCGTCTTTTTCATTCTCCACGCGGTTTTCAATGACTTTCTCCGCCAATTTTCATATACATGTAACCCATGAAAAATTTCAATATAATCTGATAATAGACGTAAAAAAAATATACGTGGCTGGTGGTTTTTCACCAGCTCGTCAGATTTTTTTAATCGATTTTTGTATGATTGAAGTTTTTAAATAACGAAATAACGCTATAAAATATAAAATAGTGAACCGATTTTCATGAAAGAAAGCTTTTTAGAAAGGTTATTATATATCAGATATTATAAATAGAAAATAAGTACGAGTACCATATGGATAATACTGATTGTATCATTTGATTTTTCTTTTATTTTTAATGCTGATTTTAGAAATTTTTTTACAAAATTTATACCGGTCGACAAACCTCAGTATCTGAAATCCGAATCCGACGTCAGAATAAAAAAGCGTAATCACAGTCTTACAAGGTATTTGAGGTTATATGACATCGACAGGTAATTTTAATTCATGAAACTATTAATTGGATCCAAAAGAACTATTCTTTGTCCTCAAAATACATTTTGAATTAAATCGATATGTTTATTTTCCTCCCAAAAGCTTTTATTACAAGTAAATTTTTGTCCAATTCGTATGTAATGAGTATTTGTGAGAGAATAGTTCCAGGGACCACAAAAATAAGTGCTACCATAATAGTTATTTGGTAGAAAAATTATGGAAATCAATTTTTAAATTTCATAAACACAAATAAACCCATCTACAACTGCTGTAATAAACCTCGGGTTCGGATTCAGTGACCCTAAAAACGTATATAAACTTTTCCGTTGTATATATTGCATTATTCTCAATTTGACCTTGAAATGACCTTAACCTTGACGTGATAGAGGTATGTAGACCGCAACTTCGAGTTCAGGACATCAAATTACCTAGGTGCTATTCTTGATAATTTCTTCTTTTTTTGTTTAAGTAAATTTATGTAAATTTTGTTTAAATATGATTAAAATATCGAAAGACCTTTTGATTTCTTTTTAGTAAACGTTGCTGAGATATGCGTCTCAACTCAGTACATTTCCACAAAACCCAATTGCCATCACGGCTTTGAACAGGAGCTCCTATGAAAAATTTAAGCCTAGCAAATTTTGAGTCATAAAAATTAATTAAACTTTTGCATGCATTTATTATTTTAAAATCATTTTTTAAGGATTTATTAGCTTGTTCCAGCTTAAATGAAAAACATTGTATATATAAAATAATATATGTGTATATTTATGTATATCGGTCACCATCTATCTCAATATATTTGCGACACAACATCTTTGAATTTATTTTGATTTTCTATTATGTTATTCTTCAATCACTCCTAAGAATATGTATATACATGTTTTGAAATCGAAATTCCCGACACAACTATAGAAAATATTGTACAATGCATACAGTTCGACTGGTGCGCAAAATTGTTTCAGCAAATTTATTTACAGTCATTTATTTGAGCTATTTTGTTTCAAAAATATTCAAAAAAGTCAAAAAAAAAAGTAAATTTAAATAATGATCGATTCACATATTAGTCGTAACATATTTAAAAAATCAAAAATAAAAAATTAATATTTAAAACATATTAGTGATACTAATTTTTTTCCTTAGTTAGGAGTTTTTGCGATATTTTGTTTGAAAAAATTTAAAAGTCAGATTTTGAAATACTTACTCACAACTGTTTTAAAAATTAATTTTTTTAAATTTGAGAATGTTCATAAATAAATTATTAATCAAAAATGACCGATATGTATTCATATTTAAATAAATATTGCTAGATTCTAAACGTTATCAACAAAGTTTTATAATGATTTATTATTTCCAAATATCAACTATAACTTCTAAGTAATCAACAGAAAATTCTAAAAGCTGCCTAATCTTAGTGACCCAATTAAATAAATACTATAAATATGTAACACAAATGTAATTAAATAACCAAAACTATATAAAAATATATAGGGGAAGAATTCTTTCGATATAATTACGTTTTTTATCAACTACGTAGCTTTTTATAGAAAATTGTACTCATATGTATGTAAGTATAACATTTAACTTCTTTCAATATCAAGTGTCAGATGGGATGCGAGATTCAATAACTTTTGACTTTCGACTCTGAATAGCATGAGGTCGAACGGCTTACGTACAAAAGTAGGTGACCAATAAACTCATCCTATTTTGAGGGAAAATGTTAAGCCTATGATAATTGTTCAGTCTAAAAAAAAACAACAGTTTTTTTGTGAATTTTCGCCTCGAAGATCTTGCCAACGTAAGATAACCTATACTTAATAATTGTGACTCATAAAATACTAACATGTCTGGAAGTCTCGTAATTTCATTTGAAATACACCACTTTTCAATAGTCACCTCTTCCATTATGACCAATAGAAATTTTCAGTAGCAATTATTCTTAAGAAAATATAAGCCCTGAACTGTGGAGGTAGAGCGCTTATTGAACCGGATTTAAATGCTGAAGTATTGAACGGCTATAAAGTATTGAACGTCTTTTTGATGTGTGAACATCTTTACTGATGGGTATGAAAGACAATCTATATTTCTTGTGTCCTTTATCTCCTCACAGAGCACAGGGCCTCCACAAAACTCTTCTAAAGTGCACGATTTGTAGCGAGTGCATTTTATTCTCTCCAACATTTCCCGGTTCACGTATTTCCTGTTCTAGTGATAACTTCTACGACGACTGCGGATGGCCGAGTTTTCTGTTATCCTCAGGGTTCTGCTCCAATGCTTTCCGGCAGACTTCAGTTGGTGATTTTCTCGAAGTGTGTTGAATCCGTTTCGATTCGCGCCGTTTGACTTGAATGGAAATCGGATCTTGACAGCATATGGTGAGCAACTCGAAATTAGGGACGGTCGTCGGCCACCAAATTTTCAGGATTCAGCGAATACAATTGTTGGTGAACACTTGTAAATGCTGTAGCAGAGCACACAAAAATGAGGATTGCTCGATATAACGAAGTTGAGCGAAGTTACATTTTGTTTTATTGATTCTAGCATGGACATCCTTATTGGTTCCACATTTTTTTAAATTTTAGTACTTTAAATTATATGAAACTTAATTACACGAGTCCTTAATAAAAAAAAAACAAACTACTAAGATTGCTACCAGAGCTGGAACATTACTCAAATTTCGAAAAATTAAAAAATTCCATTTTTTCTTCTTTAATATTATATTTTTTAAATTTTACCGTTATTTTTAAGCTTATATTGTATTTAAAGAGCAAATTCATGAACAAAAATTTCGAAAAATGAAAGTTTTACAGCTCTGAGAGCCACCTTATATTTTTTTGTTTTTTTTTTTTGATGGGGAATACATATCCTCAAAAATGAGTGGATTATCAGATTTTAAGCGTTCCCGAAAAATTCTACAACATGATGTTAATTTGAACATAAGTTTATTTTAAACATGCCTTATGTACAAACATATGTATGTATATTAGGCTTGCCATATCCAAATTGTGTTTCACCTGGACATTTTAAAAAAAAACAAAAAAAATCGGGATTTATCTGGACACTTAAAAAAAAATCTTGATTTATCTGGACAAAAAAGAAAACTAAAGCTTAGTGTCAGAGGAGCATATATATTTTATTTAGATAAAATAAACATAACAAAAACATAACAGAAACATAACATTAAATACTTATTATTAGACCGAACTGCTTTTATCAATTTATTACCACAAGATGTTCAATTCGTCATTTTTAAATTTGGAAAAAAATGATCCCCAAATTTTATCGTTGGGAATAGTTTTTGTAGATTTTCATACACACTACGTAAGCAACAATAATCTGTATATAATTCATCGTTGTTGATATAATTTTCAAAGCCTAAGACTCCTATTGCTGTTTCTAGTTCATCCCAGGAAATTAATTTATATTTAAGAAAAAATAAGGATAATTTTTAATTGAAAAGTCACTATATTCATACCGGGTTTCTAAATAGTTAAGACAACTTTTTAGGAATTCAATTCTGGTTGACAAAATTATTACATAAAAATAAGAGAGAAAGAGGGAGCATTTGTCAGTGCAGTAACCATGTTAGTTAAATCATGGTGTTGCACACTTATTTTCATTTAAAGGTACGTAGCTGTTGGTTGCGTTCAGGAGGATTAAGACCTTATGACATCCTTATAAATCATCTTTTCTTGTTTGAAAAATGTCATCTTCTTAACAGCAGTCCGTACCTTTGACGTGACGAATGTTAATTCATTTTTAATGCCTACGACAGATATTTTTGTATCTAGTCCTATTTTTCTTTTATTTCATTGTTCGAATTTTATCTGGACATATTTCTGATTGTCGGGACTCTGGACATGGGACTAAAAATCTGGACAATCCCGACGAATCCAGTCCATCTGGCAACCCTAATGTATATCTAATGAGAATTTTTCTACATAAGTTGGTATGTACAGTAAAGCCAAATGTGAAGTTAAATGCATGAAAATTAAATGTTTACAACACATTTGCTTGTTATTTGTGTCCATTTTGATTTAGTTATTCTTTCACAAATGTAGCAAATGTGCTGCATATATGTATACAAACATACTTATATGTGCATATATATGTACAATTAAAATAATTATTTTAACTTACCAGGTTTTTCAAGATTTCTTCGACATATTCAAATAAGAATCTGAAAAATTATAAAAGATCTATATTATAATCGAACAAAAAAATTAAAAATATCGAATAATTACATTTTACATATTTATGTCTATGTATAAATATTTATATGTACATATAGTACATACATCCATGGGGTATTTAATGCGAAATTTACATATTGAAACCCTGATCTCTTACCGCTTTTTTTTTTTAATTTCGATGTCATTTTATACGAAAAGATGAAAGGCGCATATCCATTTTAAGGTATGATTAATTTTTAGAGTTTTCCAAAAAATCGAAAGCTATACTATTTACTAGAAAACTAGTTGGATAACAGGAAAAAATGATTAGGTTTGTTTATATGTTTTTATGAACTCTTACAAAAATAAATATCTCAATAAAAAAAATTCTGTCGAAATTTTAAAATTTTTGATTTTAGGTCGAACCCAATTTGAACATTTACTGACCCAAACTTAAAATAGAGACAGTAACGAAGCCACTAATTTTCATTCGCCTAAGATTCGGAAGAGCTTTTCATGAAAACTGGCTCAAAAATAAAAGAAAAAAATTTCACTGCTGTAGATCGGATGAAATTTTTTTAACATTTTACGCATACAAAAAACATTCCAAGGTTTGGAATTCCTTTTATAGTACAAAATACGACGTGCTGTTTGGCCTTCGTTCGGTTTTTCGTTTTGAGGTTGAAAGTCGAAAAAATATGAAAAAAGTTCAAAGAGGTTGAAATGTTGAAAAAGTCGATAGAATATGGAAATGAAAATGTTGAAAGAGGTTGAAAAAATCGAAAAAAGTTGAAAATCATTTTAAAAAAAGTCGAAAATTTTCCAGTTCCGCCTACTTTTATTTCAATAAATCAGTATAATCTGATCGCATAATTATTTAACAATCTAATGCAAAGAAAATAGTTAAAAAAACGAGGTAGAATGACCCATACATATATGTAATTGCAATTTAAATTATATCATCATACAACGCAATTTAAATTATTTTTATTTAGTATTACGACAAATAAATCAAGTCCCATAAGGGGAAATACGAAAATTTCTGTTTACTTGATGCGCAACTCAATTTGGGAAATATTTTGTGGACCTATTTTTAGAATTTAATGCATAAGAACATGAACAAAAGACAAAACAAAAATTTAATTTTATTTAAAAATTTTGTCACCAACTAATTGTAAATGCCTAAAACAAGTGAAAGTATTATTGAAAGCCTGTACGTACCAATGCACAGCGGGCGGTTTTTAATAAAATATGGCAAAATACATGTAGTTTTATCTAATAATGACTGCCATTTAGTAAAGTTCATACATCATCTAAAAAATTACCCAAGACTTTGAGTGGATATTCAAGCTTTGGGCTCAGAAATATTGTTAAAGTGCTGCATCTCAAGATACCTGAGGTTGAACTGGCAAAACAAGAAAGGATATTAAATTTTGGGATATTTTTCCATTACTTTATTACTTTTAAACTTCAATAACTTTGTTTCCAATAGGTTGAACTATACTGTTCCAGTAGTGTCATTTTCGAGGGAGACTCCAAAAGAGCAGAAGTTGTCCCAATATCTCCAAAGATGACTCTAAGCCAGTGGTCGGCATTCTTTCGCCCGCGGGCAAACAAAGAGAATAAGCGAGAGTAAGCAAACCACAAAATGAGCTGGTTATTTCGTCAATGCACTGCAAAAATCAAATGTCGAAATAATTATTTTTTTGCCGAATTTTTTTTTGGCAATGCACAATGATTAATCTGCAAGCGAGTTTTAGGTATAGTTAATAAATTTGGCACGATTACGATTTCCGTGGCGCCTCGATTTTTTTTATTTTTTCGATAAAACACGTCAAAATAAATCGAAAATGTTAAATAAAAAAAATGAATATCTCGTTCAGATTTCGAGTTATCGATACTTAAAAATTTGTTTTTGATAATGTCGTTAGTGCCAAAATTTCAATGCCGCCGCAATTCAAGGATGGTTTTCAATAGAACAGCTCAAAATAAATCGAAAATATTAAATAAAAAAAATCGATAACTCGTTTGGTTTTCGAAATATCGATACTTAAAAATGTAATTTTTATTATACCCCTACAAGTAAGACTCCTGCGGCACCACAGTAATTTTACATAAAAGTAAGGGTAAGTGGGCGGCCTACGGCCGCTGCTCAGGATTTAAAACTCCCAAAAATCCAACACCGGCTTCGCGGCGGCTTCGGTTCTATTGAAAATCGTCCTTAAATTGCATTCAAAAACCATCAAAATCAAATGTTTAAGTATCGATATTTCGAAAACCAAACTAGGTATCGATTTTTTTTATTTAACATTTTCGATTTATTTCGAGCTGTTCTATTGAAAATCATCCATATATTGCGGCGGCATTGAAATTTTGGCACTAACGATATTATCAAAAAAAAAATTTTAAGTATCGATAACTCGAAAACTAAACGAGATATGCATTTTTTTTATTTAACATTTTCGATTTATTTTGATGTGTTTTATCGAAAAAATAAAAAAAATCGAGGCGCCACGGAAATCGTAATCTCCCCATAAATTTCATATAGAAAGGCCTTTTTTACTTAAAATTCAACCCCTGAAATAAGAAATCATATGGAACGTAAACAGCAAAACGAGCAAGCATTTTTCTCAGTGATTGCGGCTCTTGTCATTTCCCTCTCTTTTGAGCGTAAGAAAAATTTGATATTTACGCTTCGCCGACCACTGCTCTAAGCTAAACAGCAAAGTAGACAGCTTTTGCTCTAAAAGTAAAAAGTTGCTGCGAGGTTATTCGACCACCATATTGCAGAAGTAGCATCTTGTTTGCACTCATATTCTATGTAGCTTCTATAAAATCTCTAGAAGCAGCAGTGTCTCCAATGACACCGTAATTACGGTAGATCCACCGTAATTTACCCAATCTACCGTCTACCGTAAACATCCATTACGGTGTCGTATTCCACCGTAATTTCGCCTACTAATCACCAAGCGGTTTTTTTTTTAGTTTTATTGCTCAGTGTGCTCTCTCTGCCTCCCTCTAATGCAGAATGTGAGCGTATTTTCAGTCATGTCAACCACATTAAGACGAAAAAAAGAAATAAATTGTTGACAAAGACAATAAAGGGCAATATTTTCGCCCAACAATCCATAAAAAGGATTGGCGAAAATTGTGTTGATTTTAAGCCAACCAGTGCCACGATCCAAAAAATTAAACTTTCCATGTATGTAAAAGATCTTGTCTTATTAGAAGATTCGGACTCAGAATAACTGTAAGTAGGTTTTTTCATTTAGATATATGTGCATTTCCACAGAAATTAACATTTTAGCCAGCCACGTTTTCGATTTGTTTTTGGAGCACATCCTTCAGCCATGGTTTTTCTTGAAGTTATATTTTGAATTAATATTCAATTTTGAACTATTAAAATGCACAAATCTATTTTTTAAAATTGAATTTAAAGTAAGAAATACGTGTAACTTTTTGTTTTTTAACATTGAAATTTTATGTTGACAACTAGTCACAAAAACTAATTTTTCTGATTCTGACCACTATATTGTTGTGATAGTGAATTTTATGAAAATTAATAAAATAGTTTTACATATTTAAATTTTATAAAGGTCACTTTTTATGTTTAATAAGGTGAAAAAACGAATTTTTATAAAAAAGTCTTATTGTAGTGACCGAAAAAGCAGCCCTGATGAAGCAGTCAAAAAAACTGCGAAACGTCGGCAAATAAAAAGAAAATTATTTTTTTTTAAACTCAGAAAAAGTTTTTTAAACGGTTTTTTATTTTATTTTTTTCGGTCACTACAATAAGCCTTTTTTAGAAAAATTCGTTTTTTCACCTTATTAAAAAAGCTTTACGTTAATTACATATAATATTCTGTTTTTATCCTGTACAAATATTCTGAGCAGTGTATAATAACACCATAATTTACACCGTAATTTTTAAACTGATGCACCGTAATTTACTTCAAAACACGGTAATTCAACCCTAGAAACACGGTAATCTAAAATTTTTAGTTGGAGACACTGAGAAGCTGTCATTGTCATTCAGATCTCTTTACGGAATGTTCTCAATATTTTAACATTCAGCTCACTGCCTCGGCTAAGGTGTACATATACATATGTATAGATGTATGTAACATATTATATTGATGAGAATACTAAAGCTGTTGAACTTGTCAGTTAAGTGGCTTCTTTACCTTATGAAATCTAATGGGCTTTACAAGATGGATTAAGTTACTACCCTTTGGCATCAAAAAGGTTCATTAATTGTCTCGTCTAAGTTATTCGGTTTTTAGACTGCCATTCTTACCTAATCTAATTTCAGACTGAATTACATTGTCGAGTTTCGGTGGTAATCATTCTTTCTTAGAGCGATTGTGCGCCAATGGATCATTTGATAATCTATCGGTTCATCATTTGACACCGAGCCTATCAGTAAAACTTAAACGATAAATGAATGCGATAATCTTCAGTTTTATCCAGGCCCGTGCCCATTGGAAATTTTTTTATATAGACTTTTATTGACAATATGTTCTTACAAATGAAAAACCAAAAAGACTTGCGCCTCTTACGAAAAATTAAAAATTTTTGGTTTGTTTGTTGGTTTTTTAATATTAATCTAATATTATTAAACGAGCTAAAATTGTATGTATATATATATATATATATATATATTTTCAGACTTTATTTCCAAAACGGGTGCAGCGATTTTGATGAAACTTGGGGGTTAGGTACATATGTGAACAAAATTAGGATTGGGCTGGGTTTTAACTTATCAAAGGCTCCTGGAGGGGCGTGGCACAACCCTAAACTTTTATTTTCATAACGTCATATCTTCAAAACTATTCAAGATATTGTGATGAAATTTGGTACACAGATGCAGATCATAAATATCTTAAATTTTGCCAAAAGTGGGCGGAATCGGAAAAGTGGGCGTGGCACTTTTCAATAATTGAAAATTTTGATTCAATATTACTCAAAAACGGCACTGAGGATTTTCATAAAAATTTTATAGATAATACCACTAAGAGCAGTCATCATAACATGCTATGTCACTATACTGGAAAAATTCGTTTACGGGCGTGGCACAGCCCACAATATTTATAAACATTATAATAAGAGAATTAACAACACAATCGTTCTGAAATTTCATATGGTGGATATACTTGCTATAAGGTACCTCAAGACGAAAAATGGGTGTAATAGTACCAGTGGGCGTGGCACCTCCCATACAAGCAAAACAGGTTAAATGTTATATTTATTGTACTATGAGAGTAATCTTCTTAAAATTTGGTGAGGAGTTGTCGGTTACTATAAGCTTTGAAATTAAATGCATTTCGACGGGATTGCTTCAGTGGGCGTGGCACCTCCCATACAAACAAAAACCGTTAAATGTTATATTAAGTGCACTATGGGAGTAATCTCATTAAAATTTGGTACAGAGATGTCGGTTACCAAAAATTTTTAAGTTAAATGGATTTCGACGAGATTTCGTTAGTGGGCGTGGCACGTCCCATATATACGAAAATCGTTGAATGTTGTATTTAGTGCACTATGGGAGGTATTTTCTTTAAATTTGGTGTAGAGGTGTCGATTACTATAAGCTTTGAAATTATATGGATTTCAACGGGATTGCGTAAGTGGGCGTGGCACCTCCCATACGTACGAAAAACGTTAAATGTTATTTAGTGTACTATGGGAGTAATTTTTTTAAATTTTTTGTTCCAATCGATAGAGAAAGCACGAAAAATAAAAAAAATTTTTTGTTCCAATAGACTTTTAATTACAGTGGTGTAGTGTTAATATTGTAGTGGTCATTTTTAATATTTGATCACTTAGTGCGTCCTGAGTGATTTGCGGAATTTGTTGCTGTAAGGATATTTTCCTTGTCCTTTGGAGTATCCCGGAAGTAGTCACTCCATAAGTGACTACTTATCGAGGCGGTTCACTCCGAGTCACTTTGGGTCACTTGGAGTCACCGAGGTGAGTGAAAATCGCAATTTTGTGGTTTGCGTGCGATTTTGGTAGAATTGGTCTATAACACCTATAGGCCACGTTGGTGCAAACTCTTATCGCACCTAATTATGTTTTGCGATGCGTGCGATTTTTTGGATATTATTGCTGTAAGGATATTTTCCTTGTTCTTTGGAGTATCCCGGAAGTAGTCACTCCATAAGTGACTACTTATTGAGGCGGCTCACTCCGAGTCACTTTGGGTCACTTGGAGTCACCGAGATGAGACAAAATCGCAATTTTGTGGTTTGCGTGCAATTTTTGTAGAATTGGTCTATAACACCTATAGGCCACGTTGGTGCAAACTCTTATCGCACCTAATTATGTTTTGCGGTGCGTGCGATTTTTTGGATATTATTGCTATAGAGATATTTTCCTTGTCCTTTGGAGTATCCCGGAAGTAGTCACTCCATAAGTGACTACTTATCGAGGCGGTTCACTCCGAGTCACTTTGGGTCACTTGGAGTCACCGAGGTGAGTGGAAATCGCAATTTTGTGGTTTGCGTGCGATTTTGGTGGAATTGATCTATTACACCTATAGGCCACGTTGGTGCAAACTCTTATCGCACCTAATTATGTTTTGCGATGCGTGCGATTTTTTGGATATTATTGCTGTAAGGATATTTTCCTTGTTCTTTGGAGTATGCCGGAAGTAGTCACTCCATAAGTGACTACTTATCGAGGCGGTTCACTCCGAGTCACTTTGGGTCACTTGGAGTCACCGAGATGAGAGAAAATCGCAATTTTGTGGTTTGCGTGCAATTTTTGTAGAATTGCTCTATAACACCTATAGGCCACGTTGGTGCAAACTCTTATCGCACCTAATTATTTTTTGCGATGCGTGCGATTTTTTGGATATTATTGCTGTAAGGATATTTTCCTTGTTCTTTGGAGTATCCCGGAAGTAGTCACTCCATAAGTGACTACTTATCGAGGCGGTTCACTCCGAGTCACTTTGGGTCACTTGGAGTCACAGAGGTGAGTGAAAGTCGCGATTTTGTGGTTTGCGTGCGATTTTTGTAGAATTGGTCTATAACACCTATGGGCCACGTTGGTACAAACTCTTAGCGCATCTAATTATGTTTTGCGGTGCGTGCGATTTTTTGATTTTATTACTGTAAGGATATTTTCCTTGTTCTTCGGATTATCCCGGAGGTAATTACTCCATAAGTGACTACTCATCGAGGTGGTTCAGCCCGAGTCACTTTGGGTCACTTGGAGTCACCGAGATGAGTGAAAATCGCGATATTGCGGTTTGCGTGCGATTTTTGTAGAATTGCTCTATAACACCTATTGGCCACGTTGGTGTAAAAACTTTGCGCACCTAATAACGTTTTGCGGTGCGTGCGATTTTTTGGATTTTATTGCTGAAGGATATTTTCCTTGTTCTTCGGACTATCCCGGAGGTAATTACTCCATAACTAACTACTCATCGAGGCGGTTCACCCCGAGTCACTTTGGGTCACTTGGAGTCACCGAGGTGAGTATTAATCTCGATTTTGTTAGGCCACCTTGTTGCAAAAACGTTGCGCACCTTATTACGTTTTACGGTGCATGGAATTTTTTTTTTTTTGATTTTTACGAATTTCGTGAACCAAAGTGACTTTAAGTGACCCAACGTTACTCGGGGTGAACCGCCTCGATGAGTTGTCACTTATGGAGTGATTACCTCCGGGATAAGCCGAAGAACAAGGAAAATATCCTTACAGCAATAAAATTTAAAAAATAACACCAACCGCAAAACGTAATAAGGTGCGATAAGTTTTTGTACCAAAGTGGCTTATAGGTTTTACCCCTCGTACTAACTGTACAATCGGTTGCGCTCTTTTATATAAATGCTGCGATATCTCAGTCGATTTAGTGTCCAATTTAAATGAAATCGAGCCATTTTGCATTATCCTTTTCATTTCTATTCACTCTTGGTCCCAATCCACTCAACAACAACAACAACAATTTGACGAAACTAAAAACGAAGCAAAATTGTTGAAAAAAATGGAACAGAAAAAAGTAAAGAGAAGTTGAAGCGTGAAAGTGAAAAGTCAACTTTTTTTAACAAATTTCATATTTTTTTGGATTTTTTCAACCTCAAAACGAAAAACCGAACAGTGGTCGGTCTCCAGGTACTAATAATTAAATAATGAACTGCAGCCAATTGAGCAGCGATCAACATTCTTGTAAAATTTTACAAGTTGATTCAGTGCTTTGTTTGTAAACAAACTTTGAGAAAAACAAAGGAAAAAAACAACAACTCTAGAATATAGACATATGTTTCGATTCTTAAAATCTCATCAGTATATTTTTGGTTGATGTCTACGTCAGCACTCAAATTACACCCGCTATATGAATGCAAACCTAACGAAAAGCTTACTTTTAACTCCAAGCAAATGGTGCAAATTTTTGAGTGAAAACAAGATCACACCATTGCGTTGAAATTTTAATCAGCTGTTCGGTTTGCTTACATTCCTAAAGCATGACGCAAAATTTTACAAGAATGTTGATCGCTGCTAAATTGGCTGCAGTTCATTATTTAATTATTAAAAATTAAAAATTTTATGAGAATATGAAGGTACCTGCATTTATAAAAAAATCATAAAAAAACAAGATGTTATATTAAAGTTTTTCGAGAAAAGTTTTTTTTAATAAAAAAATTAATGTTTTAAGAAATTTATTTACATCTTTTTAATTTTTTTTATAAAGTTATAGTATTTCTTAACAAAAAAGATTTTGTAATTTGTATCCTATTTCCTATAGTTTTAGAGATATTTCGTTTCAAAAAATGCTTAAAAAGGTAATAAAAAACAAAGTGTGCTGTTATTAAAAGAATGGCCGATATGTACATATCTATATATTATACACACATAAGCATATATACATACATATATATTCATAAAACAATTTTTGTATTTTTGTCTTTTTTTGTATGCTATTTAGTCAAAAATACTTTTTTTACGAACTTTATAACATGACATGAAATAACCGAATTAACCCAGCAATACCCAGCGAATGAAATTTCATACAGTGTTTGAGCTCTGCAGATCGCTATTTTTTACCAACAACCAAGGTAGTCGGTGATGTTATTTTTGAATTTTTTTTATTATTTATTTTTTTTTTATAGCATTGCATTGTTTTTTAGTGAATTTTCCAAAATCGCATGAAAAAATTTTTTTCCTGGGGACTTCTGTGTTAAAAGCCGCCTCTTGGATGATTTCTGCGCACGGGCCTGCTTTTATCTGCTGGTACCCACAATGAGGTTTTGCAGCGACGGAGCTTTCTCTGTTTGACTCAAGCAGCGAGCTACAGTAAGAAGCGAGAACAAAGAGAGAATAATGACAAGAACAGCACATAGCAAAGAGGTGACTGCCCCATCGCAAAAATGTCCTTGACGATCCAGAAGCAAGAACGTCGGTGTATGCGTAAACGCCAATGCAATGTTGTTTCTGTATATTATTGTATCCATATGTCGTGTGAATATATCCATTTATTAAAATGTGTGCAAGAATTAATTAAATTCACAAAGTAAAAACATGCTGCTTGCTTCGGTGCAATGATTAAGTAATCATCATATCAATTTTGTTGATTTTGAAAGAATTGAAGAAATGCACAAGGAAAAGGAAGGCTGTAAAATCGACTACAAATTAAAATAAATTTTTGCGAAATAACAACAATTTAAGCGATATTGCGGTCCTTGTGCTTAAAAATACAAAGATGAGTGTAAGCACTCGCTGCATATGTCAATGTGATACATCACATTTTTAAGAGTCCCTCTTACTTTCCAGATCCCGTAGGGCTGAATCTAATTTTCGTCCAGGTCTAATATACAAAGACTGACAAAAGTCTACATACACCCCCAACTGCAACTTCAGTTGATTATTTTGTCAATCCCATTCCGTGAACCAAAATATGAAATTGCAAAGTTTTAGTTTCTTCCATGGAATTGCAATTTGGAATTGACTTTGTCAATTCCATGACACTGTCAATTTCATCACATATGAAATTGAGCCCTCGTTGATTCCATTTCATGAATAAAAATTTGGAATTGAAAAATTTTAGTTCCAAGATAATGAACTGAAATTCGGAGTTAACTTTTTCAATTACATGGCAAAATGAATTGATTTATTTTGGTTCCGTTCGAGAAATTGCAATGGAGGATTGGAAAATAAATTCCTGAGCCCTGTTTTATATAGAAAATATCAAATAACAATAAACAAGGTTGAAAACGGATTTTGGACACCACCAGAGACGGCACCAATTGTGTGAACAGCGTAATTTTGGATTGCTTTTCAAAAAGAAAATTGTTTGCAGCAATCGGTGTAGCATTATCGCATTAAACTACCAATAAAGTGGTTTCTATTGAAATTAGATATTGGATTTTAAATTTTCTTCCAAGAGAGTTAGTTGTACATCGTATGTATCTGAAAATATAAGTCGCAACGCTCTTGTTCATGCCCCCGTCTTTCTGCTTCGGTTTCTGCACTTACTCACGCAAGTTTGAATTTAGGTCATATAACAGCTATTTTTTCTCTTAGCTTTTGTTCTATGTTGTTACTTGAAATTCATTGTCATGTTCTGAAACCGAAACATGTAGTATATGCTACAAAAGCAACCTAAAATAACTAGTTGGATTTTCAAGTGGACGCAGAAGAACAAGACGAAGAGATCTCACAGAACCATTCGTTTGTTTCTTTTTGTTACCATTCATGAATTCTTTGTCAAATTTAATCGTGGCTTACATGCGACTCTGCTAGCTATATGAAGGAGGGTCGTGACTACGAGATATCAAAATAAAATCTATCCAGAAAATGGTTCTTCGCTTGCTCGTCCAGCGAATTTCTCCTGAAATATTTTTGGAAATGCAAAAAAAAAATTCTTCGTTTGCTCATACAGAATTTATAAAAAAATATTATTGCGCAATACTTTTTTTGCAAATAGCTTTTGCGCAACGTTTTTTTGTGTATTTTGGCAATAATGTGAAAACATTGCACGAACATTTTTTTTAAAGTACTTTTTGGACGACCAAACGAAGAGCCATTTTTAAGGATAAAAGTTTTAGCGATAGCTTTGAGTGCTGAGCCAGGTGTTTGTGTTTCATGGAAATATTTCCAAAATAGATATATTTTATTTTGATATCTCATAATCACGAGTCTACTTCACATAGCTGGTTCTATTCCAGATTTTGGTTTTTGCCTTATTTCGAAACGAAACAGTTACTCGATGAAGCTTTCTTCTTGAAGTTAGCTGTGAAGTAATGTTTACCTAAGTTCTGGCATTGATCAGTGAAAGTGTTTCTTGTCAGCAGCGCAACATTTATAGTCCGGGAGGTAGCGTCACAAACAACTGACTCATTTGAGCACTTTTTTCACATGGCTTTTTTTAGTAAGTTTTTAAAATTTAAATCAGGTATCGGCGCGCTGCTACTCATGAGTAGCAGAGCTAATTTTCTTGTATACGTATACAACAAGAGAGAAAGAGAAAGTATTATTGCTTTGCCGACCCCTGATTTAAATCGTCTAAAGCAGCAGTCGGCACCTCATATAAACTCGTGCGAACGAAGAGACTAAACGAGGATAAGAAAACTACAAACTGAGCTGATCAGTTGAAGTTAAGACTTCAAGCGAGGAAGTTCTCGCTACACTGAAGGAAAAGAAACATGTTTTTTTTAACAGACGGCTGGTTATTTTTTTTTAGCTGATTTTTTGTTTTTCAATATTTTTAACAAGGAAAGTTATAAATTTAACAGGAAATAACTAGAACGCTGGTAAACTTTGAGTTTTTTTATAGAAATGTATCTAAGTTTGATGTCGGATATACATATATACAATTCATAAAACTTTATTTAGATTTCATTGCAATGAAAATGTTGCATATGAAACCTAAATAATGTTTTAAGATTCGTTATTACTTTTTTGCTATATAATGAAATAGTACCAGGAGACCGACCACTGTTCGGTTTCTCGTTTTGAGGTTGAAAAAATCGAAAAAATATGGAATTTGTTGAAAAAATTTGACTAATATTGAGTAAGTTTAAATATTTAAAAAACATTACAAAGATTTGAAAAGCCAAAAATAAAAATTAGGAAAGTTGTAAGAGGTTGAAAAACGTCAATAAAGGTTAAAAAAAGCAGTATGGGCAATTTTGAATTGGGTTGAAAAGGCGAAAAATGTTGGAAAAGTCGGAAAAAAATGGAACAGAAAAAAGTTGAGAGAAGTTGAAGCGTGAAAGTTGAAAATCTTGAAAAAAGTTGAACGATGTTGAAAAAGTAAAGAAAAGTTAAATAAAGTTGACAAAGTCGGAAAAATATGGAAAATGTTGACAAAAATTAAAAGAGGTTGTAAAATCTTGAAACAGTTTAAAGAAGAAAGATAACTCAAAAAAAGTTGAAAGAGGTTGAAAAAGTCGAAAGAAGCTGAATGACGTTCAAAAAGTCGGAAAAGATGGAAAATGTTGAAAAAAGTTGAAAGAAGTTGAAAAATGTTGAAACAGTTGAAAAAAGTTGAATAACTCTAAAAAAGTTGAATAAGGTTCAAAAAGTCAAAAAAGTTGAATAAGGTTGACAAACTTGGAAAATGTTGAAAGAGGTTGAAAAATGTTGAAACAGTTGAAAGAAGTTGAAAAATTCGAAAAAAGTTGAATGAGGTTCAAAAAGTCGAAGAAAGTTCAATAAGGTTGAAAAATGTTGAAACAGTCGAAAAAATTAAATGGGATTGAAAAAAGTTGAAAGAGTTTGAAAAATTCGAAAAAGTTGAAACATCTCAAAAAAAATTTGATGAGGTTGAAAAAGTTGAATATGGTTGAAAAAGTCGAAAAAATTTAATGAGGTTGAAGAAAGTTGAAAGTGGTTGAAAAACTCGAAAAAAGTTGATTATCTCTAAAAAAATTGAGGTCAAAAAAATTTGAATGAGTCTGACAAAATCGGAAAAATATGGAAAATATTGAAAACAGTTGAAAGAGGTTGAAAAAAGTTCAATAACTCTAAACAAGTTGAATGAGGTTCAAAAAGTCGAAAAAGTTGAATAAGGTTGGCAAAGTCGGAAAATGTTGAAAAAAGTTGAAAGAGGTTGAAAAATGTTGAAACAAATGAAAGAAGTTGAATAATTCTAAAAAAGTTGAATGACGTTCAAAAAGTCGGAAAAATATGGAAAATGTTGAAAAAAGTTGAAAGAGGTTGAAAAACGTTGAAACAAATGAAAGAAGTTGAATAACTCTACAAAAGTTGAATGACGTTCAAAAAGTCGGAAAAATATGGAAAATGTTGCAAAAAGTTGAAAGAGGTTGAAAAATATTAGAACAGTTGAAAGAAGTTGAATAATTCGAAAAAAGTTGAATGAGGTTAAAAAAGTCGAAAAAAGGTGAATAAGGTTGATAAAGTCGGAAAATGTTGAAAAAAAAAGAAAGAGGTTGAAAAATGTTGAAACAAATGAAAGAAGTTGAATAACTCTAAAAAAGTTGAATGACGTTCAAAAAGTCGGAAAAATATGGAAAATGTTGAAAAAAGTTGAAAGAGGTTGAAAAATATTGGAACAGTTGAAAGAAGTTGAATAATTCGAAAAAAGTTGAATGAGGTTAAAAAAGTCGAAAAAAGGTGAATAAGGTTGATAAAGTTGGAAAATGTTGAAAAAAGTTGAAAGAGGTTGAAAAATGTTGAAACAAATGAAAGAAGTTGAATAAATCTAAAAAAGTTGAATGACGTTCAAAAGTCGAAGAAAGTGGAATATGGTTGAAAAAGTCGAAAAAATTGAATGAGGCTGAATAAAGTTGAAAGAGGTTGAAAATCTCGAAAAAAGTTGAATATCTCTAAAAAAATTGAATGAGGTCGAAAAAAGTTGAATGAGTTTGACAAAGTCGGAAATATATGGAAAATGTTGAAAGAGGTTAAAAAAAGTTGAGAGTACCACGCCCAATGATGCAATCCAGTCGAAGTCCATTTAATTTCAGAGTTTTTACTAAGCGAAATCTCTATACCAAATTTTAAAAAGATAACTCTCATAGCACACTATATATAACACAAACCGTGTTTTGCTTGTATGGGAGGCGCCACGCCCACTGATTCAATCCCGTCGAAATCCAATTAATTTTAAAGCGTTTAGTAACCGACATCTCTTAACCAAATTTCATTATGATTACTCGTACAGTTCACCAAACATAGCACAAAAAGTTTTTTGCATCTATCGGAGGTGCCACGCCCACTGATGAAATCCCGTCGAAATCCAATTAATTTCAAAGCTTATAGTAACCGACACCTCCATACCAAATTTCATTAGGATTACTCTTATAGTTCACCAAATATTGCACAAAACGTTTTTTGCTTATATGGGAGGTACCATGCCCACAGATGCAATCCCATCGAAATCCAATTAATTTTAAAGCTTATGGTAACCGACATCTTAGCACCAAATTTTAGAAAGATTACATTAATAGCACACTAAATATAACATTTAACGTTTTTTGCTTGTATGGGAGCTGCCACGCCCACTGGTACTATTGCACCCATTTTTGGTTAAAAAATACCGTATAGCAAGTTTACCTACCATACTAAATTTCATATCGACTGCATTGTTAGTTCTCCTATTATAACGGTTATAAATATTGTGGGCTGTGCCACGCCCTTCAACGAGTTTTGCCAGTATAGTGACATAGCATGTTATGATGACTGCTTTTAGAGGTATTATCTATAAAAATTTTATGAAAATCTTCAGTGCCGTTTTTGAGTAATATTGAATCAAAATTTTCAATTATTGAAAAGTGCCACACCCACTTTTTCGATTCCGCCCACTTTTGGCAAAAATTAAGACATTTATTATCTGCATCTGTGTACCAAATTTTATTATCTTGAATGGTTTTCGAGATATGGCGTTTTCAAAATTAAAGTTTAGGGCTCTGCCACGCCCTGCAAGAGCCTTTGAAAACTTAAAACCAAGCCCAATCCTAATTTTGTTCACATATGTACCTAACTCCCAAGTTTCATCAAAATCGATGCACCCGTTTTCGAAATAAAGTCTGAATATATATATACATATACATATACTTAGATACATACAATTATTGCTCGTTTAATATAATAGGAGAGTACCTGGAGACCGACCACTGATCGGTCAAAAATTTAAATAAAAAATAGTCAAAATATTTTATTTACTGTAAAACCTAGCTTTATTTATAATTTTTAGTTTTATAGGTACTTATTCATTAGATTTCGCTGAGAAACACTCTATGTATGGTAGTATGTATATAAATTGTTTGCTACAATGCGAAGAACCGCTCCTACTAATTAAATTTTGCCAAATGTTCGAATGAAAAGTACTACTTTTTCGCGACAATTTTTTTTGTCCCAATAGACTTTTAACTACAGTGGTGTAATGCTACTATTGTAGTGGTCATTTTTAATATTTAACTACTTTGTGTGTCCTGAACGATTTGCGGAATTTGTTGCTGTATAGATATTTTCCTGGTTCTTTGGATTACGTGGCCTATAGGTGTTATAGACCAATTCTACAAAAATCGCACGCAAACCACAAAATCGCGATTTTCTCTCACCTCGGTAACTCCAAGTGACCCAAAGTGACACGGAGTGAACCGCCTCGATGAGTAGTCACTTATGGAGTGACTACCTCCGGGATACCCCAAAGAACAAGGAAAATATCCTTACAGCAATAATATCCAAAAAATCGCACGCATCGCAAAACATAATTAGGTGCGATAAGTGTTTGCACCAACGTGGACTATAGGTGTTATAGACCAATTCTACAAAAATCGCACGCAAACCACGAGATCGCGATTTTCACTCACCTCGGTGAGTCCAAGTGACCCAAAGTGGCTAGAAGTGAACCACCTCGATGAGCAATCACTTATGGAGTGATTACCTCCGGAATACTCCAAAGAACAAGGAAAATGTCCTTACAGCAACAAATTCCGCAAATCGCTCAGGACGCACTAAGTGGTCAAATATTAAAAATGACCACTACAATATTAACACTACACCACTGTAATGAAAAGTCTATTGGAACAACAAAATTTTTTTATTTTTCGTGCTTTCTCTATCGATTGGAACAAAAAATTTAAAAAAAATTACTCCCATAGTACACTAAATAACATTAAACGTTTTTTGTACGTATGGGAGGTGCCACGCCCACTTACGCAATCCCGTTGAAATCCATATAATTTCAAAGCTTATAGTTATCGAAACCTCTACACCAAATTTAAAAAAAATACCTCCCATAGTGCACTAAATATAACATTCAACGTTTTTCGTATATATGGGAGGTGCCACGCCCACTAACGAAATCTCGTCGAAATCCATTTAACTTAAAAATTTATGGTAACCGACATCTCTGTACCACTTTTTATTATTTTACTCCCCTAGTGCACTTAATATAACATTTAACGTTTTTTGTTTGTATGGGAGGTGCCACGCCCACTGAAGCAATCCCGTCGAAGTATTTTATATTATTTTTTTACATTAAAAAAGTTATTTTCCAAAGAGTGCTTTTGCAGTTTGCTATGAGAAATACAGCGCAAAAAGTATTTGCGCATGTATTTTGTTCTTGTGACTTGAGTAACGGCAAGAGTTAAACGAGTCGATGCGTTGAAGAAAAAATTACAATAACAAAATACATGCGCAAATACTCTTTTGCGCTGTATTTCTCATAGCAACCTGCAAAAGCACTCTTTGAAAAATAACTTTTTTAATGTAAAAAAACCTCAGCTTTCGATTAAAAGCATTAAAAAAATATTAAAAATACCAATTTTGAGATATAATACGTTTTGTGATTTTTCACCAGGAAAATGGAAAATCTCGGGAAATCTGACAAAACCATTGGAAAGCTGAGGAAAAAATACATCGAAATGATGTGTCGGAAAATTTTTTTAGTTACATTTATGTACCACCAGCACGAGTTGAAAACAACAGAATTTAGCGCTCGCGCGCCGCGCTAGGACATTTGACGTATTTCACCCCATATACATTTCAAACACAAAACCATGAAAAACCTTCTTATTGAATTGTTTTAAAGATAAATACCAAAAAAACTTTAAAAAAATCTTATTTTTGCATTTTTAGAGTGGCTGGACCACTTTTTATCCCATATATTTGTCCGTAGTACTTAGTTGAGCTCAAGGCAAAAAGGAGGGTTCGGTCTAGGCTGTATGTGCTAGAGACTTTGAGCTAAATTTTAAGCACTAACAAGTGATTTTAAATTAAATTTTTCGGTTTTGGTTTCCGATTTTTGGAATACTAATTTTTGATTTGCACATAGGGGAAGGCGGGGCAAAGCGGTACATGGGGCATAGCGGTACAAAGGGTAAATATACCATTTGGGTGTATTTTGTCCGCATTTTCAGCTACATGAAAAATGTGGATGTAGTTTGACAATAGTGGGTCGCATCTCCCATACAAATAAAATACCTAAAACTCTATATCTTCGCACCTAAGGCAGACTTTTTCTACGTTTTAGCAAGTCGCTTTTTTCATGAAATTTCAACGAAATTGGACATAAACTCTGTCCGCGCCGTTTACAGGTTTGTGATAGCAAGCTCAAATATTGAGACAACTATTTTTATTCCTCAAGCTAAAATATAGGCAAAAAAAATAAAATCCATCTCCAAAACTTTGAAAATAAACACCCTAATGTACATACAGAGGCTCACAGCTTATTTCATGCAGAGCATACTTTTAACTTCAATGCTCTGTAACTTTGAAACTAAGTATAATATGACAAAAATTTTAATGTCATTTAAAAGAACCAAAATTTTAATTAAAAAAAATGTTTATTTATTGCAAAAAAAATATTATCTGGAATTTTTATAATAGAAAATCGAAATATACTACTAAATTTCATGTCACAGCTTATTTCATGTAGACATGTATAAATTGAAAAAACATTGTTTAAAATAATGCTTTTGTAATTTTAAATATGTAGTGTGGTAGCCTCTTTGGTCAATTACAGCTTAAAGACGGTTAGGCATCGAAACTGCGAATTTTATATTGGTATCTGGCGAATTATGGCGCCACTCAATTTTAAGTGCCTTTTTTAGGTCGTTTTTGTTTGAAATGTTGTGTATTCGAATATTTTTTTTTCAAAATCGTCCATAAATTCACAAGCACATTTAGGTCAGGTGACTATGCTGGCGAAGCCATCAAATAAGGGCACATGTGTATTAACCAGAATTGAACTATGCCCGCTTTATATTTTGGATTTTTTATTTTGGTAATACCGTAAATCTCTCTGCATGCCCAGATTTTCGGCACTCTGCAACAAATTGACACTTATAATCTGAAGACACATATCCATACTCACGATATTTCTTATTAAAGCCAAATTTCCGGTACCAGCAGCTGACATGCAAGCCCAATCCGAGAACATCTGTGCCAACTTTACAAGTTCTAGCTCCATTTTTACTAATTATGGCTACAGCTTGCATTAAAAACACCCACTGTACTGCGGTAGCCCTGCTTCGTATACGCGAGTAGACTTGTACACTTAGTTTTATTGCAATTGAGAGTTTCCTTATATCAACGTTGTTTTTGTTGCTGTTTTTTATTATTTTTGACGCTCTTGCATTTAAGACTCACTGTGATCGCATCACAATCGCATGAACGACTAATTTGCTCAGCCTTGAACTTCTGTTGGAGTGCATTTAACTCTGCTGTTGGCTGACGTCGTGTCGCTGTCGTTCACGCTGTTGCCTCTTTTGCTGCCTGTCATTTGCGCCTTAATTCTCGCCAAGGTATAAATTGCCAAATAAATTGTTATTGCTGCTTATTCTTGGGATTTTTCGTTTAAACATTTTTGTTTTGCTCTTTATTTCTATTTTTATCACTTTCCTATCAGGTATTTTAATTCCAACTTCCATATGTTAGCGATTATGGCTATTAAATTAAACTATAATTAAACTATGTATATGAGCCAAAGTGGTATAACTCAAAATTTTCGAAATATGAGTTATACCCGTTTTCTAACTTTTTATGTTAGTATTTATTATTAGACAAAATGCTTAAGTTTAGTTCGTGATATGGCATCGTAAAGTTTTGGCTCGAAACAAGTGAATACTTCTAACTTCAAGCGGAACATTGGTATAAGTACATAACTATGCGCGAGCTATTGTGTTTGTTTTATTTCATTCGTTAGAAGTTATTTTCGAAAAGTATTTGTTGTGAAGCGTTTAATAAAAATAAAAAGTTTAATACCTAAAATGTTTGACTTTAATGAATTAAGTTGCATAATGCTTTGAGCCCTAGTTATGCCCTAATTGTATATTATGATTTCAATTTTAGTCATGAGGGTTATCACTAATAAAATGAATATTGACATTAACTTTATTTACTTCATATAACTCTTAATATGAAAATTAATTTCACTATTGATGACAATCATGACCACAAGTATTCGTTTGCGAACACGTACTTTTTTTATTTTATTTTTTAAAGTTTTTTTTTACTTTTTTTATTTATTTTAATGTAAGTTATATTATTATATAAAACTTTATATACATATGGGCAAATCCGTAAAGTTGTTACTTTGCTTGTCCCTCGTTATTCTAGTCGAAAAAAACTTTTTTTAGGTAACCAATACTATGGTTACATGAAAGAACAGAACTTAAGCCACATATCTACCAAATAAAAAAATTGAATTTGCAAAAAATGTGTGAATATGACGATGACATAGGTATAAAAACGTCGAAATTTTCCACTTTCAATGTGTCTCTTTCAACATGTCACAATCTTTTCTCGCTGATAACTTTTTGAACATTTCAAATAGCGTCTTGGGGATAAAGAAGGCACACAAACCTATATGTTACTTAAAGTGTTGAGACTGTTCCATCAATGGTCTCTGAAATTCAGCCTTCAACATAAGTGTCTCTACTTATTTGTAAATTTAACTTTTTTTCACTTTTCGGTCTATAAAAAATTCACGAATCACGATCACGAATTTTGTTCTATAAATATGTTCCTTTCTTCAAAATAAACAATTCTAGTAATCAAAATTGAATGTGCCTTCAAAAATAAATAAGATATTAGGGCATATATATGGTACATATTAGATTTCCAGACAATAAAATTTCTTATTTTTCAATAGCACATTCATGAATTTAATTAAACAACGTTAATACCTTGCTTGCCTGGTAGATTTAGGTGTACAATGTGAAAAAATGTTCAACGGTAATTATTATTTTTTCTCCCTCAAAAAGTAACAACTTCGGGGATTTGCCCACATAATAAAAAAAATTTTTTTTCAAACTTATGGCACACTGTTTCTAAATATTGGTTCACTCATTTTGGTTACCTCATTTTGAACAAATGTTCAAAAAATTATGGAACGAAAATGAAAAAAAAGCTTTGGTCCATAACTTTTTGACCATTTGAAGGGGAAGCAATATTTAGAAACAGTGTGCCATAAGTAGGAAAAAAAATTTTTAATATAAACATTTTTGTTCTATTTTTGTTCGTTTTTGTTCTATAACTTTTTGAACATTTGATCAAAATGAGGTAACTATGCAAAATCTTGATTGTTATGCTTATCTGAAGGTGAACCCATATTTAGAAACAGTGTGTCATAAGTTTGAAAAAAATTTTTTTTTTAAAAAGTAACAACTTTACGGATTTTCCGATATGGGACGGTCTTTTACAAACCGAAGACTTTTCTGACGACGCATTTTTGATTTGGCTGAAAATTTTTTTATTTTTTTATTATTATTATTTTTTCTCGAAAAAAAAGAGATACGTATTCGAGGATTTAAAAATTTTTTTTTTTCAAAATAGAGCGAATTCAAATTTTGAGAATTTCGTGACTTTTGGCTTGGAAGCTCACTTTCAAAAATTCATAACTCCGGTTCTGTTAAAGCTAGAAAATTGATTTTAATGTCATATTAAAGCTAAGAAAATTGTCTAATGAAAAAATATTTTTTTTTTAAATTATTAACAAATTAATATTGTTATAAACAATTAAATGATTTAAATTGATTTTAAAGAATTTCTCCCACCCTGTATCAAATTTATAACATGACCATCGCATTCTACGTCTAATTTCCTATCGAAAACGTATTTTTTTTAATGGGCAAACTATTAATTCTCTTAAATTTTGAGAATTTTTCGACTTTTGGCTTGGGGACTCACTTTCAAAAATTCATAACTCCGGTTGTGTTAAAACTATAAAATTTAAATTAATTTCATTGTAAAGGTAAAAATATGAACTTCAATTAAAAAAAAAATTTTAAAAAATTACTAACAAATTAATATTGTTATAAGCAATTTAAATGTTTAAATCAATTTTTAACAATTGCTCCCACCCTGTATCAAATTTTTTATGTCAGAATCGTGTTCTACGTCAAATTTCCTATCGAAAACGTTTTTTTTTTATAGCTTTAACACAACCGGAGTTATGAATTTTTGAAAGTGACTCTCCAAGCTAAAAATTGCGAAATTCTCAAAATTTAAGAGAAATAATAGTTTGCCCATTAAAAAAAATAAGTTTTCGAGAGGAAATTTGACGTAGAATACGATGGTTATATTAAAAATTTGATACAGGGTGGGGGAAATTTTTAAAAATCAATTTAAATCATTTAATTGTTTATAACAATATTAATTTGTAATTAATTTTTAAAATTTTTTTATTAAAGATAATTTTTTTAGCTTTAAAATGACATTAAAATCAATATTCTAGCTTTAACAGAACTGGAGTTATGAATTTTTGAAAGTGAGCTTCCAAGCCAAAAATCACGAAATTATCAAAATTTGAATTCGCTCTATTTTTTTAAAATATTTTAAAAAAATTTTTTTTTCAAAATCCTCGAATAGGTACTCTTTTTTTTCGATACAGAGCCCATAAAAAAATTTTCATCCAAATCAAAAATGTGTCGGCCAATTTTTGTCAAAATTCGTTCGGTTTGTAAAAGACTGTCCCATATACAATAATATTGAAAATAATTTGAGAAAAATTTTGTTAATTAAAAAAATTAGTGTTTCAACAAATTTATTTAAATCTTTTTTATTTTTTTTATAAAGAAAAAGTGGAAAATATACATATGGAATATATTGGGAAAAGTTAAAAAGTTGGAAAAGTCGAAAGAATGTGGAAAATGTTGAAAAAAATAGAATAGAAATGCAAAAAACCAAATATGCCACGCCCACTTCTCCAATTCCGCCTACTTTTGGTTCAATAAATTATATTCGTCATTAATATCCACATACTAAACTTTAGCAAAATAGCTTGTATAGTTTGCGATATATGCCTTAATAAACCTTAAAATTTAGGGCGGTGACACACCCACTGATACAATTGCGAATGATTTTGATCCAGAAATAGCTTTCCATAATCAAACCTTTTGTACCAAATTTCAATATGATTGCTAATATATTTCGATAGATATGCGACTTATGGTATTTTACTTGTATGAGAAGTGCCACGCCCAGTGGTGCTATTTCGCCCGCTTTAGATTCTGACATACCTTACAGCAAGTAAACCACTTACATCGAATTTCATGCCAATTGCTGCAATAGTTCTCTTAAGATATCACTTCCAACTTTATGTTAATATGGGAGGTGCCACGCCCACTGATGAAATTCCGTCGAAATTTATTTAATTTTATAGCTTATAATTATTGACATCTATGCAACAAATTTTATGAAGATTACTCTCATTGCACACTATCTATAGCATTAAACGTGTTTTGCTTATATGGGAAGTGCCACGCCCACCGGTTCTATTGTGCCAAGTTTTCGTAAAAAGATAACTTTTAGCAAGTATATCTGCGATACCAAATTTCATTACGATTACGTTGTTAGTTCTCTAATTATATCGTTTATAAATATTGTGGGCTGTGCCACGTCCTTCAACAAGTTTTTCCAGTATACTGATGAATCTTGTATTGATGACTGCTTTCAGAAGTATCATCCCTAAAATTTTTATGAAAATCGAATGTGCCAATTTTGAATTATATGAAATAAAAGTTTTTAATTGTTAAAAAGTGCCACGCCCACTTTTGCAATTCAGCCCACTTTAAACACAATTCAAGATATATATGATCTGTATCCGTGTACCAAATTTCATCACAATATCTTGAACGGTTTACGAGTTATGGCGTTATAAAAGTTAAAATTTTGGGCTGTGCCACGCCCCTTTAAGGGGCTTTGCAAGTTTGAAACCTAGCATAATCTTAATTTTGTGCAAATGTTCACCAAATCACCAAGTTTCATCAAAATCGCAGCAACTTTTTTCAAAATGGGCTGAGGTATATTTACATAGTGTATAGGCGGTAGGCGTGGTCGTGAACCGATTTCGCCGATTTATATGATAGCTGCTTGCAAGAAGGTGTGACCTGTGTGCCAAATTTCATGGAATTAGCTTGCTTAGTTTTCCCGTAAAAGTGGTTTCAACAGACAGACAGACAGACAGACGGATATAGCTATATCGACTCAGGTGGTGACGCTGATCAATAATATATATTCTTTTCTATACCTGGCGCGCCCCCTTCTATGCGTTACAAACGGAATAACAAAGTGAATATACCCTCTGTGTAGGGTATAAAAATTGGATTAACCGGGGTTCGAACCAGCAACCCCCCGGTTTATACGCTAACTCACTTCACACTATGCCACGCTGCTGATTGAAAATATGTTAACTTTTTTTGTATAAGACAACTAGGGGAAAACTTTAAGCACGATTTTCTCGCATTTCTTTGACCATTGTGAAAAACGGCGAAAATGATTTTTCTTATTTCAGGTGAACTACCATCTGGAAAACTTTTAGCCCAATCGGAGATGTCGCGACCTGGTGGTCTCCTTGTGAGTAATTTTTGTTGCAACTGCTAGTTGTTTCTATTCATAATACTCATTTTATACCATATGTTAATAATTTACATTATATCATATGTTAATAATTTACATTATATGCACTTGAAAACTGAACAAACGATTAAATTGCATTTCCGTTTACGCGACTTCTGAGGGTCACTCATGCGCATAAAAAACAATTCAAATCAAAATCATAACAATAGATAATAAAAGAAATTTTAAATAGTAACAGAAAACTATAATTTTCTTAAACGTCTCAAACTGCATATGGGGCATTTCAGGCGAAGCGGACAATGAAAATAAAGTGAGGAGTGAAATTTGTTTATTTTTCGGTCAGTTATACATCTAGTAGACATAATTTTTTTTTAGTATGAGGCTTAATTGTCGTGTTATGGGCTTCTAAAGAATTGAAGAATTTGATGACCGTCATTTCTAAATGCCGTTATTGGAATAAAGGAATTTATAATTAAATATAAACAATAGTTCCCAAGTAAAAAGGATGCTCTTTTTAATTTTTTAGTCAAATTTGAATTTTAAAGTTTTTTATGTATAGAAAACCGGAAGTAAAAATTTCAAATCAAATTTTCAGCAACTTCGACATCATATTTTTTTTAAAAAAAGCCTTAAATATATAGATGCTTCACAAAAAAAAATTTAACGTGATCGCTATTAGTTAAGGAGATATATTAATTAAACTAATTAAGAAAGTACCAGATCCCATTCAAAGTGCGGCACTTCAATTCATATATCTCGTAAACTAATGTATAGTAGATCACATTTTAAAACTTTTAGCATATTATCGGCATATTTTATGCTATATTTCAAAGTTAAAATAAAAAAAATAAAATATGTCGAAATTGCCCATAACTTAATATTTAAGCCTTATATAAAAAAAATTAAGTGTTTACACCTTCTAGAAGTACAAGTAAACCGGATATGAACAAATTTCATAATCTCATTTTTTTTCATTGTCCGCTTCACAAAAAAATGCCCCTTATTCGAGCTATGTATGTCGAAATTATGCATTATACCAAAGTAATATTGAGAGTCCCAAAGATTAATTTCCCAGGTGTCTTTTCTTGTTCGAGTGAAGTTAAAACGTTTTCAAATGGTTTATGTACCTTTTCGTGCATTCGTGTTTCAGAACTTGGAGCAGTGACTTTGGATTTTTTGCCATTTCATTTACTTGGAAAAAAAATTATTTCGCCAGTTGATTTTTACAGTGCATTGACGAAATAACCAGCTCATTTTGTAGTTTGCTTACTCACGATTATTCTAAGAATAAGAATGCCGACCACTGCTTTGGAGACTAATTTATATATATATAGGCTGTGGCAAAACGGTTCAATCCCTTTTTAGCTTCCATAACACAACATAATAGCTTGATTTTTTTGTTGGAAAGATTGTGAAGAGGGGCGTTTAGAATGAGATTTTTTTCAATAGTAGGCGGTACCACGCCTCTAGCAGTAAAACACTTTCCACGGCTAACCTGACGGACCGATTTGGATAAATTGGTAAGGAGATAGGTTGATTCTTAAGGAAGAGTACCAGGAGACCGACCACTGTTCGGTTTTTCGTTTTGAGGTTGAAAAAATCGAAAAAATATGGAATTTGTTGAAAAAAGTTGACTAATATTGAATAAATTGAAATATTTAAAAACTTTGAAAAGAGTTGAAAAGCCAAAAATAAAAATTAGGAAAGTTGTAAGAGGTTGAAAAACGTCAATAAAGGTTAAAAAAATAGTATGGGTTGAAAAGGTTGAAAGTAGTATGTTGGAAAAGTCGGAAAAAAATGGAACAGAAAAAAGTTGAGACAAGTTGAAGCATGAAACTGAAAAGTGTTGAAAAAGTTGAAAGAGGCTGAAAAAGTCGAAAGAAGCTGAATGACGTTCAAAAAGTCGGAAAAATATGGAAAATGTTGAAAAAAGTTGAAAGAGGTTGAAAAATATTGAAACAGTTAAAAAAAGTTATATAATTCGAAAAAAGTTGAATGAGGTTAAAAAAGTCGAAAAAAGGTGAATAAGGTTGACAAAGGCGGAAAATGTTGAAAAAAGTTGAAAGAGGTTAAAAAATGTTGAAACGGTTGAAAAAAGTTGAATAACTCTAAAAAAGTTGAATGACGTTCAAAAAGTCGGAAAAATATGGAAAATGTTGAAAAAAGTTGAAAGAGGTTGAAAAATGTTGAAACAGTTGACAGAAGTTGAATAATTCGAAAAAAGTTGAATGAGGTTCAAAAAGTCGAAGAAAGTTGAATAAGGTTGAAAAATGTTGAAACAGTTGAAAAAATTAAATGATATTGAATAAAGTTGAAAGAGTTTAAAAAACTCGAAAAAAGTTGAATATCTCTAAAAAAATTTAATGAGGTCGAAAAAAGTTGAATGAGTCTGACAGAGTCGGAAAAATATGGAAAACAGTTGAAAGAGGTTTAAAAATGTTGAAACGGTTGAAAAAAGTTGAATAACTCTAGAAAAGTTGAATGAGGTTCAAAAAGTCAAAGAAGTTGACTAAGGTTGACAAAATCGGAAAATGTTGAAAAAAGTTGAAAGAGGTTGAAAAATGTTGAAACAAATGAAAGAAGTTGAATAACTCTAAAAAAGTTGAATGACGTTCAAAAAGTCGGAAAAATATGGAAAATGTTGAAAAAAGTTGAAAGAGGTTGAAAAATGTTGAAACAGTTGAAAAAAGTTGAATACTTCGAAAAAAGTTGAATGAGGTTAAAAAAGTTTTTTCGTGAATAAGGTTAACAAAGGTAGAAAATATTGAAAAAAGTTGAAAGAGGTTGAAAAATGTTGAAACGGTTGAAAAAAGTTGAATAACTCTAAAAAAGTTGAATGAGGTCAATAAGTCAAAAAAGTTGAAGAAGGTTGACAAAGTCGGAAAATATTGAAAAAAGTTGAAAGAGGTTGAAAAATGTTGAAACAAATGAAAGAAGTTGAATCATTCTAAAAAAGTTGAATGACGTTCAAAAAGTCGAAGAAAGTTGAATAGGGTTGAAAAAGTCGAAAAAATTGAATGAGGTTGAATAAAGTTGAAAGAGGTTGAAAATCTCGAAAAAAGTTGAATATCTCTAAAAAAATTGAATGAGTTTGACAAAGTCGGAAAAATATGGAAAATGTTGAAAGAGGTTAAAAAATGTTGAACCAGTCGAAAAATATTTAAATAAATCACAAAATGACCCACTTGCAACATTTCGTTATAGTAGGAAGTACCACGCCCACTGATGCAATCCCGTCGAAGTCCATATAATTTAAGAGTTTTTACTAACCGACATCTTTATACCAAATTTAAAAAGATAACTCTCATAGCACACTAAATATAACACAAAACGTGTTTTGCTTGTATGGGAGGTGCCACGCCCACTGATTCAATCCCGTCGAAATCCAATTAATTTTATAGCTTATAGTAACCGACATCTCTACACCAAATTTCATTAGGATTACTCGTACAGTTCACCAAATATAGCACAAAACGTTTTTTGCATCTATGGGAGGTGCCACGCCCACTGATGAAATCCCGTCGAAATCAAATTAATTTCAAAGCTTATAGTAACCGACACCTCCATACCAAATTTCATTAGGATTACTCTTATAGTTCACCAAATATTGCACAAAACGTTTTTTGCTTATATAGGAGGTGCCACGCCCACTGATGCAATCCCATCGAAGTCCAGTTAATTTTAAAGCTTATGGTAACCGACATCTTAGTACCAAATTTTAGAAAGATTACATTAATAGCACACTAAATATAACATTTAACGTTTTTTGCTTGTATGGGAGGTGCCACGCCCTCTGGTACTATTGCACCCGTTTCTGTTTAGAAAATACCTTATAGCAAGTATACCTGCCATACTAAATTTCATATCGACTGCATTGTTAGTTCTCCTATTATAATGGTTATAAATATTGTGGGCTGTGCCACGCCCTTCAACGAGTTTTGCCAGTATAGTGACATAGCATGTTATGATGACTACTTTTAGTGGTATTATCTATAAAATTTTTATGAAAATCTTCAGTGCCGTTTTTGAGTAATATTGAATCAAAATTTCCAGTTATTGAAAAGTGCCACGCCCACTTTTTCGATTCCGCCCACTTTTGACAAAATTTAAGATATTTATGATCTGCATCTGTGTACCAAATTTTATTAAAATATCTTGAATGGTTTTCTAGATATGACGTTATGAATATAAAAGTTTAGGGCTGTGCCAGGCCCCTTCAGGAGCCTTTGATAAGTTAAAACCCAGCCCAATCCTAATTTTGTTCACCTATGTACCTAACCCCCAAGTTTCATCAAAATCGCTGCACCCGTTTTGGAAATAAAGTCTGAAAATATATATATATATATACATACAATTATTGCTCGTTTAATAATAGTAGAGTACCTGGAGACCGACCACTGTTCGGTTTTTCGTTTTGAGGTTGAAAAAATCCAAAAAAATATGAAATTTGTTAAAAAAAGTTGACTTTTCACTTTCACGCTTCAACTTCTCTTTACTTTTTTCTGTTCCATTTTTTTCAACAATTTTGCTTCGTTTTTAGTTTCGTCAAATTGTTGTTGTTGTTGTTGAGTGGATTGGGACCAAGAGTGAATAGAAATGAAAAGGATAATGCAAAATGGCTGGATTTCATTTAAATTGGACACTAAATCGACTGAGATATCGCAGCATTTATATAAAAGAGCGCAACCGATTGTACAGTTAGTACGAGGGGTAAAACCTATATGCCACTTTGGTACAAAAACTTATCGCACCTTATTACGTTTTGCGGTTGGTGTTATTTTTTAAATTTTATTGCTGTAAGGATATTTTCCTTGTTCTTCGGCTTATCCCGGAGGTAATCACTCCATAAGTGACAACTCATCGAGGCGGTTCACCCCGAGTAACGTTGGGTCACTTAAAGTCACTTTGGTTCACGAAATTCGTAAAAATTAAAAAAAAAAAAATTCCATGCACCGTAAAACGTAATAAGGTGCGCAACGTTTTTGCAACAAGGTGGCCTATAGGTGTTATAGTGCAATTCTACAAAAATCGCACGCAAACCACAAAATCGAGATTAATACTCACCTCGGTGACTCCAAGTGACCCAAAGTGACTCGGGGTGAACCGCCTCGATGAGTAGTTAGTTATGGAGTAATTACCTCCGGGATAGTCCGAAGAACAAGGAAAATATCTTTCAGCAATAAAATCCAAAAAATCGCACGCACCGCAAAACGTTATTAGGTGCGCAAAGTTTTTACACCAACGTGGCCAATAGGTGTTATAGAGCAATTCTACAAAAATCGCACGCAAACCGCAATATCGCGATTTTCACTCATCTCGGTGACTCCAAGTGACCCAAAGTGACTCGGGCTGAACCACCTCGATGAGTAGTCACTTATGGAGTGATTACCTCCGGGATAATCCGAAGAACAAGGAAAATATCCTTACAGTAATAAAATCAAAAAATCGCACGCACCGCAAAACATAATTAGATGCGCTAAGAGTTTGTACCAACGTGGCCCATAGGTGTTATAGACCAATTCTACAAAAATCGCACGCAAACCACAAAATCGCGACTTTCACTCACCTCTGTGACTCCAAGTGACCCAAAGTGACTCGGAGTGAACCGCCTCGATAAGTAGTCACTTATGGAGTGACTACTTCCGGGATACTCCAAAGAACAAGGAAAATATCCTTACAGCAATAATATCCAAAAAATCGCACGCATCGCAAAAAATAATTAGGTGCGATAAGAGTTTGCACCAACGTGGCCTATAGGTGTTATAGAGCAATTCTACAAAAATTGCACGCAAACCACAAAATTGCGATTTTCTCTCATCTCGGTGACTCCAAGTGACCCAAAGTGACTCGGAGTGAACCGCCTCGATAAGTAGTCACTTATGGAGTGACTACTTCCGGCATACTCCAAAGAACAAGGAAAATATCCTTACAGCAATAATATCCAAAAAATCGCACGCATCGCAAAACATAATTAGGTGCGATAAGAGTTTGCACCAACGTGGCCTATAGGTGTAATAGACCAATTCTACCAAAATCGCACGCAAACCACAAAATTGCGATTTCCACTCACCTCGGTGACTCCAAGTGACCCAAAGTGACTCGGAGTGAACCGCCTCGATAAGTAGTCACTTATGGAGTGACTACTTCCGGGATACTCCAAAGGACAAGGAAAATATCTCTACAGCAATAATATCCAAAAAATCGCACGCACCGCAAAACATAATTAGGTGCGATAAGAGTTTGCACCAACGTGGCCTATAGGTGTTATAGACCAATTCTACAAAAATTGCACGCAAACCACAAAATTGCGATTTTCTCTCATCTCGGTGACTCCAAGTGACCCAAAGTGACTCGGAGTGAACCGCCTCAATAAGTGGTCACTTATAGAGTGACTACTTCCGGGATACTCCAAAGAACAAGGAAAATATCCTTACAGCAATAATATCCAAAAAATCGCACGCATCGCAAAACATAATTAGGTGCGATAAGAGTTTGCACCAACGTGGCCTATAGGTGTTATAGACCAATTCTACCAAAATCGCACGCAAACCACAAAATTGCGATTTTCACTCACCTCGGTGACTCCAAGTGACCCAAAGTGACTCGGAGTGAACCGCCTCGATAAGAAGTCACTTATGGAGTGACTACTTCCGGGATACTCCAAAGGACAAGGAAAATATCCTTACAGCAACAAATTCCGCAAATCGCTCAGGACGCACTAAGTGATCAAATATTAAAAATGACCACTATATTATCAACACTACACCACTGTAATTAAAAGTCTATTGGAACAAAAAATTTTTTTTATTTTTCGTGCTTTCTCTATCGATTGGAACAAAAAATTTAAAAAAATTACTTCCATAGTACACTAAATAACATTTAACGTTTTTCGTACGTATGGGAGGTGCCACGCCCACTTACGCAATCCCGTTGAAATCCATATAATTTCAAAGCTTATAGTAATCGACACCTCTACACCAAATTTAAAGAAAATACCTCCCATAGTGCACTAAATACAACATTCAACGATTTTCGTATATATGGGACGTGCCACGCCCACTAACGAAATCTCGTCGAAATCCATTTAACTTAAAAATTTTTGGTAACCGACATCTCTGTACCAAATTTTAATGAGATTACTCCCATAGTGCACTTAATATAACATTTAACGGTTTTTGTTTGTATGGGAGGTGCCACGCCCACTGAAGCAATCCCGTCGAAATGCATTTAATTTCAAAGCTTATAGTAACCGACAACTCCTCACCAAATTTTAAGAAGATTACTCTCATAGTACAATAAATATAACATTTAACCTGTTTTGCTTGTATGGGAGGTGCCACGCCCACTGGTACTATTACACCCATTTTTCGTCTTGAGGTACCTTATAGCAAGTATATCCACCATATGAAATTTCAGAACGATTGTGTTGTTAATTCTCTTATTATAATGTTTATAAATATTGTGGGCTGTGCCACGCCCTTAAACGAATTTTGCCAGTATAGTGACATAGCATGTTATGATGACTGCTCTTAGTGGTATTATCTATAAAATTTTTATGAAAATCCTCAGTGCCGTTTTTGAGTAATATTGAATCAAAATTTTCAATTATTGAAAAGTGCCACGCCCACTTTTCCGATTCCGCCCACTTTTGGCAAAATTTAAGACATTTATGATCTGCATCTGTGTACCAAATTTCATCACAATATCTTGAATAGTTTTCAAGATATGACGTTATGAAAATAAAAGTTTAGGGTTGTGCCACGCCCCTCCAGGAGCCTTTGATAAGTTAAAACCCAGCCCAATCCTAATTTTGTTCACATATGTACCTAACCCCCAAGTTTCATCAAAATCGCTGCACCCGTTTTGGAAATAAAGTCTGAAAATATATATAAATATATATATACATACAATTTTAGCTCGTTTAATAATAGTAGATAGATAATAGTAGATACAGTGGCTCCAACGCATAATCGGACAAAGGGTTCTTTTTTTAAAAATTATATGAAAAATTATGAACCAATTGGAACTTCAAAAAAATTGGAATGACATTCAATTCATCCTTAATCCTTTATTCATACAACAACAAAAAAATTTAAAAAACCTAACCATAATTTTTTTAGAAAATATATATATATAAATAAATATATATATATAAATATATAAATACATACAATTATTGCTCGTTTAATAATAGTAGATATAGACACTCTGCAGTCTTTCCCTAATGGGAAAAACGGCTGACACGGCTAAACTTCTAAGCCGATTTGATGAAATTTGGTATGAAGATAGATTGGTTCCTCAATAAAGATATTTTGTGAAATTCTAAGCTCGGCCACCCTTGGCCGACTACTGAAGGATATAATTTTTTATCTTTTCTTAACTGAGTATGTCAGATGATTGGAGTTTTTATTTTCCATCGATTTTTGCAAAAATATTGAATTTTGTTTTCATATTTCAGTAGTCGGCCCCCTGTTTACATAGTGATGAAATGAGTGGCCTACTTCAGGCAATCAGTTGTCTGAATTCGGCCTAGGATTGTCAGATTTTTGAAGCCCAAAATCAGTACATTCAAGTATATTCACCGCAAAAAATCAGTACAAAATTTTTTACCTCATTAATTGTTTTAATTTACTAAAAAAAACAGTCAGAACTGTCAATGCCCTAGCAAAATAACAAAATGAATTAAATATACTACAAAACGAGGACCATTTTACTGACTCCTAGGGACGCTACTAATAATAATTAAATATTAAATGTAAAAGTGATTTAGTAATTCAAATAAAATCTTAAAATCAGTACAAATCAGTACCAATTGCTCAAAATCAGTACCTTTGCGTAATGATTTCAGAATATTGAAAAATCAGTATTTTTAAAGAAAATTAGTAAAAAGCAGTACATGTACTGATAGAATCAGTACGTATGACAACCCTAATTCGGCCATTGATGTTAAAACATATAAAATAGGTACCTAGTAACGAATTAATGCTTGTGACTAGTAAAACAAGAGTGATTTAGTAAAAAAACGTGCTTTTAATTAGTATATACGAATGATTGATTATTATGTATGACCATAGCTTTGGAGCAAATTCGAATCGATTAAAGTGAATAATAATAGCTGCCGCAGAATTTGGAGTCCCTAGAGCCACTTTGCAAGACAGAATCTCTGGCCGAATTGTTGAAAAACCTAGAAGAATGGGGCCAGAGACTTTCAAGCTTAACTGAAATAAAAAACGTTTTGTTAAGTACTTGACGGACTTAGGCTTTGATCACAAAAGTCATCTAATACTATTAGTCAATGGCGAAAAGTACTAGTTAAAGAAGGAAAAGCGGTTACGAAAGTAAACTTTTGTGTAATTTAAAGCTAATTTTGAATAGTTCCCATTGTACACAGACAATTAAAAATGCCTTTAGAACATGTGACATCTACCCATTTGAAGCAAATTGTATTGATTACACCATAGCTGGGCACCGTTAATAAAATAATTAACTTCGTTAATCGCAAATCCGTTACCAACAAAGTTAACTTCGTTAAACGTTAAAGCGTTGCATTTCGGAAGACTTAACGTTAATCGTTAATCCAGGCGCGGATCTAGAATTTTTTTTCGGAGGGGGTCATAGGATAGAAAAAAATCAAAAATAACAAAAATAATCAAATAAACAAAGCAAACCGAATTTCTTTAATGAATAAAAAACAAAGTCAGAATAATCTTATGCAAAAACTGGTCCAATTTTTTTTACTTGAAAATTCATTACATTGATATATAAATTTATTGTTTATATAAAATTATAAACTGTAGACACGTGGTAGAAGTGAAACCTTCAGAAAACTAAACTGCGAAAGATTGAGACGAAAATCTTTTATTAAAATGATAACAGTTGACGGGATCAGCCAGGCTTTGGTTAATCAGTGAATTTAAAAAAATATCAATTCTTTCCAAGCTTATATCTCATTTTTTGGTTGGCCGATCTCAAAGCTGATAGTTTTAGTCCACTTGAGTACTTTAATTTGATATATTATTTACTGCTGTAACTATTCTTGATGCCATAAATTTTTATAACTTTAATAAATACTAGCATTACCCTGTGCGAAGCGCCTTTTTTATTTCAATAAAATAAAAAGCAGAATCAAACTTTTTTTTTTAAATGATATAAATTTAATTTAGTTCAATGTTTTTAGATTTATTATTTGGAGTGTAAATATGTAAATTATTTGGATTTCTAACTAATGAAAGTTCCACATATAACTGACCATGTGCAAAGCAAGGCTTTTCCAAATTTAGTCCAATTACATTCAAAGATTGTTCTTGTGATTGTGATATCGAAAGGACCCTTAATAAAAGTTTTATAGCTAAGCTATGTCTCTTAATATAAAAAACACATGGTGAAACCATGTGAATCGATTAAGTGGTTTTTGTGAAAATGCTATTTTAAAAATATTTTTGTGTGAGAGGAATCCTAAATAAAAATGTTGTAGCCTAAGCTATGTCTCATGATATAAAAGCTACGTGGTGTGAATTCGATGTGAATCGGTTAACCAGTCTTCGTGAAAATGATTTTTTAAAAATATTTTTGTATGAGAGCCACCCTGAATATGAACCTTTAATAAAAAGCTATGCCTCTATGCTTTTGCCTCTTAATATAGACGATACGTCGTGTAAATTCCATGTGAATCCATTCAGTGGACTTTCTCAAAATGCTATTTTAAAAATATGTTTGTATGAAGGCCACCCTAAATATGCACCCTAAATAAAAATTTTATAGCCTATGACACTGGCCTAATCGATATTAACATACACTGCGGCTCATCAGGATAGAACCAACTGAATTTTATGCAAAAAATCTCTATAAATTGTGAATGCAAGAACAATTAATGCTCAAACTTTTCAGAAATATAAAAGCGCATATAATGCACTACGTAAAGACTAAAAATCAATTCCCAATGCATTATAACGGTACTTTTCTTTAATTGCTTATAAACATGTATAAAATTCGTCTTTTTTCTTGGTTCACCAGGATAGAACCACTTTTTAATTGCTCTATAAATGAAACAAAAATAAATTGTTTGTATTAAAAAATTGATTTTATTGTAATAGTTTTATCTGAATATTTATTTAAAAATGTATACGTTTACCGTTATTCGCAATAACTTTATAAATTCTGCATTTCATTGACTCGTATAGAAATTTTAAGCAATCATGAGAAAAATCGGTCCCTGCCGCTTTTATTCCTTCAATAAGCTCATTCTTAGTTTTGTACTGTATTCCTCCTTCGTAGACCTTACGGGTTAGCCAACCTCAAACATTTTCAATAAGATCGGATGAGAAGGGCGGCAAATTTAAGGTTTCAAAATTTTGGCTAGAAATCCATGATTTAACTACACGTGCCGTGTGTATAGGTGCATTATCATGTTGATAAATCCACTCTAGTGGTCCAAAAATATCATTAATCTTTGGAAAAACTAGTTCCAGAAGATTTTTGTAATGATCTCCCGGTCATTCGCGTACTTTTTACGAAAAGATCAATAGGTGCGTAGTATGAAACTGCAGCCCATACCATAACGCCGCCCTCTCTACTGTGGCAAAACATACCTAACGTGATGTTCGCGGCGCAGATCGGTGCGTGCGGTATCTTTTTGGTAAATAGTAGGTACTGGTTCTTTTTTTTTTTTTGCATTCTTTTATTTATTGGATCTCTTTACATTGTAGAGACTAACAATAAGTTGTAAGCTCTTAATTCTAATTAACACTATTACAAATTATAAATTATATATAAAGTGATATATTTATTATAATAAGTAATTTAAAGCTCTGCGGGACTCAAAAATAAATAAAAACTAGTAAAGTGTTATCTTCGGCCAGGCCGAAACTTACATACCTTACACTGCACTGAGAGTACTTTCCAAATAAATGTTAAAAAGACGTTGAAAAGGTTGAAGAAGTCGAAAATAATGTAATAAGGTTCAAAGAGGTTGAAATGTGTTGAAACAACTGAAAAAAACTCAAAAAGTCTAAAATATATGGAAACCATTGCAGAAAGTTAAAAGAAAATTGAAAAAGTCGAAAAAATGTGGAAAATGTTGAAAGTGGTTAAAAAATTCAAAAATGGTTGCATGGAGTTGAAAAATGTGGAAACAATTCAAAATTCATGAAATAGTCGAAAAAATAAAGAAAATGTCGAATCAAGTCGAAAGAGGTTTAAAAAGTGGAAAATATACATATGGAATATGTTGGGAAAAGTTAAAAAGTTGGAAAAGTCAAAAGAATGTGGAAAATGTTGAAAAAATAGTATAGAAATGCAGAAAACCAAACATGCCACGCCCACCTCTCCAATTCCGCCTACTTTTGGTTCAATAAATTATATTCGTCATTGGCATCCACATACTAAATTTTAGCAAAATAGCTTGTAAAGTTTGCGATATTTGCCTTAATTAACCATAAAATTTAGGGCGGTGACACACCCACTGATGCAATCGAGACTGATCTTGATCCAGAAATAGCTTTCCATAAACAAACCTCTTTACCAAATTTCAGCATGATTGCGCATATATTTCGATTGATATGCCACTTAAGGTATTTTACTTGTATGGGAGGTGCCTCGCCCAGTGGTGAAATCCCGTCAAAATTTATTTAATTTTATAGCTTTTAATAATTGACATCCATGCATTAAATTTTATAAAGATTACTCTCATTGCACACTATCTATAGCATTAAACGTGTTTTGCTTATATGGGAGGTGCCACGCCCACCGGTTCTATTGTGCCAAATTTTCGGGAGAGGATATCTTTTAGCAAGTGTATCTGCCATACTAAATTTCATTACGATTACGTTGTTAGTTCTCTAATTATAACGTTTATTAATATTGTGGGCTGTGCCACGCCCTTCAACGTGTTTTTCCAGTATACTGACGAAGCTTGTATTGATGACTGCTTTCAGTAGTATCATCCCTAAAATTTTTATGAAAATCGAATGTGCCAATTTTGAATTATACGAAATCATAATTTTTAATTGTTAAAAAGTGTCACGCCCTTTTTTCTAATTCCGCCCACTTTACACAAAATTCAAGATATATATGATTTGTATCCGTGTACCAAATTTCATCACAATATCTTGAACAGTTTACGAGTTATGGCGGTATAAAAGTTAAAATTTAGGGCTGTGCCACGCCCCTTTTAGAGCCTTTGCAAATTTAAAACCCAGCTCAATCTTAATTTAGTTTACATGTTCACCAAATCACCAAGTTTCATCAAAATCGTAGCAACTTTTTTCAAAATGGACTGAGGTACATTTACATAGAGTATGGGTGGTAGGCGTGCTCGTGACCCGATTTTGCTCATTTTTATATGCTAGCAACTTGCAAGAAAGTGTGACCTGTGTGCCAAATTTCATTGCATTAGCTTGCTTAGTTTTCCCGTAAACGTGATTTCAACAGACAGACAGACAGACTGACATAGCTATATCGACTCAGGTGGTGACGCTGTTCAATAATATATATACTTTTCTATACCTACCACGCCCCCTTCTATGCGTTACAAACGGAATGACAAAGTGAATATACCCTCTGTGTAGGGTATAATAATTATTTTTTGCTGGTCTGAATTTGTATTATGGATATAATATTTGGATATATGTATGGATATGGATATTTATTACGGAGTTCATTATGCAGAACCATTTGTAGTAGCTGAGCGGTCAGCCCTTTTTAAACGCGAATGTGTTGAAGTGTTAGCAAGTGGAGTAGCTAATGGATTGATATGATTTTGCAGTTTTAGGAGGTATTTTCTTTTCAGTCTTTCAAATTCTGCGTTTACCATGGTTATATGGAGATCGCTATGGATACGCTAATTTATAATGAACCACGGTGCTCCTGTTATTGTCCTTAGTATCTTTGCTTGAGCCCTTTGAAGAATTTCAATATTTGATGATCTAGCGAATCCTTATAGTTGTATCCCATAGGTCCAGATAGGCTTAATAATACTATTATATATGAGTACTTTATATTCCAATTTTAGAGGAGAGTGTTTATTAACCAGTGCAAGCTAGCAGCTTTGAGTTTGATTTGCATCTTTTTGGCTTCGATGTGTTTACGCCAAGTTAAACGTTTATCTATGTGAATGCCAAGATTAGTTACTTCATTTGCTTCTGGAACTCGAATGCCATTTAATTTTATGGTTGGTGTTGGGTTTCTATTTAATTTAAAGTAACATTTCGGCATTTTTGCTCGTTCATCTTGATGCGCCACTTTGATAACCAATTTTCAATAAGAGCTAGATGATTTTGAAGCTGGTTGGTGGCAACCACAGCATTTTTGTGACGACTTAAAATAACCGTATCATCCGCAAAAGTGGAGGTAACTAGCTGGTCATTTGTCGGAATATCAGAAGTGAATAAGATATATAAAACGGGACAAGAACACTACCCTGTGGAACTCCAGCGCCAATCGAGAACTCAGTTTGCCAAATTTGACACTAGGACTGAGTGGATATTTTTTGGTAGGAGTCGCCTGATTTTGTAAATTAGGCCCTCATGCCATACTTTATCAAAAGCTTGCTTAACGTCAAGAAATATGGCGGAACATTATTCTCTGTGTTCAAAAGCATTTCTTATTTCGTTTGTTATTCTATTCACTTGCTCAATGGTTCCATGTTTTTCCCTAAAACCAAACTGGTGTGAAGGAACGAGATGATGATCTTAAAGGTAAGATAACCTTTTCTAAGAACACTTTTTCAAACAGTTTTGAGAGGCAGGGAAGCAAGCTAATAGGTCTGTATGAAGATGGTAATGTGGAGTCTTTGCCGGGCTTCGAAATCATTTTAATTATTGGTACTGAATTAACGACTTAAAGTTAATCCGTTAGTCGAAATGTTAACTTCGTTAATTAACGATTAGCAGATGAACGAGTTAATGCCCAGCTATGAATTACACCAAATGCATTCAGAATGAGCTCGAAAATCTGCAAAAACAATCTTAAGTTATAACCTTGCCGAAGTCAATTTTTGTTGAAACCAAAAAAGTTTTAGCATTGCTCAAGGAAGAGCTGATAGAAATAAATATTGATTTTGATCTTATACTGGATGTTATAAAAAAGTTAGACCAAGCCCACCAGGGTAGAACTGACTCAAACACAACTATTACTGGCTATTACTAGATGACACTGGTGAATTGACCAGATTCTCTTTAGATATTGCTACAGCTATAATGCCCTCAGAAGCTAAATGGGCGTATCTCAAAAAAATTCATATTCGTGATTTTTATGGCATCGGATAGCTTAAGAAATTACGCATCTAATGAGCTACGCCGAATGCCACACATCAATTATCTCGAAACGCGTTTTTTTGAGATACGCTCTTTTCGCTTCTGATGGCAGTATACAACTAACAACAGAATCTATCAATAATCTAGAATTCATCCATCAGCCCAGAAGCCAATCAGCACTTTCTGCTGATCGTACTACTCCCCAAACAGCAACAGAATATATTGAATTTAGAGGTGGCCGACTACATAAGAATCACGTTTTTCTCATTTTTCAACGAAAAAAACGCATACGTTATTAAATTACCTTAATAAAAACGGTATTTTTCAAAACTACATAAATCAGGCATTCAGAAGCACACAATACTTTATAAATAACTTTAATAACCGGTTTTTGGTAGCCAAACTTAAAAAAAAAATTAAATAGCCGACTACTAGTGCCATCACCCTATGTAAATACTACAGTGAAGATGCGATTTTCAAGCTAAAAAAAATATGACGGACGCGTCATATCAGTATGCCGAAATGAATTCAAGAAAGCCGGAGAGGTGTCCCTTAAACTAAACTACTACCACAAATTTATCTAAATTAATCTCCAAAGTGACTTTTTTGCTACCCCTACCCTACGAAATTAATAGTTAGTTTATCACAACAAAAACCAATAAATGTAGCAAAAATTTTGATAATACGCAGCTGTTGGAGTTGGCATTGCTGCGTTTTATTCAGTTGTTGTTGCTGATATTGCATTGTCTTATTAAATTAATTAATTATTTGTTATAATTACACTGGCTGTTGTTCTTCTTGCTGTTGATGTTGTTGTATTTTTATGGTTTCTAGAAAACTTTCACGTTTTGCGCTCATTTAAAAAATTTTCTTTTTTTTGTAGTTGCTTTAATTTTTTTTGGTTTGTTTTTATTTTGATTTTTGTTTTTACTTTACTGCACGTTCGCGCGCGTGCAACCAAAAGTCTTTCAAAAATTAAAAAAAATTTAACTATTTTGTTGTCTTTATTCCTCACTTTATTTTGTGCTAAAACGTGCGAATTGCGAGTAACTTTTATTTCATAAATTTGTTTATTTGTTCTTATTTACGTTACGATGGGCTACATTACGTTGCGTTAACGTACACACACCACTAAAAGATGCTGCAACCAATCCGTTTGACGTAAGAATGATTACTAAATTTTATTGCGCTCTCAAACAACAAAATTGTCCGACTTGTTTGGCGTTGTGATGAAATTTTTCATGATCACTTTGTTGAAACGCAAATCAATAGCAGTCGGTCACTCTTGCTTTGCCGCTGTCTCCGTTCATTTCACCAAGTATGTGCTTCAGTATATGTACGTATGTTGTGAATAAAATTCTATAAATTACCATGGCTGATTCGAGCTCAGTTGTGATATGCTTAACGGGTAACTATGATAACGCTTTTATGCAGAACTTTGAGAGAATTATATTCTTTTTAGTCCAAGATCGAATAAAATTTTGGATCAAAATATTTTTCACCCCAACCACCATGTTTTTATTTCGAAACATATGTATATTTTCTGATAGTACAGAAAATATTGAAAAGTCGAAAATGTTGGAAAAGTCGATATACTCATTCGCGTGTATGCTGAAGTGTGCAGAAATCGAAAAATGTTAAACTTTGAAAAAGTCAAATTAAATGGTGAAAATGAGGAAAAAGGTTGAAAAATCGAAAAATGTTGAAAAAAATCACAAATGTTGATTAAGTCGAAATTGTTAAAAAGTCTCAAAAATTCTGAAAATCTCGATATATTTTTGTAATTTTTTGTATTTGAGGTGTGGTACTGCTAAAATTGCTCGTCGAACAGTCGATTTACTAGCTGTTACATTAACCAATTCCTTTATCTTCATTGTAGAATGAGCACAGTTGGACGCAAGCCTTCATAATTTTTACCATCTGATTGACTACATAATAGCCAACAATATTTGGTCTCTGACCAATTTTTTTGGTGATTTTGTGATTACAAAGCCCTCCAGAGCGCAAAATGTCAATTTGACCATTTTCTCATTCCGTTAATGATTTTTGTTTTCCAATTTTAATTGAATTTTAGCATTTACAGTTAATCGCAACGAATTCTTATTAAAAAAAACCAAAATACACTTCCTCACCGCACAAATAATGAAAAAACACTGGATGTCCCTAAACAAGCGAACCACAAAACAAAGCTAAATGTTGGACGTGCAAAAGTTATACTTGTACGAAGTACCGTTAGTTTTGAGAAAATTCCAATATTTTAATTTTTGTATATTAGATACATCTTGCTCTTAAATTTTTTGAAAACAATTATTTCCTGACTCAATTACAGTGGGTGCTATCTCAATTTTATTTAAAAAAATTGCTGTCCCTAATCAAGTTAACCGGATTGTACATACATATGTATACATGAATATGTACGTATGTTAAAAAATTGGAAATATTGTGAAAAACTCATGTAATGTTGTGTAATAGTCATGAATTGATTAATAAAAATAAATGAAACTATATTTCATCAACATTTAAATTAACACTTCAAATAAATACATACATACATACATACATACATATGTATGTAAGTACGGTGGGTATTCATCTTAATGCGAAGAAGCCTCCAAAATTATGTAAACTGAGAACATTTTCGAACCTCGAAAAAAATTTGTATGGAGCAAAGTTTACGCAAGCCTTTACGAAGACTTTCGAGGAAAATTTGATGAGAAAGCAGCCTCCAAAAGTTGGAAAGTGAATCAGTGCTGCCGTTTTCAAGTTTCTCTCGATATTCATATCCATGCCACTTTAATTAAAATAATTAACCGAAATCTGAGAAAACTAACGAATTCTTGACGAGAATCGTCTGTTAATTTAGGCTTTTTTGGTTATAGCTATTTGTTTTGCTGTTGCTTATTTTGTTATCATTTAAAGTTTAAAATTAAATGTTGTTTGTTTTGTTATTTTGAACCCTCTTTTAAGCGATGTTTTCTTTCGTTGTTTTTTATTTTTTTAGAAACTATGTCAATGAACTCGAAGCAAATGTTAAGAGAACAGATATAAAACAATACATACGTACGTCTTTATGTACAATGCATACATATGTACATACAACATAAAAAAGTATTACAAATATATTTAAATAACTAATACAAGCATATATAAGTACATATAGTACGGGAGGTAGCGTTGCATTTTTCGTAGCAATTTCCTCCCACTTAATTTTTTTACAAATGATAATAGTGGAAAAATAAAAGTTTTTTCAAAAAATATTTGTAAGTATTTCAGAAAAATTATGACATCTCCAAAGCCATAGGTCGAATTTGAAAGATCTTCTCACCAATATTGTAGCTTATTAAATTATCTGTCATACGACACCCATAATTTAGATATAAATTAAGGGGTTTCCAAGTTAAATTGATTTTTACAAAAGCTATATCCGCAACGTTCGACAGTTCTGTCTTCGAAACCGACCGATATTTTTTGTTTACATATTCACTCTTAAAATTTAAAATTACATTAGGAAAGTTTGGTTTCATAATAATTGGGAGCTGAAGTAAATTTAGCCATTTTCGCAGTACCTACACATAATGTTTGCTTCTGAACAGAAAAATTGCGAATTAAGAGTGAAGCATGAAAACGTAGAACTTTCATGACATTTTATCGCTTGCTTGGTCTTTTGTTTTGCTTTGATTCGTGATTTGCGTTCATAAGAGCTCGGTAGACTCGCAATCGTGGCGTGTGACTTGATGGCCGTTTCAAGTGCACTCACGCAGATCTCTAATTTGTATATTATTTCTGCCGTTTCAAGCATTTAGTAGTTACAACCACCGTATGATATGGTGCCAATAGACTCTATTGAATAGAGACAATTGTAATGACTAAGGTTAATAAATCTTAGTACTTCCTTAAGATTCTTAAGTTGTAAATCTAAGTCTACAAAAATTCGCTTCCTTCCTGAAGAGGGAGTCGTGGAAATCGCAACGAAATGATACTCAGTTTACTTCTCTCCATGTCCACAAAGGTCATCGGACTCAACCCCAATGATCTTCAGATAGTAGTTTAACAGCTAATGGTTCACCGTCACGACTTTTCTATTAGGATCGTGCTTTCTGATAGCCCTGTATTTCAGTATGCTGTCCCGGTTTTTTATTTTTGAAGAAGTATGGGACGTAAAAATGTCCCGTATTTCGTTTGTAGTCCCGTAGGTATTTCCGTAGTCCCGTATTTGGATATTTATGTTTTGCTGCCTGGTTGAAATGAGTTTTTTCAATAAGCAACGGGTAAACTATTTTTATACTATCTTTATTTGTGTTTTTGGAACAAAACAAAATTTAATATTTTGTTTTTTACTGAGCTAATTTGCTCAGTACTTTTAGTGCAAAAACCACAAAAAATTACAAGCGCTAAATGCATTAAAGCAGCGATTCATAAACTGTGGTCCGCGGACCCCTGGGGGTCCGCGAAGCCATTCCAAGGGTCCGCGAAACAATTTTTACATCAATTTTACATCATCAAACTTTTCGCTTTATTTAAATAACAAATTCACTAAAAATTCTACATGAACATGGCTTTTTGAATGATATTGATATGATATATTTTTAAAAAACAAAGTGTGCATTTACTTTTGTGTAAACCCGGGATGCCCAGCACCTAACTGTTTCCACTCTTCCCACTGTTTGATAACATCATCAATTTTTGTAAATTTTAATTTGAGGCTACAAGGTGCAGCTTCAAATAAATTTAACGTTGAAGTGAAGAGCTAAACACAGTTGGGACGTTTGATATCGTCCATACTTTTTCTATACGTTAATAGTGCGTACAAAATTGACACTAGAAAATTTGTCGCAGAGAAATAGAACAAATTCTATTTTTTGGTTCGATTTGACACAGAAGCTAAATCACAAGTCCCAAATGTGTTGAGCTATTTAAAATAGAAGCGATTACAATAATACGAATTATGGTCAAAGCGCATTCAAAAGTATGGGTATGAGTCTTTTTCAACACTCAGCTATTTTATAGAATTTTCTAATTAAGTGTCGATAATAAAACGCACCTACTTTTTATCGAACATTTAATGCCTCTAAAAAGCAGCTTCCGGAAGTATTTTCCCTGTCCTGTTTCTGGCAACGACTGGATCAGGGATTCATTCAACACAGACGTTAGTATTGGTATTGCTAAGCAATTATCGACATTAGAGCATGATATACTCCTGGCTATCTCTTGCGATACTTCTTTGAAACTAAATAAAGTTCAATGAAATTTAACTAACTTTTAGTTACTCCTAAAATCCGAATTCTCTGCAAATAAGGGCATCCAAAACTTGATTCCGTTTTGTACAACGTATTTGTGTAAACAGGCTTTTCGGTACTATTATATATACAATCAAATTATAGAAATCAGCTTAATGTAGAAGCAGACCTGAGAATAAAACTTCCGAATATAGAGCCCGACATTGTGGATATGGTTTCAAGAAAACAACATCATCCTTCTCATTAAGTA